>VXAL01015863.1:181441-202232 GCA_013399475.1 Chauna torquata
CACAGCATATGCACCAAAAACTATAAAGTTACGCAAAATAAAGAAACCATGTTGGTGCCATTTCCAGAGTCTACTAGAGAAAGTTACTTTTATCTGTGTTCTCCTAATTACTGTAATATGTAGGAATCAAAACTACAAAGAGTACTAAATGCATAAAGTTGCAGAGTTGCAACCTTACCTCTGCATCACTTAAAGGTTTTAAAGGAATGTGAAAGTGGTAAGAACATTTTTGTTCGAAATACACTACGACAAAGTGGCACACAGAAAACTGCTCTGGGTTTTTTCATCAGCGCTAGCATAAATATGACCATGATCAATTTAAATGTGGGTATTTAATCTAATGTAATGCCAACAGATAGAAACAATTATACCTAAGTCAAGAAGTCTGTCCCCAGGGCGGTTCCACTTCCATCCTTCTAGCTGCTGGTGCTCTGTATATTGCAACCTTCTATCATGGAACACCACTCTTATAATACTCTAATAAAGAAGAAAACAACCACCTGATGAGCCACAATGTTACTATATGCTTAGAAACAGCCTGAAGATAGAGCACTAAAACATTCCAAAATAGCCATACTGCTGACAAATACATATTTACAGGAAAAAAAGAAAAAGAAAAAAAAACTTGGCAACCATAAGTATCCCAAAATATTCCAGAATACAGAAATAGAACTGAACAGCAGGAGATATTTGAAAATGTGGTAAAAATGCAAAAAGAGATTTGCATCTTATTGCATATTCTAAAGGTCACTATAAATTACGTGCAGTGAACAGAGCAACACTAACAGCACAGTATCAACACTGTGTAGGCTACGTAAACTTGTTTTAGAAAACAAACACAAAAGCTTTAATTTATTCTTAAAAGCAGTGAATATAGTTTGACCACTTTTTATTGGAAATTTTGTGAATTATCGTAGAAAGTTTTAAGAAATGAAATTAATAGGAAAAAAAAACTTCCTAGTATTTGTAAACATATGTACAGTAAATCTATTATTTTAGTTAACAGTAAGTAGTAATAAACAACTTCCAAACTATTCCAGCTATTCTACCTGAAATATTAATTAAAAATACTAGAATTCGATTAACTTTATTCAGCTAGAAGCAATTACCCAGCAATACCTATTTTTGTGACCAGTTCTGCTACAAGTGCTCTTAGAAATATTAAAGAAATTTCCATTCTGCTGCATGAATGCACGTACAAAGCCATTTGTTATACAGAAAGAAAAAAATATACTGTATTTACGATATACTACTGAATGAACAAAATGTAGACAAACTTTTTAAAGTCTCTTTTTTTCATCAGTCTACAGTCATATTAATAGTGGACAAAAGTGATAAAAACAAAACCAAACCAAGAACTTTTAAATGAAGTGCCTCTTCAAGATATAATACAATTCCTTGGTTTAATTTCAAAGACAACAGAAAGCGCACGTGCACGTGCATACACACAAACACACCATCCCTTTTTCGCTGCACTGTTTGACAAATACGAAACTTCAAAATATCTGGAGCCACGTTGTCCAGCACGAAATGTCTTCTTTGTTGAAATACTGGGATTCACGTATTTAAGTCTCTTAAGTGGAAGTTTATTTGATGCAGCACCACAACACCTTGCTATAATAAAGTTTACTTTTTTTAAAGTTTTACGTTGCTTTGTCCTATTCTACCTACCAAATGGCTCATAACCAATATACGAACCTATCAAACTGCAGCAGAGAGATTCCCCAAAGCTATAAAGAAATAGCACCTAAGGGGGCAAAATATGCAGCATGCTTATTACAGGCAGTCAAAATGCCAGGTTGTAAAGGTTTAATTGCAGAGCTCGTGAATCCCAATTTTATGCTTGTGCTTAACACTTCTTGAAATTATCTCTGAACAAGCATCCCACAGACAAGTAAGAACAAGGCACAGGACTACACCAGCCAGCCAAATTTCACCAGTGATATAGCCCAAAGCTGACAGGTAAAGACTCAGCCTCCCACAGGCACACTATTCTGGTGTAATTTTTCAGTACTGCTGTCAAACTAACTTCAATTGAAAAGATTTTTCATTCTTCCCCAAATACAAAACATGAACAAGATTTTTTTGAAAATTTGATAAAAATTGTCAGATGCTTAAGAGAAAAATCCAATTCCCTCCCCACCAAGCAATTTTTTTAAAAATAATTTGTACCATGAACTGGACATTTTTCACTCTGCCTCATTCTTACACTTTTGTGCAATACCTTGGATCCACCATACCCTTCTGCTAACATTAAAGAAACAAATACGGAATTAGGAACAGGAGTTAAGCTATGGAACAAAACTGCTCGATGAACAGCAGAATTAGAGAGGTCTGTTTTCCTATGGATTTATCTCCTGTGTGCCAATACTCATTGTCCCAAAAAACAAAGGCAGGGCTCCGTGTGTCTTCTGTGACACCTATTAAGAAACATGCTCACTACAATTCCCCTACTTTCTGAATTACCCTCTAGTTTCCTTCCACACCTCCTAATGACTTGAAATGGAAAAAGAGATGGCCCAGAAGACACTGGATACACATCTATAGACAACTAGGTATCAAGCTTCACATAAAAAAACTCTGTCTTTATACACAAGTACTCTATGCACTGGATTTTTTATTTTTTTATTTTTTTAATATCACTGGTCAACGGTCATTCAACAAGTATCTAGTGTCAGCACAAAAAAAATCCATAAAATATACAGGCCTCTGTATGGGATTTATCTCACCTAACTATAGATATCTACGAGTTCAACACTGTTACTAGTCTCCTTTTACTCAGCAGAAACACACGGCACATTTAGTGGAGATTCATCTCATCTCAAAACAGATCAGACTGCAGATCTCACAAAGGGTAAATGAAATGATTAGCTGACCTTTAGTTATCTAAAGTTACATGAAATGAACTTGTTCATAAATGGGGAAATGCATACATACATATTCTTTTAATTTGTAGTAGACCTGAAATCAAAAACCAACAAAACTAAGCACTAGGTTCTACTGTGCCTATTTTCTTCATTGGTCAGATCAGCTCGTCCATCTCCCACCATGAGTGAGCGAGCAATAAAAGGTCAAAAACTACTCTTTTCATATGTAACCAGCACAGGTTTGTTAGTAACACTATCTAGAAAACTTCTGTTCACCTTCACCAATTTTCCATTGATCTCTGGTATGTCTCCAGCTTTCCGATTATCTAGCATCCGTATTTCATAGGACTGACCTGTAAAGAGAAAAAAGTTTGTATCAACAGAACAGTCAGATCATAAAACCACTTTGTGTTTGATGCACCTAAATTAGCTTCTGGTTCATACACAGTACACAAGAATATCAGTACCTGAAACTTCTGTTTAAAAGATTTTTATAACAAGGTTCACTTCAAGCACAGGAATTAGTACAACAACGAAGTAAAATTTTTTGATTCATGTAAAACTACAGATACTTCCAAAGCTTAAGTATTTCATTTTACATTCAGTGCAAGTACTTTTTTTTTTCCTGGTGTGTGTGTGTTTGGTTTTTTTTTCCCCCAGAAAAAAGCTCACCATAAATGCTGCATTCCTTTATTTTTGAAATTGATGAAAGGCAACGTACCGAGAACCACAGACTGGTCTTGTGAAACAATGCTGACAGCAAGAAATAAGTTTTTATACTCTTCATAAAAAGCACACACCACTCTCCCATGTTTAATTTTGTCCATATACCAGTTGCCTTTGTATGACATGTAGGCTTTGTATGATTTCAGAAATAAGCCTTTAAAAGATCTAGTTACTGATTACTTCAAATAGGCATGAGTGAACCTATTTTTCTGGCCAATTTGACAAACTGTTGTGTTTCAAAGCAGAGAAGCCCAGAATGTATTTGAACTACAGCGATTTTTTTCTTCCAATGTGAACAGCACACATTCATTTGCATGCTTCCCTTATTAAAATATAGGTCAAAATAATACTTCGAGAGGTTCACTGAGATCACATGCAGTAAATGCATTACATTCTACATTACCCTCCCAACTGTCTTTACGTTCTCTTATTTCCTACATTTAAAAGACATTTATTAGCTTGCCCTACAAGTTAAAGATTCAACTGTCTTTCCCCTGTGAATGAGGAAATGATTTCTTCATCAACTTCTTTCACAGCTCCATAGACTGATGTTACCTCCAACTACGAAGTAGGGGTTTTTGTATTTTTTTTTCCTGTTTTGTTTTTGCTATAACGCAATTAGCCCATTTATGTATATACACTATAGGTGTACAGGCTTTCTTTATCCCAGTGACATTTGAATATTGATAATATAAGTCTATATGAAAATTAAATGTACCTAGTGCAGCTGAGCAAAGCAACAGATCATTTCTACTCCTGTATTTAAAAGGAGTTTTTTTTTCCTGTAAAATTTGTTCAATTACAGGTGTTTTTTTTACTCACATGGAAATATAACACATGCAAGTCCATCTGAATGTATAGATAGCATCTGGATTTTTTTAATCAAGGACTATTAATAAAACTTTTGCAAAACTTTCTGTTCTCTTCCATCATTGTTTTGAAAGGGAGAAAAAGAAGAAGAAAAACATTTGGACTGCTTGCTCAACAAGTGTTGCTAACCTTTCACAGGTATAAAATGACATTAAGAAAGAAGATTTGATGAAGGTAATAATCAAGGAATACAACACTCAAAAATGCAAAAATAGCACAAGGAGTTTTTGAGACAAAGGGATAGATACATTCCATTCTGGAGTTTTGGACATGTAGCTGTTCTGAAAGTGGTAAAAAGCAGCACAGCACTGATTATTCAAGTCATCTCTACGCTGAGTGCTATATATGCTCTCTGCTCTTTCCTTGAGAGCAGCCACAGGAGCAAGACCACATAAAGGTGTTAGGAAGTTTAACTGCCCAATGTTTAACACTGAAACTATAGTAGTACCCTCTTCCACAAAAATAACATCATGACAGAATAGTTAACGTTGGAAGAGACCTCTGGAGGTCATCTGGTTCAACCTTTCTGCTCAAGCAGGGACACCGAGAGCTGGTTGCCCAGGACCAAGTCCAAACAACTTTTGAATTACCTCCATGGATGGAGACTCCACAACCTCTCTGGGCAATCTGTGCCAGTGCTCTGTCACCCATAAAGAATGCAAGGTGTTTCCTGAAGTTCAGAGGGAACCTCCTCTGTTTCAGTTTGTGCCCACTGCCTCTTGTCCTGGCACTGGCCAACACTGAAAAGAGCCTGGCTCTGTCCTCTTTGCACCCTCCCTTCAGGCATTTGTACATGAGATCCCCCCGACCCTTCTTTTGTCCCAGCTCCCTCTGCCTTTTTTCACAGGAGAGGTGATCCAGACCCCCTTCATCATCTTCATGGTCCTTCGGACTCCTTCTACTATGTCCATGTCTCTCTTGTACTGGGGAGCCCAGAAAAGGACACACAACTTCCAGTCTAGCCTCACCAGTGCTGAGTAGAGTGGAAGGATCACCTCCCTTGATCAGCAGACAATATTTCGCCTAATGCAGACGAGGA
Organism: Chauna torquata; assembly: GCA_013399475.1. Classification (NCBI taxonomy): domain Eukaryota; kingdom Metazoa; phylum Chordata; class Aves; order Anseriformes; family Anhimidae; genus Chauna; species Chauna torquata. Next base: position 186,944 of record VXAL01015863.1, read on the forward strand.
CACCATTTGCCTTCTTAGCTGCAAGGGCACCTTGCTGGCTCATGTTCAATTTGGTGTCCACCAGGACCACCCAGGTCCTTTTCTGCCATGGTATTTTCCAACTGGGAGGCCCCCAGCACGTACTGTGCCTGGGGTTGTTCCTCCCCAAGTGCAGGACTTGGCACTTGTGCCTGTTGAACTTCACAAGGTTCCTGTCAGCCCATTTTTCCATCCTGATGAGGTGCCTCTGTACGGCAGCATGACCCTCTGGTGTATCAGCCGCTCCTCCCAGTTTGTGTCACCTGCAAACTCACTGAGGGTGCACTCTGCCCCAGCATCCAGGTCATTAATGAAGATGTTAAACACGACTGGTCCCAATATTGACCCCTGGGGTACTCCAGTAGCTACTGGCCTCCAACTGGACTTACTGCCACCAACCACCACCTTCTGGGTCCAGCCATTCAGACAGTTTTCAATGCATCTCACTGTCCGTTTACCCAGTCCATATTTCATGGGCTTCTCTATGAAGATTTTACAGGAGACAATGTCAATAGCCTTACTGAAGTCAAGGTAGTAAATAACCACTGCTCTTCCCTTATCTACCAAGCCAGCCATTTCACCAGTTTATCAAGTCGGTCAAGCATAACCTCCTCATCATGGTAAATCCATGTTGACTACTCCAGATGACCCTCTTGTCCTTCATGTGCCTGGAAATGGTTTCCAGGCTTAGCTGCTCCACCACCTTTCCAGGGATCAACATGAGGCTGACCAGCCTGTAGTTCCCTGGGCCCTCCTTCTTGCCCTTCTTGAAGATAGGGGTGACATTTGCTTTCCTCCAGTTCTCAGCACCTCTCCCAACTGCCATGATTGATCAGACTAGCAAGAGTGGCCTTGCAATGACATCTGCTAGCTCTCTCAGGACTTGTAGCTGCATCCACTCAATCAGGGCCCACGGACTTAAGTTTGCTTAAGTATTCCCTGAACGGATCCTCTTCCACCAAATGTACATCTTCCTTGCTCCAGCCTTTCCCCCTGGTCTCTGGGACCTGGATTCCTGAAGGCCAGTCTTGATAGCAAAGACTGAGGCAAAGAAGGCATTCAGTACCTCAGCCTTTTCTATGTCCTGTGTCATCAGGGCCCCTGCCCCACTCACCATTTTCTCTAGTCTTCCTTTTGCCACATATATACTTACAGAAGCCCTTCTTTTTGCCTTTGACATTATTCCCCAGATTGAATTCCAGCTGGGTTTTAGCTTTCCCGACTGCATCTCTGCACGTTCAGACAATGTCTCTGTATTCCTCCTGGGTTACCTGTCCTTGCTTCCACCTGCTGTGTATTTCCTTTTCATGTTTGAGTCTGGCCAGGAGCTCCTTGCTCATCCACGCAGACCTCCTGGCATTTTTACCTGACTTCCTGCTTGTCGGGATTCACTGCTCTCGAGGTTGAAGGCAGTGACCCTTGAATACTAACCAGCTTTCTTGGGCCCCTATTTCCTCCAAGGCCTTATACCACGGGACTCTACCAAGTAGATCCTTGAAGAGGCCCAAGTCTGCTCTCCTGAAGTCCAGCGATGTGATCTTGCTTTCTGCCCTGCTCCTCTCAGGATCCTGAACTCCACCATCACATGGTCACTGCAGCTGAGGCTACCCTCAATCTTCACATCCCCAGAAGCCCTTCCTTGTTGTGAATATGAGCTATTAGCTGAGCACACTCCTCACTCGCTCTTCTGTCACTTCCATCAGTAAGCTGGAATCAATGCTCTTCAGGAACCTCCTGGATTGTTTATGCCCTGCTGTGCTGCCCCTCTAACAGATAAGATACCAGGTCAGTTGAAGTCTCTGATGAAGATCAGGGCCTGTGAACGTGAAGCTACTTCTGGCTGCTGTAGAGGGCCTCATCTACTTGTTCTTCCTGGTCAGACGGACTGTAACAGACACTCACTACAATGTCGCCCATACTGGTCTGGTCTTTAATCCTTACTCATAAGCTCTCAGGTGGCTCATCATCCATCCCCAAGCTCCAGGCGTTCCAGCTGTACTGCCACATAAAGGGAAACAGCGTCTTCTCACCTTCCTGCCCTGTCTTTCCTAAAGCGTGTGTATTGCTCCATTGCAATACTCCACTTATGCAAGCCATCCTACCGTGTCTCTGTGATCCCAACAAGATCATAGCCCTACAACTGCACGCAAATCTCTCATTCATCGTGTCCACTCCCCATGCATCAGCGTGCATTAGCGTACATGCACTTCAGAGAGCCATCCCACCATGCCAATTTCCCAGAAAGCGTTTTGTGGTTTCCCCATAACGGTGCTTTGTAGGCATGTCCCTGCTAACATGCAAATACTGGAGGTGACCCTGTTTAAGCCAGCCCTGTTTTGTTTATTTTTTGTTCCCTTTCAGTCACATCACTCCAGGCCCTTTGAACATCAACCCTGTGCTTCACTCCCTCACAGGGAGGCGTGTAACTTTCCCTCTCCTATCGTTCCTAGTTTAAAGACCTCCTTACCAGGTCAGCCATCCTGTTGCCAAAGATACTTTGTCCCACTTACTGAGGTAGGCCTCATCTCCCCCAGGCCAACAGGTCCTGGTCCCAAACAGTTCTTTGCATTCACAGAACTGCAAGCCTAGCTGTGCTGTGTGAACAAACGAACACGCTTCCCCTTTAACGGCAATTCTGTTCTATACCACTTCTGCTCTTTGAGGATATACATCTAGCTGAACAGCAGCCAGCTTAAAACGTTGACCTACAACTACGATACGCATTCTCAATGGACTCATTTAACAGATCTTACAGTTAGTAAGAACCTTGCAAACCCCTGAACAACCAACCATCATCATTCCAAGATCTGAACTTCTACAATCAGCTTCAGTTGAAAACCTAATCACTTAAAATATCCCATTAGCTATTCCAATTAAAATACTTACTGACAGAGGGTAAACTCAGGCCTTCCCTAAGTATTCCCTTAGGAAATGTCATCATAGTTTAACAGACAGGGCAAACATTCCCTTTGCCTCTGGTATTCCCAGTCTAGTATACTAAGACAACTGCTGATGAAATTGAAGAGGATATCAGGTCGCCATGATACTCCCTACTCACAATCCTCTCTGATTTAAGCAAGAGACTGTCTGATAATGGGGCTGAACTAGAAACGAGAAAACTGAAATGACCAGGATTAAAACCACTCCTTTTCTAGAGGACTCAATCCAAGTCATTACACAGACATCTGTATCAGTACAACTCAGAGTTCTGCAAACTGCAACACATGACCAGAACTATTTTGATCCCTATTTTAAACTGACTTCAGTGTGAAAGATGTCATCTCTCAAAACTATCTCAAGATTAATATTTTAGTACATAGGGTTTGTATTAACAGCTAGGAGAGAAAGTGTTAGGAAAAAGCCTTAATCTAGGCAGCAAATGTATTTCTGTCTTTCTGTCTGAAGTACTAGCAGAAAAGAGAAGCTGGACAACTGTGTGTTTCCAAATTTATTTAGAAGAAGGGTATACCAATGCCTTTATTTTTCAACATCAGGAAAAGTTACCTAGGATGCCGAAAAACAGCAAAACAACTTTGCAAAAGAAACCTTTATACTAGAAGAGATTTTCAAGGCCAGATGAAACAATTACAGACATTTCAGAGAGTGCTACTTTTTTTTTTTTTTTACACTTCAGCAGGCCATCTCGTGCTGGTTCTCCAGCATGCTGAGCTGACCTTCAAGCTTTCTGTTTGGTCAGGGAGGCTGGATCCTGACACTGAAGGAAACAAAGTATATTTCTACAGATATAAAACTTTGAAGTTTTCTAAACAGTGCAAAATATCTTGCTGGTCCAGCATACTCCTGCGATTGTATTGTTATCTCCTAAATAGATCACACAGGGTACAAAAAGTGACTAAAAAAATAAAGTTGACTAAGCAAATTGCTGAACAATGCGATCATACATTTGCAAGCAACTACTAATCACCTAAAGAACTTCCATTCTCATTAGTAGAAAAGTCAAGTAATGCTTAGAGCATATCTAGACAGACTGGCTGCTACGAGATGAAGTACTTGACAACTTCATTCACGTGGAAAACTCAGAATGATTCCTTGTCACCATGTCATTATGAAATTAGATACAGCCTGCCCTCGCAGATTTAGGGGGCCCAGTACACAGGTAAACATTTTCAGGTACCAGAAATGCATCACCAGAAGTTCACTCTACTAGAGCTATTTCAACTTGAGCAAAAATTATCAACAAAATATACATGTAAAATATTCACATTCTATAACCTAGTTAAGCAATTAACTAGCTCACCAAGATCAATGAAAATACACCAAATTTTAACCTATGTCCTCTTAACTGCATGGTAAAGCAGGATACTGCTCAGAGAGGCACAAGAGCTAAAACGATGAATTGTACCAAAACACAGTAGGTTATGGAAAAGAAATGGTGCACAGAGTTTGCATAAAAAAATAAAAAAAACAAAAATTGTGCTGCAGAACTGTGCCTTCTAATTACAGTGCTGTCTATTAAGAGATTTTTGGGTCCAAGTACTCAAAGAACAAGTAAAACTGAAAATCTAGGAACAGTGATCCGATAGAGTTAGAGCTGTGGTAGGGAGGGCAAGAGTGTACAGAGGCCATTATCATAGTCCAAACAATGTAAAATGATTTTGATATGAGTTCAGAATACTAGCTGACTAAACTTAGGACACCAATGTCATTTCCAGAGGTGAGGGAGGTTTCATCACATAGCAATGGCTACATTCAGATTACTTCACTCAGCAGTCAGTGCAACCTGTAGAAGGAAAACCTTATTTTCATGAAAGTCAGCCACAGGCTATGAGGAAAAAAACAGCAAGACTCACAAGAGATACTTATTTACTTAATTTCTGATAAATCTAGACAGACAAAAGTGAAATACACACAAACTGCAAAGGTAATTACAAAAGTACCTGCACTTGTATTTGTTTCAAACATAAGACTGTTCTGGGCAGGCATCTATAGCTAATTTGAGAGAGATTACAGTGGTCTCTGTTGCGCAGAACCTTTTGTTTAAGAATTGACGTTTTAGCATTTACTGTGATTTTTGAGGGGGTGTGTGTGGAAAAAAACAGTAAAGCACCATATGCAAATATAATCCATTTAATTTGCTATTATTAGTCAAGTTTAAACAGGAATGCAACATTAGTCTTATATTTTAAGCAATTATTACTACCTGAAGTTGCTGCATTGTCTTACCTAGATTTGTGACAGTTTTCTACCCCTCAAAATAAGCTCTGCTTGCTTGATTTTACTGGGAGGTGGGGGAAGTTGGGGCAGGGAAGACACAGAACAGGAAAAAATGAAACAGACTCTAGAAGAAAAATAAATGACCAACTATAGCTATGAATGTGCCATGTGGACAAAACAAGATGACTAACAACATATACAACCTCATTTTTTCAAAATATGAAACAAACCTAGTTTTAAAATTTGCACCATAAACTGCTTTCACTGTAGTTAGACCTGCAAAATATGCATACCAACCTTGATTCAAGTACGTAAGGGTTTCATCATATAGTTTTACTGCTGGAGATGTCGCAGCACACATAACATACTGGAAGGGTGGATGTTTGGTCTCATTTTCTGGTGGAAGGCTGGAATCTTCCTGTTTGAAAATAGGCAGCGCCAAAACATCACTGAAAAGAAAAAAACAAATAATTCTGTGAGACTGTTGGCTCTGTCTTGCCTGAATTTAAAAAAAAAAAAAAGTTGTTTGTGAGTTAACATTTGCTACCAAAATTTTAGATTAGGATACATAAACAAAGCTCTGAGACCTAAGTAGACAATAAATATAGTTGTGCTGAGCCTCTGAAAATTTTATCTTTAGTTCTGGCCTCCACTGAAAAAAAAAGTTTACTCTTAACTTTTCACCTATCTACAAATGCAAGCTCGCCTAATATACATGCAGCTGAGAGCAATGCATGTACTTTGTCCTTTGAAATAATATTTCTCCCAAAGTAAATTAGTTATACAGAAAATCCTTCTCCCCATTTAGTATAATTTTATTTAACCTATGAAAAATATTCAGTGTCAACAGAATTCAATCTTAGTTGTTATTAGGCTTTATCACACTGAATAGCGTAAGAATGATTAAGCAGCAGATTCACAAAATATAAGTTTAGAAAGCATATGCCAAGATTTGCTTCACTTATTGCAGGAAATAAGAAGACTGGCAAAACTTCGGATCTACAGTTTCTGAAGTATAAAGAGCAATCCATGCTGTCCACAGGCAGCAAGAAAGAGAACTTCATCGCAACCAGCAAACGCACTTACTGCTTTCTACAGAATTAAATATTCTGCAAGAGCAACAGATTAATTTGTTTTCCTTGTAAACAGTAAAACATCATAAATAAAACTTCAAAGAGATCAGTGAGTTCTACTCCAAGATAGTGTTCTTCTAGCACTGAATTTTTGTTCATGATGAAATTCGTATCTGCAGACCCATGAAACTTTCTTTGAAAATTAGTTTCTAAGTTGAAGCAAGATTTCTCACAAATCCCCTGTCAGTTTTTAATCTAAACGAACCTTTTACGTTTATTTCCCTTCCATTTATCACAATCAGCGTTAATGTATTTTGTAAAAGAATTCTAAATGTCTTATGTGCATTGCACTATTATTTACTCTTGGTACCCCAAAATTTTTGAAATAAAATTGTTTTTTTGCTTCTACTCATTTCTGGGAGAACCTGTCTTATTGTAATGGAATTCTGTAATTGCTCAATTTTCAACTCATATCTAGAGAATCAGAAAGTATCAGTATAATAATCAATTTAAAAACTGAAATTCCAGCCAACACATTTGTGTCACAGAAGACTGTAGTATAGTCTTGCTCTTAATAAGTGTTAGGTATGGGGAGTGCAACTGGGGCACCCCAACATTTCTTTCAGACCATGTGCCACAAGCAGTGAGGTAAAGGCCAGCCACATTATACACCACTACCCTGGCTACCTGGAAAAAGCTATACTGACCTGAAAGAGAAAACATTTCTGAATGGTGAACAAGTCCAAGAACTTTATCTATATCTTGTAAAGGCTTTACAGTCCCTCCCAAAAGTAACAACTATAATTAAAAAAGACCAAGAAAAAAAAGAAAAGAAAGAAAAGACATCTGCACAGGTTCTTTTCCACTAGGAGGAAACTGCAGGTAATGCTACAAACAAGCATGAAGGCTTGAAGCTGTTCAAAAAAGCACTATGACCCTGCTGGACCGTACCATAGTTACTTGTGATGCCAGGTCCCCATACTGGAACCCAGAAGAGGCTGTATTCCTTAACTAGCTACAGAGGAAGATAAGAAACAACCAAATAAGAGAACTCTCTTATATGTTTAAGAATATATGTATAAAAGAAAAGAGTTTATGTAGACAGAAGTAGCCACACATCGAGAGGTAGGACAGAAAGTTTCATAGATCAGTGGACCACCACTCGAGGAGGACTCAGAAGAAACAACCAGGCGCTTCGTGCCTTCTTGTCAGTCGAAAGGGCAGCACGAGCAGAGGGCAGCCCAACGCGAGAGGGAGCACTGCGACAAGCCATTCTTCCTGAGAGAGGAGCACTGCCCCAGGACAGGACTTTAACACTAGGAACCCTTGCTTGTGACACACTTTGGCACACAGAACACCAGCCAGCGTTTTTATGAAGAGGAGCTTTAAAACTGAAAGAGCACGGGTACAATTACAATGTTTAAAATACACACATAAGAGCAGAAGTGCAATAAAGAAGGTATGCAAAGCATCTCATCAAATGGATAACCCATAGCTCTTGCCTAAGTTGTGCAGTACTTGCTTTCATGTAACATGCAAAACTAAAAAAACTAAAAATCTCTTGTCTATTTATGAAAAATATCTTTCAAGCCTTCACTTTCCACCTATGGTTTACAGACAAAAACGCATCTGGTCTATCTTAAGAACGTGTGCAGTGGTTAATGAACTAGTGAAATTATCAGACAAGGCACTGGAAGCCAACAAATACAAACAGAAGACAAATTTTGCCAATTTTAAACCTGCTTTATCTAATACTTGCAAAGCAGTAATGACTAACTGCCACTGCAGAGGAAAAAAGACATCCAACTCCTCAAACCTACAATTTAGCTGTAAAGACAGCACAATGTGCATTCTTAAAAGCCACCACTCCAAAAAAAACACTACAGAAAACAGCACAAGGCAAATGTAAGAATCTTCATAGATTTTTCCACATAAAAACATATATTTTTCTGATAAAAGAAACAGTCTTCTGGGTACTAGTACATTTCAAACAAAAAGAGAAGCCACTGCAATTTAAAACTACTTCCTAGACATCTTTAATTGAATACCCTTTAATTAACATTTAGGTTTGTTCGCTCAAAGAACGGAATATCAGTGTTCTCACATTTAAACACACATGTGTTCCCATCTGAAAACAGACAAAAGCTGCAGGCAATTAAAGAGAGTCAATAAGGTATTAATAGAGTATTTCAAATTAAGGTTTTAAAAGTGTCAGTGATAAAGAAACACGTGCTGATTTCAAACCAACTATTAATTCCTCCTAATAAAAGTATTGAGAAACCTTTTCTGACTTTCAACAATGAAGTCGCTATGGAGGAACCAGTGTACCCTTCGGTCACAGCTGTACAGCAGCTGAACGCGACCAGTTCTATTCAATACTCAGGAGGCCATGGTTCAGCAATGCAAAAGGTTTTCTGGGCAAAACTGGCATACAGAATTCCTGCCACATGGGCTGCACCCTCCCTACCCTTCCCCCTCCAAAATATTTTGCAGGGCTATGTGGGGATCTCTATCAGTTCATAGCACAGCCCAACACGAAGCTACACAACCAAGGGTGGAAGAAAACATGATAAAAATTTTAGTGTTGAGAAACCCTCATCCTACCAAACACAACTTGAGGGCAGGCACAATAAGTTAAGTCCACTTCCCTCTTTATCCTTAGTAACAGGAATAATAAAATCAGCTAATGTTTACGCTTACCTAGGAAATCATAATAAACATGCAGCACTGAGAAACACAAGATCACATATGGCATTCCTCCCAGTTCTTTAAGGCCAAAAAACCTTGTGGTTTATCCTCATGTTAACTCAAATAGGGACCATCTAAATTTCACCATGACAAGCATTTTCTACAAAAAGAACTCATTGCTAACAGCACAGCTGAAGAAAAGATAGCACGTGTACTCACAATTCAGAGTAGGAAACCAAGAGGAAACAAATTCAGTATTTTTAATAGTCCTCTTCACTTACATTAGAGTATCTTGTAAGTGACAAAATGTATATAATATACACCATTACGCAGATCACATTCCTAAGAAAATAGAAATCCTAAATGCCAGTCTTTATTAAAAAAAAAAAAANACACACACGCAGGAGAACAGGTCAACCTTCTCAATTCTAGCTTTTTTTCTCCAGAGCCAGATACAATTTCTGCATTTTTAATAAGCCAGTGGACTAGTAGTGCAAATTCTCTGTCCCTCTGTAAATCACAGGCAGTCTCTCATGTTTATCATAGTTCAGCATCTTTTAATCATCTTCCTCCTCACCTGGTGGACCTTTATTTGTGCTGGTCCAATGCAGATTAGTGCAGGCACTTTTACTACCAGCTTTGCTCATGTCATCTAACACAGCAAGTGAGGTATATAAGAATAGCAATATTTTGCAAGAGGAGAAGTTGCATCTTTTGTCAGTCTTACTAATACCATTTGAAAAAGCAGACAAACCCTGAAGGACCTATCAAGGTTTACTCTCCTGATGGAAGGACCTCTGAGATCAAATTCCTGAAGCCGTTAGCTCCAGTAAGAAAAGTCTTGATTCAGTCCCTCACAATTTGTTATTTAAAGCATTCAAGTGAGAGCATTCTTTCCTCCTAGATGAAGGAGAAATTATTCCCAGAGACAGAAACGATCCTCATTACACACCAGAAGCATGCTGTAAACACATCTGCAACACCCAACCTTAATTATCTGTGCTACAGAAAGAGTGCACACATGAAACTTCACCATACAAGAGTAGAAAGGCATACAAGAGGAAGCAAGGTGCACGCTACAACTTGAACGATAGCATCCAGTTAGATGGATCACATGTGATAAACTTTTAAATAGCCTACATGAGCAAAGTACAGAAAGACCAAGAAAATTATGAGTTAACTTTTTCCCATGCTTGTGAAATGTCTGTCAGCCACAAAATCACCTTCCTTCCAAATTCAAAACCCCTCTTCAGAGGGCTTTCTCTGAAGCATTAAAAAAAAAAAAAATTGCCTACTGATAATATGGTCATAAAATAAATGAAGAACCTCCTGTCCTTACAAAAATAGGAACTAGCATGTCATCAAAATTCAAAGTGACGCTCCATCAATCATTTGTCTTATCTGTCTTCTGGATTGTATACTTTTGGGTGTGAGAATACCAAAGCATCCAAGAACATGCAGGTCTTTTGAAACTTTAAACCATGGTTTACAAGGGCAAATACCTTGAGGAAAAAAGTGCCTCTCGAGAAGTATTTGGAGTTAAGCTCTGCACTGCTAAGGTATCTGAACAAGCAATAGGGAAACAAAGAAATGGGCTGATATCTCCCAACGCTTTCCCTGTGTTCACAAAAGCAACTTCAGTGCGAGACAAGACCACCAGCAGTTGCTGCTGGGAAACAACTTTCTCTGAAGTAATGCAAGACAAATGAGAAAACAGGTGCAAATGTCATGCTGCTCCTGGGAATCCCACAAACCACCGTAATGGAAACTCAACTGGTTGAAGGCCTCAGTTTATGGGGAGTCTGGCAAAGAAAGCTGTGCACACACCCCAGAATCCCACCACAAAAAACCTCTATTTCTAAACCCTTGACAGTATGAAGGAAAAGGCGTAAGAATAATATTTGCTTAAGGTCACAAATCCCCGGTTCTCCATCCACTCCTCCAACACAGGGAGCAGCTGCTCGGATTTGTACCGGCTGCAGTACGGACTGCTAAGTGCGAATAACACACAAAGCGTAAGTGATTGTAAAGTTGCTGCCCTGCTCTCAACCCCACACTCCTATTCCCCATGAGAGGTGAACACAGAATATAACTATGCAAGCTGAATCGTCTTTTCCTTGACCTTTTGAAATGTATTCGTACATCCAACTGGGGAAGGGGGGGGAATCAATGTCAGTGAACATGAGGTTTATCTTTCAACATGGCCACTGCACCACTTGCAACCAGAAATGTTTTTCGTGTGGTAACAAAGACAGGAGGTTTGGGTTTGTGGATTTTCTTTCTCCCCAGATGCATATTTCCTGAGAGGTATTTACGTACTTGCGTCTGTGCACAGAATTAGGCTCCAAATCTAACCAGTACGTAAAATTTTATTTTACAGAGCCCAGAGATCAGTGAAAATTATTTTTCCTACAGTGGGATACATAAAAGTAGGAGAGATTACTACAACAGAAGCTTTTTAATTTACTATGCCGAAAATGCTGCATACATATAAGAAAAACAAACTTTTCAGGTTACCCTAAGCTCTCCTCTTAAAAAAAGAATACCTAACCAGTGACAGAGTCTCAAAAGAGTGGGTGGTGTCTGGCAAAGTATAAACAGTCATCCTGTCTGTCAGAAAATAACAGCAGCCACAAGGAAAACAGGGCCTGAATGACATAACTCCGTTTCCTTCTTTTTGCACAATGACTATAAAGTTAAGACAGTAACTGTCGTGACCCAGTTGTGTTAAACAGATGCCAAGGACCCAAAAATTTTGAGATGACAACAATACCCACTCTTCTTCACTTGAAAGCAAAACTATGAGTTGCAAGACAACGGTTCCCTAAACCCTAGACAGACCACCTTAATGGTTACTTCAGCCCCAGCTCTGGAGGAGAGTTGATGCACAAATTTGCTGTACCACTGGAGGTTACGGCCAGCTCTTCGTAGCACAGTCAGAAAACAAGACCGACTGCAGTAGGGTTTCATTCTTTTTAACCAAAGCTCCATTCTCCAAAGAGACTCCGAGCTTTCAGAGGAAACAATAAAGTCAAACTGACTTGATTCTCCAAAAATGGAGGACTGTCTGGATTTTAAAAACGTATTTTTGGTACAATCTTTTGCATGAGAATTATCTTCTTCAATTTAGTTTAATAAACTTCCATTTTTAATCCAAAAATACATACCAAAACAGCTACTCCTGAAATAAGCAAGTTCCCCAAGGACAAGCCTTAATTTCAGTACTAGAAATACCATCGGAATTGCAAGCACTTAAAGAAATCCATATACTAAGCTTCCAAATTATGTATAAGAGTTCAATCACGAATACTAAGGTACTTGTCCCCATATTAATGTTCATTTAACTTAATTTAAATCAATTCATTCATTAATCAAATCGTTCATTATATGAAATATGGAATTTTGCTAGAGAAATGGCAAGGAGTTCCTCAAAGTAATCTTTTCAGTGAAATAGCCTCCATTTTTTAATAGTTCATACCAAAGATTAGTGGCCCGCAAAATTACGTAATTCTTGCTGTGTTATGAAGACAATGTCTTTGGTCATGGATATTACATCAGATCTGTAAGAAATCACTATGATAGTCTTAATTCTATACAACAGCATCAATACCAACCTAAGTTAACAGCAATACTCAAAACTCACTATCACTAAAGATACCGTATTTCTACACCGGTGCTGTTTTCTTTGGTTTTGGTTTGTTTTTTTTTTTGTCTGTTTTTTTTTTTTTCCCTTTGGGTGGGGTATTTGACACATATGACAGTAACTATTATCGTTTATACTAAAATTCCTGTTTATAGGCAGTTTCTCATTGCCTGAAAAGATGTTAGAATAGCAAGCAGAAAAAATGGCTTTCAAGATTGTAAAGGAATTTTGAGCTATTTAAAGATGAATCTTCAGAGAAATTTTGTCCAGCGAACTTCCTCTAAAGAAATCTGCAATTACTGATCAACGGACATGAGCAGCTTTCTCAGTAACAAAAACCACAGGAATAACACCAAATATTCTGCTTCAGGGCACAGACATCAACTCCAGGAAGCATCAATTACATTATACACAACCCTAAATAGGTTAAGGGGTCACATGCAAACGCTCCTTAAAAACTGCAGGGCTATATAGCTAGGGGATCTCTCCCAGTACTCTTCTTTAGAAATGATGAGTAACTAACTTCTACTGGCACACAGAACAGTTACAGAGTAATATTTTCACTCTCCATGTCAGGGCACTTCTCTCAGTTTTCCCATCTGACACCACCATCAACTAAACAGGCCATAATTTCCCTTAAGCAGAATTTACGCAATGCATAAAATAACTAATATACTTGCTGAACTCACTCAGCCCAGCGAACATCAATTGCAATTAGGTGATCCCTTTAACTGTGTGTTCAAAGATTAAAGTTACAATGTCAGTGCACGTTCCCAAAACACCTTAAAGTGCCTCATCACAAATCCAAAGTGAGCAACATCAAACTTAACACCAGTGTACAGCTTCACTTATCCAACGTTACTTTTTGTGAGCTATTTTTAACTGCTAAAACTCTTTTTGTGGTAATTCAAAGTGTCCGAATAGGAAAGTGTGGACAACTATCAACAACAAAAAATCTTAGGATTGCTGCTCACCATAAAAAGGATGATACAAACAATCTATACAGCAAAGGTAAAGATTAAAATTCTGAAAGTCTCAAGAAACTGAACAGTGCGCATTACTGGGAGGAGAAATGCAGTCTACAAACAGAAAGGGAAATCTTTAAAAAGCCTTACCATTCAAAACTAAGAATTTTTACCGTAAATTATCCCAGAAAGAACTGGATCATGGTAAAGAACGATGCACGCTTCCTGAACACAAAAGCATGCATTATCAATTACCGTCTGCAATTAGGAAAAGATAAACCAGAAATCAAATGCTTAAAGTCATCCAGGCAACTGCCACACAGCCCGCAAAACTGGTATGCCACTTTGGGGGATGAATGTTCACTTGACAAAGACAGAAATGGGACAGAAGTAGAATAATAATCCAGATAAGCTGAACAGACAATCATGAATATCCTCACTAAAAGAAGGTGAATCACTTTGTTCTCTGAATCGGCAAATTCTCTAGGGTATTTAAAAACAAAAAAATCAAATCCATATCCCACCACAGGCCTGCTGGGCTCACAATCACAAATGCTAGGAAAACACTCCTCATTTCTGTTCATCTGAAACCTTGATTTTTTTTTTTTAAACTTCAAACAAGGATATTGCAGTTACAGCACTTCACCTGAGCAGTACTTCCTTAAAATACACATAACAGCTGAAACTTGTGGTGGCCCTCAAGTTTCAGGAAATCCTGACAGAACCCATGTTCCAGACAGGTTTGGCCATCAAAACTATCAACTGCCAGCGTTTTGTGTGTCTCACCTAGATTCAAAAAACTGAGTAATCTATCAAAGACCTCAGACTAAAATGATTCCTAAAATCAAAAGTCTTAAAAGTAGTTTCCCTCTTTGTGCTAACAAGTTACTTAGGAATCTAAATGCTCTGCCTGTAACTGAGATAAAACGTACTTATTTCTAAGAAACAGTTTTATCTTAACTTTGAAAAAGCACACCCAAAGACTATTTAAACACTTTTACTGTAAAACCTGGAAAACAATCAAGAGGTGAAGAAACTGCCAAGCTGATTAAGAACAAAAAGAGCTACACAGCAGAAGGAAAAAAAAAAAAAGGAAAATGTCACTAAAGACCCATTCTACACATGAATATGAAACAATAAACAGTGACTAAAGTACATTCATACTACTACCCTATTAACAACGACAACGTTTACTTGCTCAAGAAATAACATTTTAAAAACGTTACTATTTATTCGGAACTAGAACCGTGTTTGCCGAGTGAGGAAGAATAATTTTCTGAAGCAGGGGGTCCGGACACACAGCTAAGGGACAGAAAAATGCCATTTTCAGGACGGAAGTTACACGCAGGGCAAACAACGTCGCAGTGCGAGCAGCGGACGAGCCCTCGGGGGAGGCCGCNCGCGCCGGGGCGCCCCCCCCGCCACCCCCCCGCCGGAGCGCGGGGAGGGGGCCGCTCGGGCAGGCTCGTCCAGCCGCGGGGAAGAGGCTCGGCGCTCCCCGGCCGGGGCTGGAGGAGCACGCGGCGGCCAGTACCGGTGGCAGCCCCCGGGCCACCGTCCGCCACGTGCCCGCTCCCCGGGGAGCCAGGGAAAGAAAAAAAACACAACAAAACAAAAAACGAAGAACGGAGGGAAGAGGGGGAGAAGGGCCAGCTGCTTCCCGCGCCCCATGCCCAGCGGCACGGGCAGGACGGGGCAGCCCGAGGAGGCCGCCGCAGGGCGGCAGA
>VXAL01015863.1:205411-215699 GCA_013399475.1 Chauna torquata
CTGACATAAATTCCAATCTCTGCTGAGGATAACATGAGTGGATACAGTAAGACCTGTCCTCCTGCACTTCAGTCTCCAAAAGTTGGATACAGTTTGCCCATGATAAGCAAACTGACTGTTAGTATTTCTGAAGATGTTATCTTTAGCTATTTTAGGGTGTAAAGTGTCTTTTTCTATTAAATTATGACTATTGTAATGCATATATTTTTTTCTTTAGCATTATTTCTATCCCTGGATTGTTTACAACAAGCTTTCAGTGGAGGTTTGTGGTATATGTTTGTATGATTTTTGTTGCTTTTAAAGTACGGGGCAGGTTCCTTGCTCAGTCCCTTTCTCAGATCACCTGCTGAGGAACAGCAATGCGTACAAGCAGCACTTTCCAGCCAGATCTAACCAACTCCAACATGTGGAGTTGCAGCTTCAGTGCAAATCAGCTCAGGTACTCAAATCTCTACGTAATTACAATGCAGTGTTCTCAGCTTTTGGCAAAGGAGTTTAAAATATCTTTAGACAGATAGCAATTACGAACAGAAACCTCAAAAACATTTTTTCTATTCTTTTCACTTAAACTAGCCAACTCGTCTTGTGATTTTGTAATGCCTACAGTTGACATTCTCCATTATTGTAGTATGAATGGCAGCTGCTCCCATAGCTTTTTTTTTTTTTTTTTTTTTNTTTTTTTTTTTTAATCCTAATCTTTCCATTAGTCTTCCCATAATTTCACTTTCAGGATGATTTCTTCCTAAATATATATATCAACCGTATACTCAGGGTGAGTACAGTTCAAGCTAATTTAAAGTCTAAGCAAATAAAGAAAACATGCCTATTGCAAAAGCAAAATTATTCTTATTCTTTATAAGCAATAATCAGTCCTGACTGGGAAAATTAAGTTGCCACATAAAAATTCCTATTCTGCAACAGGCAATATAAGCCCCACATGGAGTCCCACAAGTTAGGCACATGAGCTTTTTTTTGAGGATTAGATTGCAGAATTTGTGCCTAAATTATAAATACTCTCATCAGTAAGGCTGAGAGCAGAGGTTATGGGACATAAAACTGTACACTTTATGAAATCATACCTTTTTTTTTTTTCCTCCTGGTTCCCTCCCAGGCTTTGCCTGTATAAAAAGCATTCAAAAACTTTCCGCCTGCCTGGTGGAATGGTCTAAAACCGGACTTAAGCATTTTGAGATCTCAGATTGCTTCTTTAACTCTCCGAGCAGGTCAAATCCACAAGCCTAACTTGTCATAGGTGATATTCCCTGTGGCCCTGCCATTCCATTTCTGCACGTCCCTGTCACCATCTTAGCAGGGCTCAGGACTTCAGAGCCAGTGTCTTGCTTAGCACATATGGGCTTCCTCAAAAAAACTCTTCCAACTATTTTCCCAAGAAGGGCTCGATCAGAGGCTGTACCCTGAGCCGACACCCAGCAATTGTACTTGTAGCATTGATATAACAGAGGGCAGGTGCATACAGCAGGAGCCTGATTTTTTGCAAGTGTATCTGCATAGATGTGTTTTAAGAATGGGTTTGCTGGGATGTGGGAGAAGGCGGAGGGGGGAAGAAGGTATCCTGAGACGCTCCTTTCTCCATCTGCTCTCCGCTAATGCTGGCTGACATCCTCCCCTGAAGACAGTTGCTGTTTCTGTATAAACCTTACAGATGTCTAGATGTGGGACTGAAGCATGGTAGAGGATCTGATAGAATCAGACTGAGGATCTGACAGAACCAAACAATTTTATTATTATGACCAGACTGAAGCCTAGCGCCTGAACTGGTTTGTATCGTTTCTGGTTTGTATCCTTTCTGCTTAAGGTTATCTGCCTCCAGGGCTAATCTTGTTAGCTCTTGTACACAACCCTTAATTGATGGAAGTACCCCTCCCTACGTTGTATTGCAATACCAAAACACAGATGCATACTGCCACCCAAACCTAAAGGCACATGCTCAGATGTGTGTGAGAAGAGTAACTTCAGAGGGTCTCGGATGGCAGATTTTGAGATAAGGGTGGTTCGAGGCAACAGAAGCAGATACAGGGGGAGCAACGAAGACAGACAAGGATACAGTGAAAATGGGCCCTGAGAGAACGTGGTCCCGAAAAAAGCTAGAGGAAACACCTCCTCTAGGCTGAACAGCACTGAAGAAGGGAGTGGGACTGGAGGCGTAAGTGGACATCCTCACTGTTTCTTGCTGTTCGGCTCCTTTTGCAGAGCTATGCATGTCACTTGCAAGCAGGACTCATCAGAAGACTCCAGCACCTATTCTTCATTTCTGGCTTATTACTCAAGTCCATAGAAACAGCACTCTGTTTGCTACATATTTGTGTCAGCCAATCTAAATTTCATGTTGCCCTGACCTTTGTGTTGAAATGGACTGATTATGTAAAACTCCACTGCAAAATGTCATTAGTTTAACACTTTTGGTTATCAGAACCTATGTATCACTTCATTTCCTTGCATTTTTAAAACATAAAATTTGGCACATTTCTAATAAAAATATGCTCCTCAATAATTCTACAAGAGCAGAAGTAATATTGTGGTACAGCGCTAGGTGTGAGACTACCAGCAAGCAAATGCCCATATCAAGGTAGACTATTAAATACTATCATGTTTACACACATTGTAATTAGCCAAAAAGTAATAAGCTAAAGTTTAATACAGAGAGCAAACCATGTTATAAATTGAAACTCTAACGTCAAGATTATCTGGAATCTATGAATCTCTTGTCAAAGCATAATCATTTTTAATTATATGAAAAATTTGAATACCGTACACAAATAATATTATAGTCATGAAGAGGTAAAGTAAGTTTATAGGGATATGCTGATGCAATAAGCTATATATTGCATCAGAATTTCAATGCAAAGTGTTTAACCAGCGTGTCTGGCCTGAAACTACAAAGGGCATACATATTCCTGATCCTGCACATCAACTGAGCTTCAACAGATAAAATGCATGTTTCAAAACAGACATGAACCACCAAGATGCTTGTAAGTCTGTATGCCTTCATATAAACAGTTTTACCTTCAGACTGTAAATGTAATTTGAAAGAGAAACATTAAAAGCTAACACATCTGTGAATATCATATGAAGCATTTAGACATTTCATTGCTGTTACTAGCACATGTGTATGGTGACACAGTTGTGAAAATCATGAAACTGTAGTAAGGTAAATCTCCACTATGGTGGCTCCACTGCACAAACATTTCTCAACAGGCCTATGGTCACCAGCTCTATTTGAAGACTTGAACTTGTGCATTAGCAAGTGCTGTGTGGTCTATATTATTGTGTTACAGCGTTATAATTACTATTATTTGAAATCACCCCCAATCATTCTTTTCTTACCGCAGGTAGCTGCTGTTACTGGTGGGATACTGGTGATGGTGATAATGTTCAGGCTGGCTGTGCCAGAAAAGCATTTTGGGATGAGATGAGGCGTTGTGCTCAACTAAGAGGTGGTCACTGCAATGATGGAAGAGAGGAAAAACAAATACACACATTCAGATTAAAGTTGCAGTTGGCTCCTCTTACACCTCTATATTTAGCTTCTGCCACCAAGTTTGCAGGTGTCACTCTCTCCAGAAGAGGCAGGTAGCTGAAGTCCTGGCCGGTCCCCACCTCCTCTCCTGCTCCCCAACCTTGCTGCGTTGTTAGCTGCTGCCCGGCTGCAAGGCTTTATTACCAGCCGGTGTGACGTCAGGTGCAGCCCAGACATCACCAGCATCGCCGTTTATCTCCTCCCCTCTCCCACACTGTCCGAGTGTCACCGTGCAGAACTCTGCATGTTACAGAGCCAGGAGAAAGAGCAATTCCATAGCACTGCTGCCTCAGAGAGGCATACAGCTTTCTCTTCATGCAGTCCACTCAAAGCACTCAAAAATATGACATGCATAGACATGACTGAGAAGAAAAATTAAGAAGGGGGAATATACATTGATGTCTTTAAGACAAACAAAGTACCTTCTTAGCAGTGTTTAGACTATCCCCTTTTGCCTGTTCATTCTGTACATTTGTTCAAGTGGCAGACTACTACATAGTATGCTTTATAGTTACCTTCTTGCCATTAAAAAGAATTAAAAACAAATGACAACAACAACAAAAAAACCACTGTCAAACTGCAGGAAAAATATTTTCTACAAGACCCCCTCCCACCCCAACCACACACACATACTCTAGGGAAAAATGATATTCAGATGCAAAGTAGCTGCTTGGTACACCAATGTCTCAGGGCTGTTTGCTTGACCGGGTTTGCTGCTAGCATCGCAATATCTACTTTAAAACGATCGAAATAGTACTTATCAATCCTGCTAAGACCTTGACACTCGGAATTAAAAGAGGGCACACATCCAAAAATCTCTGCTGAAAATAGCTACCTGCAGAGGACGCCCATTCTGCTTGAAATAGAGAGGTCTACTGAAAAATAGTAGTAGTTTGCTGTTACCTTTCTAATCCCCACCCCACCCCCCCCATTGCTTGGTTGCTGCCGTTCATTCTACGAAAAATACTTTAAAAAGCTATTGCAATATTGTGACAACACTCAGGCTATGAAAATCGGTAGTATCAAAGAGCAAAGCTCTGGAACACAAAATGGAATTACTTCTTATTATAGTGCTAGCAATAAACAGCAGTCAAAAAACTTCAGACAAATAAAGAATGTTGTTCCTCTTTGTGATGGTATTTGTTTTTTTGGGTTTTTTTTCGTAACATGAGGCAGTTCCCTTCTACCCTACCATTTTTATTCAACATCAAACAATACAAACAAAAAGCAAAGGCCAGAATAATAATAGAAAAGGAACTGTAAATATAGGAAGAGAAAAACAGCCACGTGTGATGCTGCCCAGAAAAGACGATAAGAATCAGGACTGATGGCTTGGTGATTCCAAGAGATTATTCTCCTACCAAGGTACCTCAAGGTGGGCTCTCATAACACAGCTGCACCTGTGTGCATGAAGTGATCTTTGATCCAGCAAGGATGAGAGCTGGAGAAATATTTTCAAGGTTAGTTTTTCACTTACATGTCTACATATAACTGCATACTCTTAAGTAAGCACCTTTGAGCAAATGTAAAGGGCTGCACAAGCCGGTATTTCCAGTGATCACTTCTGCATTTTTTTAATTAAATCTGATTTCAGCAACTGTAGAGAAAGAATACATATTCTGGTACCCAGTTTGCTCCATCTACTGGCAAGCTGTAAAATAAAATCACTGTGTGTTACCTGTGTGCAGCACATTCCGTTTGGAGGCATCGCTTCCCTTTGCACTGATTATTCTTAAGGACTACGCACCCCAGAAATCGCTTCCAGTCTTCCACTGGGGATGGCATGAGCTTCCCATGACCCCTCACACAGAGGGTGGGCATCTGTTTTGTTCTGTGACTTGTATTTCTCTTGAAAGGAAAGAGTACTAACAGAGGTTCTCCTTATCTTGAAGGGCTTTCAGTCCCTAGCACAGAGTGGCTCCCACCTCTAGTCATATCCCAAATTGGGATTTGAATTATCAGGCGCCTTTTTTCCCCCAAACTAGTCTGTTACTTTTTTGAGAGATGCTGGTTTATCAAAACGCAGGTGGGAACACTGCAGTTTTGATAAGTCTGTTTTTGTGAAGCCCAGGAGAGAACTCAAAACAATTGAGATTCCAGGACTAATTAGTAGCCTACCTGTTTTATTTTTAGACACGTATGTGTAAAAATGTGTACTGAAAAACTGTGGTCCTGTTTTTCATCTTCAGCACAGTAGAGTTTTCTTTACTAGTCCTTTCAGAATAGGGACTTGAATTCGGTATTTTTAAATAATAACACAAACAACATATCAGGAGTCCTAGATTTGTACTTACCTCAAGACAGACAATTTGCTGTGGTTGAAAATAACCAACCACAGAAGGGGAGCCCAGGCAAGCGGCTGCAGATTAGGCTACTGGCCTGGGTTTAGCCTGTAGGAGTGCAGATAGCAAGCAGGAGCTCACTCAGGAAGACAAAAAGCCAGGAGCATCACAGCAATGTGCCAATTCAGTCTCAGCTTCATTTGATTTTTCAAGAGATGTGCGGACTAAAAATAACCGAGTCACTGGTTATATCCAAAGAAGCTGCTGTCTCAAGGAGATGGGGTTTTTATTAGTGGAGTATGAAATGATGAAGACTATTCTGATCTTACCTATTGTGTCCAGCTTAGTTTCTAAGCCCTTGCTTCTTATAAAAGGTGGAAGTTGAAGGCCTGTGTCATGGGTACCCTTCGTGGTGTGGAAACTATTTCAAACTTGCGTGCGGCACAGAAGCTGCCGTCACAAGCCACCCTACCCCACTGCAACCACTGCTCCTGATGGTGTAGAGGCAAAAAGCAAGACTCTGTCTTGCGGACTCCCACAAAAAAAGCACGTTGCTAATTCGGCAAGATGACAGCTACATCAATCCATTTAATTGGGATTGCATGTTCTAATATTTAAAAAGCTTTGTGGTGCAGCTGTACAAGTGGGCACGTCATAATTTAAAAGGTGACTCTTGCAAGTTTCTCCTACTTTGCAGAAGCCATTACCATCCTCCAGCTTTGGAAGCATAAAAGTCATCCCTTCCTCATTCCTTTGTCCTCCACAAATACAACTTAAACATTTTCTCAGACAAGATGGCTTGAGTGGAGGTAGGCATTTGCCATTGCACACGAGCTCAGCTTCCTGAAACTGTATCTATCTCACCATGTCTTTTAAGACATCTTTTTGAGTCCATCTTCATCAATTCAGTTGCAGGTATCTGTAGCTTGAAAAATAAAATACATAAACACCTGCTAAGGCAACAGCATGACATCACGCATACTACGCAGTGCCTGGAGGTCAGAATACCTGGCTTCCAAATTGGGGTTTATATCACCACATTACCTTCCTCTGTTGTAGAAAAAGAAAAATTTGCCTTTTTTCCTGATCCCCCCACAAGAGTTGGCAAGAGGCTTGATTCTTCTTCACTCATAGAAGCTTCCTTGTAAGGAAGTACTAGACAGAACATGCAGGAAGTGTTATTATTGAAACTGAAATTAAACACTAACATAAGAAAAAAAAATCCACATTCAGCAATTAGTATTTCTTCACTTTCTTCTCTTTATGGTTGTGTGTTTTAACTGATCTTCCTTGCAAGCAGTATATGGGTAAAACTTCAACTACAGCATAGCTTCATTTTTAATATCAGGATAAGCTTCCCATGTGATATTTAAATCTCGTGTTTTGCCTTGTGAAGTACTGTATATTCCCCACACCCTGCTGCCCTTGACTAACCTCTAGACATAAAGGTATGTAGTTACCTCGCTGTGCAAGTTTGGGGACAAATAAGGTGAGTTTCTAGCCTCATACTGTTTATTGTTAAGGGGTTATTTTTGTTTCTTGATTTATAATCTGCCCAGTAAGTACTAAACAAGTCTCAGCAAAGGAGCATTGTATACAGGAACAACAAGAGACTATTTATTTAAAACATCTCTTGCTTCAAGGCTTGTGTACAGCACGCAAGGTCCAACCTGAAATTTAAGGTGGGGAGGCTAATGTTTTGCTAACAGGTGGATCCATGCTGAAGTTAAGTACTTCAAAATATGGTGCCTGAAAACTTTAGCTATTGGATTTTTTCCATGAGCAGCAACCAAAATTATGTCTACTAAGGCATCATTCAATTTGCTACTTAATCTTTTTTATAGAGTAATCAGTCTCCTCACTTCACTTTGTGACTACCCCTCTGAGAACTACAGGAGATGACATTAAATGTTAAGATTGGTTGGATACATAGAATGTCATCCTTGCTATTTGTTTTTGGAAAGCAAAATATTCTATAGACAATGCCACATGGAATAAAAAGTTGATCAGGTACCATCTAAGACATTGTAATCTCACTCAAACTATGTACATATGCTGATGATTTTTTAAGTAAGATTTTACTGTCAAGTGACGATTTTCAGTTGTGCTGGAAATGCTAGTTCAGTTTGAAAACAAAAGAGGCTTGTATTTATGCAGGGGCAATCTCTATATACTTAACTACGAAAACAGGATACAGAGGTGTTATTTTGATGCATCATATTTGGTCTTTGGACTCTTTTTGGTTGTGTCAACAATTGCTGCCAAATGCAGGGTAACTTTGGGACAGAAACACCTGTCAAAGCTGACATCAGGGTTCACCTGGTTCACCTAAATGACTTGGTATCAGTAAGGTATCCGCATTTAAATGATGCTTCCTGCTTGGGCTGGCTGTGAATCCATCATACATAGACATGAATGGTGCCGAGTTGTACTTCTACCTTGTTTTTTTAATGCATGTTTGAAAGCACAACCTCTCTGTCTCTCTGATATATATCGTTAGTGGGATTGTATTCTTTGCCGCTACTACAAGAAGTTAAATGCTGACAGGTAACAATCATAAGCAAGAAAAACTTCTGCATGTAACCCGTCACTACCTGAAGTTGCAGCTCTAATCACACATCTCCTGACGCGTTGGTCAGACCTGGCACAGCCTTCTTGCGTTGCTGTGTCTCATCATCTGAAGCTGGCAAAAGTACGCCAACAATCGCTGCTAAAGGACAGCCTGAAAACAGCAATGCACTGTGCCAGTTTCATGCAGGAAAGGATAAGCAGTAATGCCTGCATATTTTCCAGGTCCACTTGCCATCTTTATTCTGGATCTGTGGATGGTTTGAGACATCCTAAACTGGGCCTGCTCATGTTGAAGCACTGTGCTGGGGACGCTGCATTTACCAGTCCATTCTCTGCGATGCAAAAGAATTCGAGAGGCAAGGCTGCCAACAAAAACAAGGGGAAAACTGGAGTAACCACAAGAAACCTTTTTGGTAGTACCCCAAATTCCCATAGAAATCTTAGGACACTAACAGCACAGAGACAGGGCAACACATCCTGGGGTATCTGACTGGAACGGCACCCTGCTTGATGCCTGCCTAACAGCGCCGAGCAGACTGAATACTGCAACAGCTCCTTCTGCTCACTTTGATGAGATACATGAGACATCTAGCAGACCCTGTGCTGGGACCTGCTCCAGCATCTCCCTGATACGCAGCCCTTGGACAAGTAACTTTATGTATGAAGGGGAAACATGCAGCGCTTCCACTGCTCAAGTGTCAGCTTACAAAAACCGTACGTTTGGCTTTTTCCAATCAACGCAGGGTATGCTCCTTTCCTCACAGATTCTATCCCCCTAAAAAAAAAATCTTAATCTTCATTGCAGGACGTTACTGCTCTGTAATTTCGTCCTCTGTAGTCGTATTCCTAAAACAACCTACCTCTGAAACTAAGAGGATGCGATCGAGGTGCTGGGGTATGAACTGAGGAGTAACACAGCTTTACTGACTTCACATCTTATGAGATGGAGGCACGATAGGTATTACGTTTGCTTTCTTGTACTGCTTTTTAGAAAGATGTTAAAGCTTGCAAAAGAAACTGTCATACAGAGGTAATTCCTAGGCATAAAGAGATTTGGACAGCAACACTGCCCAGAGAAAATTTTGATTCAACCCATCACATCATACCCGAATCAAAACTTAGGTCATCAAGTATTTATGGCTGTGGCAATGGATGGAGTAGGTTTTTGTTGTTGTTGTTGTTGTTGTTGTTGTTGTTTTTTTGTGGGAGGTTCAGAAGTCTGTCAAGGTGGACAGCTTCAAGTGTTTTGTTATTCTGCTATCCCATGCTTGCTGTGCACCTACTCGGTAGCCTAAGAATCAGTATTTGGACTTGCAGACTGCTGTGGCAGTGTTGGTTTCCTGCACGATCTGACACCATGCACAAGAGAGACGTCTCAGTACCTTCTCATTCCTGATAGACAGGATCCCTTTTACCTGAGGCTGAGGCATCTTTGGCACCCTGACAGGTCTAACATTTTCTAGCACTGTGCTGTAAGCAATTTAAAACATGCTAACCTGCAATTGAAACAGACACATCCAGTTCCCCCACAGGCATGCATTTCAGCTGTTTAAACCAAATTAATATCAGTGTTAAAATACCAGGGAAGATGAGGAAATATGAACTACATGTTTTCAGGCAAAGGATAAGAATTCCCCCCTCCCCTTCTCTCATAGGCAGACCCTCAAGGCCTGGGACATTCACCTTTGCCAACATCTCTGGCAGAAGGTTCTGACCCCAGTGTGCTGCTGGAGGACCAGTCTGAGATTGTTCCCCAGTCTGATTTGTCTGGAATAGATTAGGGGAGCTCCCATGGGGTACTCGCAGCTCTGCCACGGACAGAGATGAATAGATGGTGAGGGAGTATCTAACCAGTCTAGCTGACTTTTGAGAATGTCTGTCCGCTGCCTAATGTAAA
>VXAL01015864.1:5348-24556 GCA_013399475.1 Chauna torquata
TATCACATTTTTGTGATTTTCAGGGATTCCACATGGTGAGAGCATCAACAAAGTAAGAACTTCCACTCTAACCATAGGTAGGGAGCATATTTTAAGTTTATGAACGGGAAATTGAATACATGATATTACTCCTTGGTAGTGTATTAGGGAGTTGTTTAAGAGTTGTCATTGGGATAAAATATTTTAAGGATAACTATCTCTTGATGCTACCGAGATGCCAAAAGGAAGACAGTAATTCTTTGGTAATATATGACTTTTTAAATAGTAATTCTATCTTTCCAAATGGGTACTGTCTATTTCATTTTTTAAAATATTGACTCAGTGGAGTGATATTAAGTTGAGAGAATATCTTGTTACAAGTAATTCTAGAGTATCAAATGCAGTTTCCTACCACATCTAGGCACTAGCATCAATAGAATCATGCACTTGTATAAGGAAAAAGATCCTTAACCACACAAAATATCTGATTGTTTCATCCTTTTAAACGTTTCACTCCTCCCTCTTCAAATTTCACTAGCATTTAGCATGTTTAACTCAGTATGCTTCAGTAAGTTCACCCATGAACGTAACTACAAAAAGAAAACATTAATGGACTGCTGAACTCTAATCCTTCTCTGTAAACACAGTGATTAGATTCTCACATCAAAATATCAGAAGACCATTTTCGTTGAGGTAAAGTCAAGGGAAACATTCATGCTCTTCACTACATTATGCCAATTGATAAATATGGAGGACCATCTCTAAGTTATACAGAGGATGTTTTAAAGCAAGATTCTTCATTTCACAATACAACTTGATACAGGGGTTAATAAGTAGTTTTCTACCCATAGCAGTGGAATTGTAGATGTTGAGAAATTCTGCATGCACAGCACACAGGTTCCTTCTCCCATTCACCATGAACTGCAATGCTAAAGGTGCTTAGCTGGTGGCAGCTGAATAGAGAGTCATGAACACAAAGCACACAAATGTTAAATATTAATGAAGGAACTGATGAGCACTTTAAGAACAAATCCAAGCTAGTCATGAAAACTCTTACCTAAACAAATGATATATTCTCCTTTCAAACAGTTTTCACAAATACTCAAACATTTCAATTGCAAGATCACCAAAAGCATAGAGTGCTACAAACACAAGCTCATTTAAAATTCCTGAAACTACAGTGTCACTTGCATTTATTTCTTATGTCTTTTTTCTAACCTGCTGTAATCTCCTGTCCCATTACTCCCTCTTAACCTAACATTTTCTTTGGCTCAGCAGAATCTTCACATTATCTTGTAATGAGTAAAACAGCTCTGGAAGAGTGCTACAATTCTCCTTAATCCATTTGGTTCCCAAGAATCAAAACCTCCATAATCACACAAAAATACTTCTCAGAAGCAAGAGAAACAACATAGCAGGAAGAGTGTTTTAAATGAAGCAATAATTATCTTTCTGTTACCTTTCTATTAATGACACCTAAATAGATGCATGGCCCACCTTTCTCAGTGGCTATGACTGCCACTGGGAAGGTACGAGCCCCTTTAGCCTTATTGTTAAACACCCATGAAGACAGCTATCCTGTCAGGCACAGATATCAGAAAGGATGCTCTTCTGGTTTAAGTTACTTTCTAACACTTCTGAGCTAATATAATAGCATAAGACTCGGACAGGTGAGCTCTGGTAGATTTGGGTTAGCGAGAGACATCACTTCCCCCAGCTACCTGCCCAGCCCTTCTGCTGCAGGATTTCACATCTATAGCAGAACTGATAGAAGCAGAGGTGCACCAACAATTGATCTAGTAGGTTTAAATGTACCTTCAGCTCCCCAAAAGAATAGGTTTCTGCTACCATACCAAAATATTAACTGGAATGTATACATTCTTGCAGCCCGTTCTGCTGCTGCTGCCCCTGCAGCACAACGTAAAAGGGAGGGGGACACTAATGCCTTACAACACAGTTTATGATTAATTCACTTAACCCAGCATCTCTAATCCATACGGATAACTATCACTAAAATCAATGTAGCTCCTACAGTGGGTATACCAATTTACTTCTGATAATGGCATAAATATGTTGGTAAAGTTGCTTTAGTTCTATGAAATCCTTCAAGATCAAACAGAATATATCCACTTTGGATTTATTTTATCTGATCCACCCTTGCCTTGAATTCCCCAATAAATACTGTTAATACAGATGGTGTCAGATCAAAAGATGAAGCTCAACAGGAGTGAACACCATTAAGTGTTTTGGAAGTAAAGGGGCTGTATGATTCTTAAGAGGCCTCAAGCCCTAAAGCATTTAGTTTCCATCAAATTGCAACTTTGAATCTTATGCATTCCTGCAATTCACCTTTTCTATTGAATATCACATCTCTTCACTGATCTCAAAGCTGCAACACATTAACTAAGATCTGTACAGGGCAGTGATCTCATTTACCCTACAAATAACAGCCACGGTCTTGTGCATAACACAGCTGTACCCTAACTGCATTACATCTTGGATAGATCAGACAATATTACAATTACTTTAGCAGGGATGATTATGAGAATTACTTGATCAGTTTGGGACACTAGAAGCTCCTTTTTAATATATTGAAAAAAAACACATTGTACTTCAGCTTTTTAACCACATTGCACTTTCAACATGCCAGTGGTCTTCAATAAAACTTCTCCTGAAAACCCAAGAAATCTCTTTTCGATAAACTTTATTGGAGGTCTCATTTCTTTTGCTATGATTAAAGAAAAAATGGCATCATCAACCAGATAGAACAGTTAAACTGAAACCTGTTTCCAAAATTCTGGAACATACATCTATTACTGAACTATTTGTCAAACAAGCCCAGTTTTGCAGCTTTCTGTATTGATCACAACCAGCTGTCAAGATTGTATTCCAAACCTACACAGCATATTTAATCATCATTGCTTACTGTAACAAAAATATTTGTGTTGAAATAGGTTGAAAAATAACTGTGATAATGTAATTCAGACAAAAAGCGTTAAAGACATTAGCAGTGAGCATCAACTGCATTCACTAAGATGAGGAATTTCAAAGATTGTAACAAGGAATGTAGAACAACATATTGTGATACATAAAATATTAAGCTGAGCCGTAGTTTAGCATGACTTGCATAATGTTATAAAAATGCTGTTACAGCAACAGTTCACAGCTAGCAATAAACTGTAATGTCTTCACTAGGAGAAGATTCTATTCTACTCTAAGAAAATATAGTTTGCCCACAATGACCTCTACATTTATCTGAAGCAATTTTAATGTAGTTCACTAAAGTCTGACCCATTTCCTCTTTATCCTTACCAGAGCAGACCATAATAGTACTGGTTGCAGGAAACAATGCAACTGCTTTTACGTACTCCAAGACAGTTAACACAGCTTACGTTCAGCCTTAATATTCAATACAGAAACTACTAATGGAAATAACAGACACTTGCTTTTTCAGTGCAAATCAACATATTTTTTGTCCACCACCCACCTAAAACAAAACAACACTGAGCTCTGACCACTCACAAAATATGTACCAAACATTAACAGTGACAGGAAAGCTAGTACAGTTGTGCAACTCTTAAGAAGAGGTAATATATTCTACTAAACCAACCACTGAATCCCATTTCTACACATCAGAAGTTATTTTCACAGAACAATAATTTTGAGACCCTTGCCACTGTATGGCTGAATGTGACTGAAATTTGGAGTGAACAGATGCAAGCATTTGGGAGGGTACAGCAGATGATAAATCTCACTGCCTTGCCAGTAGAATTTACTGATTCCAAAAACAAGAACTATCACTGTTCTTAGGATATGCATAAAGGGGAAAGCAAATAAGAGCAACACAGCTAAGTTAAAATATTAAACAGCTAGCAAGAGACTATGGTAGGTGAGGAAAAAAACTTACAGACCTATGTTATGTAGAAGCTTGTAGCATGTATAAGAAACACAAGTTGGGCCTTCGTTATTTAAACTTGCTGGTCATCAAACAGCCATCACTGGCAGGAGGACACAAAGCATCCAGTTCCATGTCTGCATCTACCTGTGTCTTCAGGTGTCCTCCAAAGCACAATCAGATTTGCAAAGTTACAGTGACCAAAACACATTCCACCCCTGCACCAGCCATCACTGGGGGCATAACAGCTTGCTGCCAAGCAACAGAGAATCCCTATACTCTTCTACTTCTAAGGATCCAGCCCAGTGCTTCCTGCACAGGCTAAGAGCCAACACATTCAGAGCATGTTTGACATGCAGACCAAAGAAACTTAACACAAACGTAATCTTCATTTTAATACAATTTTTAAAAACATGAGTCAGAACGAAAACTTAGAAGAGTTAAGAATCAGAAAACAATTATTTTGAGCTTCATATAAGATATGGTGAACAGTGACAAGAACCAAGGACTCTTGATGCAAGTTAGGATACTGTGTTGAAGCATGCTTATGTCTGAAAAAGGAAAAACAAACCAAAATCCCAGGCTGTATCTCAACTTTCAGGTACAGAAACTCTCCTTTTTTGTAGGAAGTTGTGCATGTATATATAAATCAGTTTCACAGACTACTAAAAGTACAGAAGGGGTTTGAAAAAAAAAAGGAAAATATATGGATGTCACAGTTCTACAACTAAAGATGCACACTTACCACACTTACTGGAGTTTTCTATGAGCTTTTTGACATCCAGTATACAGCTCCTATGCGTTTATTTGTACACGTCTACAAGCAACATTTGATTCCTCCAGTTAGACATCACACATTAATTCTCGGTACTGACTTTGCATTTGAGAAACTTCTTTAGACATGTTTAGGAATCCCCCTGTACTCGATCTATACAAAAAGTTAATAGTATTTGAGGAATAATGGAATTTCATCAGCTGATTACTCTGCTGGTCCCCCTAAGAATTAGGGCCAGACAAACCTGTAACAATCTGACTTTTCTACAGTTGCTGTTTACCTAAGAAGGAACAACAATAAATACCGTGAAATCTTTCAAACAACATTCTCTACTCATATTTAACAGCAAAAAAGGATTCAGAACAGAGCAGTGGTATACAGTCTGAAAGATGCTGACATGAGCTGCGTTTAATAAGGCTCTAACACAAATGAACTGGTCAGCCAGAAATGAGATTTGGAGCAATATATCATGACATGTAGCAATTCTTGCAATCCCATTGCTGCCATTTACTGATATGCTTGCCCTTTTCAGACAAATGACTTCATTAATTAATTGTCAAGGTGGAGAATCACATAAACTGTCAAATGGCAATAATATGCTGTACCATCAAAGCCATTATCAGAAAAATCAGAGTGCCCAGTAAGTATCCAAAATGCAAACCATTCCTAAGTAGTCATATGAATTCACAGGAAAAATGAAAAAAACATTCAGCTTCAGAGTAGATTTACCACCCAAAGTGAACACTCATACTCTGTGGCAGTTCAGAGTCTACCAGCTTCCTTAAGGTCTTAACGTTTTCAGGAAGACAAAGTTCTTGATTTTCTACATTATTATACATTGAAAAAATACTTTCCTGCATTTCAATCAAACAGATTTCTTTTAAAGGACAGCTTCCGGGATAACGTATGTGTAAGGATAAGAAAAGAGAGCAACTCTGAGGAACAGTCAGACTTTTTAACAGATCTTCATTCAGAACTCCTACACTAACGGTCCTACAGATAATAGGACTTCAGCAATTCTCTCTGTACTGAATTCCTCTGGGCAGTGTATTTGGACAAGCAAAATCATCACTGTCTGATGACAGTTCCAGAAGAATACGCCCAGCTCAATGCCTTGTGTTGCTGAACACTATTTTTAAAGCCTCTGGAACTAAATTACTTTATATGGACACAAAATAATAAAATTTAAAGACAAATGACAGGTTAAGTCTATAACAAAAACTTTTCCAGAGTAAAGATAAGAGTTATGAATGTCTTAGGCAATGTTTCTACTATATGCAGCATTAGTACTGAAATAAAAGTAATTCTGCCAGAAGAGCATACATCACTCTCTGAAGTGTTGTGAACTACACCAACAGAAGTCACATTTACAACAGGCACATCCATATGCCTAGCAATACTTGCATACTTTTTCTAGAACTATATACCATCTTGGCAAATAGCTTTCTAACCGGGACTGTTTCTCATTTATAAAAATGTAACAAAGCCATGAAAATACCCACAAGAAAAAAGTGGTGGTATCAGCTGAAGTGGAGGAGGAAGGAGTTTGCTATGTAAGAAAATTAAGTACTAAGCCTCTCTCTTCCTCCACGTCCCCATATAAGAAACAAAGGTAACCATAAAAGAAAACCTGTTTAAGATCTGGGAATCCTACCTGCAGGTGTCTGTATACATAACACTTCCTCTAGAAAAAGCAGCAAAGCCTCAACCTAGGCCTCAAATTATCATCAACATTCAAGAAAAACAAAAATAAAGAACTATCACACTCATCTCCACTTCCATTAGTTAAAATGAAACTAAGTTACACACATCAAGTGATACCTAACACATCACAAAATACTGAAAACTTCATGCAAGAAATTAAAAACAGCAAGTTTTGAAGGAAATGAAAGTCAGCTTCCCAGCTGGCTGTTTGGGATGTCTCACTCCCCACCAAGTCTTTCCACCAACAGCCTTTATAACCTCCATGGCCTACCAACAAAACTTCTTTTTCCCGCTTCTGTTACTCAGTTTCCCCTCTCCACAGTCCTACAATAAACGTAACACCCTTTAGGATCACTACGCTAATATCTAGATTTACATAAAACAGCTAATCTCTGAATTATATTGTAGTAGTACAATATAATGTACTATTACGTAGTACTATAGCATAGCTATACTTTTCTTGCTCATTGGCTACAGCCGCACTTGTTGGTTATTGGGTTGAAACAGAATAGTTTCAGAAGAGCAACCATGCCTAACTGGATGTTTTCGCAGCCTACACCAAAGGGTTTAAGCCTTTGGCTCTTCTACCACAATGAAAAAACAGAACAAACTTGTGACAAGAGCTTTGATTTGCTTGCCTGCTGTCCTATTTCAGCAACAAGGGGAAGTTCCTTCCTCCTCCCACTGCTCGCTCATAAACGCGGTGAGCCTTCGAGCCGTGCAAGCGGCACCTGCCAGGCCTGCAGCCCCTCTTCCCCTGCAGGCCCTCGGGCACGGGAAAGCACCAACGCCCCCGCGTACCTGACGGCAGCAGGCGGGCAGAAGCCGGGGCAGGCCTGGCAGCCTGCCGGGCCAGGGGCACCGCTTACCCCCAGTACTCAAACCCCACACCCGGCACTGAGATGGTGTCCCGGGCTACACTACTGGATTTCCGCCCCCTGCCCCATATCGCGGCCCCGCAACCGCGGCCTCGGCAACCGCCGCTTCCCTCGCCCCCCGGCCCGGCCTCACCAGCTCTTTCTCGCCGCCTGAGCTCGGGTCGGGTTGGGCTCAGCGACCCGGAACATGAACCCGGCGCCTCCCCCGGCCGCTCCCCGGGGAGGCTGGCGCCGCTTCGCAGAGACTGGGCCGAGGGGAGACGGGGCGGGGGACAGTGGCAGCGCCGGAGGCTGGCAGACGAGGGACAGGCAGGGAGGATGCGGGCGGGCAGCGCAGCTCCTCAGTCCCCCATGATCAGAACCCGGAAGCAGCTGCGGCAGCGGCAGGAAACCGGGCGCGACCATCCCGCCTCTTCCCCCCCCTCTCCGNCCGCGCCGCTGCCCATGAGCGGCGCGTCCCCTCCAGCCCCCCCCGCCTCGACCCTGCTTTCTCTCCAGTCCCGCTCTGCGGGGCTCCCGCTGCCACCGATGCCCGCCGCCCACTGACGGTGGGGCCGCGGGAGGCGTCTTTCCCTCCCCCCCCCCGCGGCCTCGCAGAGTGGTACGGCCCCGTTGCCATGGTGGCGGCGTCGGGAGGGCGGGAGGAATATGGCCACCCTGGTCCGGCTGCAGGCGAGGCTCTTGGGGCTGCGGCAGGAATATTTCCGCAGGAACAGGTAACCTGCGGCGTGCCGGCGGTGGGGCGGGACGCACCTCCCCTTGCTGGGCTGGGGTTGCCCACCCAGTGCTGCCCGCACACCCGGCGAACTCCCGGCTACGAGATGGCGGCGCTCCCGCCCCAGACGGTTGGCTTTAGAAGCCCCCCCCCGCCCTCCTGGTATTGCCAGCGTGGTCTGGGGAAACCTGGAGGCAGCAACACAGCTTCTCTAAGGGGTCCGTTTATGCGCTGAAAATAGTTACTGTCCCTCTCTTCCCTCCCCGAACCCCCGCTAATTTGGAGGCGAAAGGAGCGTCTGGAAAGCCACGCGAGGCGCCGGAGCCCGCGAAGGTCCCGCGCAGCGCCCGGCGTGGGCTCGTCCCCTCAGCAGCTCGCCCGGAGCGGAGCCGGCCGCCCGCCAGCGCTGCGAGGTGCGCCCGGGCCGCTACGCCGGTCAGCCCCCGCCGAATGTCACCGCAGCGGCGAGCCCCTGCTCACCTGGCCCGGAGTTGTAACTTTTACTGGGTGTTCAGCTTATCTTGTTGAAAGACACCTTTTTTTTTTTTTTTTTTTTTTTTGGTGACAGAGAATCCCCGAGTTGCTGAAAGAGCTGATGTTTATGATCCACACTGTTTGAAATTGAGCTTTGTTTCTAAATTAGGTTATGCAGCTTGAGTTCCTAGTACCTGGGACATGTTCTACCTCCTTCTGCTAAGTGAAGGAGGTGCTTACTCTACTGAGATGTCCCGCGTATGGAGTGGCATGCTGACCAGATCACCTGCTACTGTCCCCTTCGTGGAGGGGGACGCTTTGTGCTGTGGTGTTTTCTGACCACAAAGGTGGTGGCGGCCAACTTTTCACACACCAGATTTTAGGAGATAAGATGCTTTAAGACCTATTTTAATATTTCATGAATTTGTACTAAAAACTCTTATTTAAACGTATTGTTGCTGCTAATGTATATGTAACATCGATACTCAAACAGAAAAAAACTGCATATTTAGGTAGCTTTTTCTTCACTATTTAATGAATCATTTGTTGTAGAAACTAATTACAACGCCATTAGCATGAATAATGCAGCTCTAACACTACTAACAGTTGAGAGTTCAAGTCCTGCCTGCATATAAAGCGTTCTGTTGTCTTGTTCTTTTGCTGAACTTTAGCTCATACTCTTGTGGATGTACACACAGCAGTTCACTAAAAAAGCATCAGTTACAGCAGACTATACTTGTATTTCACATATTTCAGGTTAGAAAGAACAGGCTGAGCCAGACATGGAAATCTATTGGAGGGCAGCATGCTTGATGTTTGGGGATTTGTTTTTTGGCACAGCTTTCCAAAAACAAATTGTTTCCCTTTTAAGAATAGGCTATAGTACGTCAGCTTGTTGAAATTCAGAGATTTTCAGCTGAGCATTTGAATGAGAGGCTTCAAACATTCCAGTTGAGCAACTAAAGGGTTGATCAGTAATCTGATCTTTGTTCATTAGGGTGAAAATCTTGAACTTCTTCAACAAAGCTGTCAGTAAAACCTTGAAACAAATCAGAATATCTTGTTGAGAGGTTTTGATAGATCCTTACTTAACTTTTAAATTTAACAAATAAACTTTGGGCATTGAAGTGTGTCAATTTTGCAGAGGTCTTTGAAGTATTTTGTGCAAAGTGAGACAACAGCTTTAATTTCCTTTGCAGAACTATTCTACATAAAGTAATAGATCTGTTACGATTGCCAAATCTGGGATTCTGTGAGCACGAGTAAGGGAAATCTGTGCACTTGCTCATCATCCACAAATAGCTGGAGGGTATTCATACAGAAATATGTGATATTTTTAAAAAGCACTTGCTTACTCTTTAAGTGAAATACTGCATTCCCCAAAAGACCTAACTTGGTCTAAAGCATCAGAAAGTACAGAATAATATAGATTGCAAAGTACTTGCTTTTTTTTGTATGAGTTGTGTTGTTTGCCAGTATCTCCAAGGGTAAAGGATTTAGTTCCATGTGTGCCAAACAAATTTTAAGACAAAATAAAAATATTTCTTTCTTCCCCTATCTATCAAGACCTAAAAGCAGAACTCTGTAGAACATCTAGAACCTCCAGAGCAGCTTGACTTAAAGTGACCCTGGTGAGAACTAAGTACTCTTGATAGCAATTACTGCTGCAGGGGAAACACCGTAATTGAAGCCCCTTAAAGTAAATCCCAAATTAGAAAACCTGCTTTATCTTTCAGAATGCATTTGCTGTTTTAGGTCTCTACATCTGTTCCATTAAAGATCAGGGCAGGCTGATGACTGTAATGTCCTGCCTGTTGATTGTGGTTAGATCGGTAATCGATTTAACATGGTTCTTCTTCTGATCTTAATAATGTCCGTTTGCGTCAGAGTATGAGGTCTCCTAAACTGACTGTCTTTTTAGGGAAAGCACCTTTCTAGGGGAGGACTTGCCCATTTATGGCACAATGCAAAGAGGCCTTAAGCCTGCACCTTAAGCCTGCACTTTCTCAGGATAAGCATTAGAACATGCAGGACCTATTACTGCATTCACTTATTTTTCCAAGAACCTACTTTTATATACTGTAACATCTATATGTCAGATGTTGACCTTGAGTAAGCCTTTAAAAAAAAAAGTCTTTAAGAAGAATTTGTGATTCTGAAAGCTTAATTCAAACTATGTGACAACTATGCAATCTGATCAGAAGAGCAGATATCAGCTTGAACAATTTATGCCCCAAACCACTTCTTCTCCTGGCAAGGCCAGTTGAAAGTGCTTGTGGAACTATACTGCAAGAAAAACAAGTCTGTTCTTGATCCACTTAAATAAAATTTATAAGGACTTCTAAACTGACTCAGCTAGGCTTCTGTTCTTCCTGAAGCATGCCATTGCCATTGCCAAATGGGTAGGACTGGGTTTGGAGCTATTACCTCTGAGCAGGCCAGTCTCACATTTTGTTTATTTCCAGGCTGTAATTGTGGCTACCTGGCCAGGGCCAAATTGCTCATATGTTTTTCATCAAATTTATTTCTGGAGGTGTCTGCTTCACAGAATCACAGAACGGTTAAGGTTGGAAGGGACCTCTGGAGATCATCTAGTCCAACCCCCCAGCCAAGCAGGGTCACCTACAGCACATTGAACAGGATTGCGTCCGGGTGGATTTTGAATATCTGCAGGGAAGGAGGCTCCACAGCCTCTCTGGGCAACCTGTGCCAATGCTTTGTCACCCACACAGTAAAGAAGTGTTTTCTCATATTCAGCTGGAACTTCCTGTGTTTCAGTTGGTGCCCATTGCCTCCTGTCCTGTCACTGGGCACCACTGAAAAAAGTCTGGCCCCATCCTCTTGACACCCTCTCTTCAGATATTTATACACATTGATAAGATTCCCTGTCAGTCTTTTCTTCTCCAAGCTAAACAGGCCCAGCTGTCTCAGCCTCTCCTTGCATGATAGATGCTCCAGACCCCTAGTTATCTCAGTAGCCCTCTGCCGGACTAGATCCAGTAGCTCCATGTCTCTCTGTCTTGTACTGGGGAGCCCAGAACGGGACACAATACTCCAGGTGTGGCCTCACCAGGGCTGAGTAGAGTGGGAGAATCAGCTCTCTCGACCTGCTGTCGGCACTCCTCCTAATGCAACGGGGGACACGGTTGGCCTTGGCCACAAGGGCACGTTGCTGGCTCATGGTTAACCTGCTGTCCACCAGGACTCCCAGCTTCTTCTCCACAGAGCTGCTTTCCAGCAAGTCAGCCCCCAACTTGTACTGGTGCATGGGGTTATTCCTTCCTAGGTGAAGGACCCTGCACTTGCCCGTGTTGAACTTCCTATGAAGTCTAGGAAGCTATACGAGAAAGGGACAAGGAAGCCCTCTAGTATAAATGTCAGCTTTGATAATTGACTTATTTTGTAGTCCTAAGTAAAAAAAAAAAAAATCTGTTTTCCATAGTTTCTGGTTTCTGGAACAGGTCTGATGCATATCAGATGATGAGAATGTAATGTGATATGGAAGCACATGCTGCACCAGCTGACATAAAATCAGTGGAGCTAATGCTTCTTAATCTCTGGTATTAATTTGGTGCTTAGTTTTTAACAAAATATAGTGAGGATAATACTCATCAGATAAAAATTACTTTTGTTAGTGTTTTTCAAGGCAATTAATGTTGAAGCAAGACTTAGGAGAACAAACTAATATTAGCTAGTTAAGAAAACTAATAGTAGCCTAATTGTTATTTTGAGTCAGGAATAACAAATTTAACTATTTGGTAAACATGGGACTATCCCTAACAAAAATGGGATAGTAAAAAATTAAGATAAAACTTTAAATTCGTAAACTTGACACTGACATTTGGAAAAAACAAAACAAAACAAAACAAAAGCTAGAGGTGATCTCACAGCTGGATTCAACCACTCAGCACTGAAACTCATCATAATAATGATTTCTTCCTGAACACTCTGAAAAGTCTCTTCTTTAGTTTCTTTTAGATTCATGGTTTTCCTTATGCGCCTTTTTGCTTTGTCACAATCACTATCCTCGTAATGGACAGAGTCATGGAAAGAAGACAAGTGAGGACTATCTCTTGTTATTACTTTCTAACTTTCTGACAAGGT
This sequence comes from Chauna torquata, assembly GCA_013399475.1. NCBI lineage: Eukaryota > Metazoa > Chordata > Aves > Anseriformes > Anhimidae > Chauna > Chauna torquata. Next base: position 17,873 of record VXAL01015864.1, read on the forward strand.
TCTTTCACTTGTGCTTCTTTTCCCACTTGTGCACGTCTTTTCCTTGTACTACCTCATTTAACACAAGGAATTGACAGCTAATAGTTCTTGAAGATCTCCTTGAAGTCATCAATTCTCCATCTACATCTATCTTGCATCTTCAGCTGCCTTACCAGTATCTCTTTCTAGATAACCTTTCTTCTCATTTAACTTAAAAATGAATTCTTCATCTTTCTCTGTTTCCTCGCTACTTCATCAGTTCCTCTAGCATCTATATTAATCAGTCCTGCAATCTCAGCATGTTTTCTAATTCTTCTGTTTCCTTTTGTTCCCTCCTTGCCTGACTGCAGCACACACCAATAATCTGCCAGTTTCATTTTTACATTATCTCCAAAATCCATGTCTTTGAATTCCCATTGCGCAAAGTCCTGTCAAGACTCCAGAGGCTGTTGCACTGACTACTGTAATTCTGTGTAAAAGATCCCCATGATCATCACTTTGGAATCTGTCCAAACTACTAATACAGTTTGTTTCTAATTCCTGACTTCCGCTTCCTTTTAAGCCACATTCAGATTTCATATCCTGACATTCTAGGCCTTCTAAAGTTTGGAAATTTCTGCATCTAATTTCTTTCCAATGCTTTCATTGTTTTAACTCATAATATTTTTTCCCTTACATTGTCTCTCACTTTTCTTCACTCATCTCCTCCTCTTTTCCATATTTCTCTTCTTTAAATTCCCTTCTAGGATACCAGCTAAAAGGTCTAAATCCTTTACTTTCATCCTGTAAGATCAGATCATATTCATTAAAAAAATCTACAGACAAGGTACATATCTGTCACCATTATTGATGCTATCACTGTTTAGGTGATATAAAAAATAAAATATTTAGTATTGTTCATAAAACAATGTTTTAAAACTAGATCTCACCCTTAATAAGCACTTCTTATTAATTCAATTGATATTTATCATGATAATATTGACTATAGTTGTTTAATATTCCCATAGATATCCAATTTATACATAGCTGTGGGGTTTTTGGTATAACTCAGGCCTAATTATCAGTAAAGAATTATCCATATTTTCCACCTACAACAGAAGAAGCCCATGACATGCTGACATGGGTATTCAGTATTATATGGGAACAAGCATTACGCTCTCCTTAACCTTATGTCAGCTACAGGTTGCAATACTTGAGCATTGCAGTATCTTGCAGTGATACTTAGTTTTCATATCTTTTAAAAAATATTTTAGTTCTGTGGTAATAGGTAGCATAGTTTGGGCTCATTCATGTATTGTTCTGAGGCACTCTTGTGTTTTTCCATTACTCTCTGATTCCAATAAAGTTCATAAATTTAATACTTATATGGCAATTTTATTTAGTCCTTTTTCTGTACTAATTTTAAAATCTTTAAAATTGATTACAGCCTCTCAAGTCTCCAGTAGGTGACTTAACTTTGTTATCATTACACTATACAACTAACCTAAATTATATTGTTCTGCAATATTATTGAACTATGTAGAATTACAATTTTAATTGTAGGTGAAAAATCCAGTGAAAAAGATCACAAGCCTCAACAGTAAGAAATATTTAGAAGGATTTTTGTGTTTTGGTACTAAATTGTCATGCTGACAAGTATTACCACTTTTTATATTTTCTATGATTACTATAAATAACTACTACTTTTTATATTTTCAGATCTGTAGATGAAGACAGAAAAATAGAGTACAAAGCTGCTGTCAAAATTCAGAGCTGGTTTCGAGGATGCAGAGTCCGAGCCTATCTGAGGTAGTATATTAGGCTTATTTTAATCTACATTTTATTCTTGAATTTCTTTCCAAAATTTCTCATGATATTACTTGATTTTAATAAAATGAGAGCATTTTGAAAAAAAAAATCTATCCATTATTCTGCTTTTAAATAGAATGAAACATATGCTGTGCAACTGTAGAAAATAATAGTTTTTGATATTCAGAACTACATGCAATTAAAATGGCAAGATGCTAATAAGCAGCTAATAAGTAGCACAGAAACAGTCCATCTTCAGAACTGAATGATAGAATATCCCAAGTTATAAGGGACCCACAAGGATCACTGAGTCCAACTCCTGGCTCCACACAGGACCACCTAAAAATTAAACTGTATGTCTGAGAGCATTGTCCAAATGCTGATTGAGCTCTGGCAGACTTGGTACCGTGACCACTTCCCTGGGGAGCCTGTTGTGGTACACGACCACACTCTCGATGAAGAACCTTCTCCTAATATCCAGCCTGAACCTCCCCTGTCACAGCTTCGTGCTGTTCCCTTGTGTCCTATTGCTGGTCACCAGAGACGAGATCAGTGCCTGCCTCTCCGCTGTCAGAGGGAGTACTCACTACTAAATGTCACATATTAAAAACGCTGTAATAACCATTTGGGATACACAACCAACAGAGAACCATTTATGGTGACTACACAGCAGGACACATTTGCCAGTCTTCCTTATTATCTGTGAATAACTTCAATGAGAAAACAAGTATTCATTTTGATACAGCTTCGTAAGTCAAACCCTTAGAATATAATTGGCAGTCCCACCCACACTATGCTAATAGATACTAATAGATGCACAGTATTGTTTAAGAGATCTTGGCATGACTGGAAAAAAAGAGTACTTTCCTCAGATATGCTGTTTGCAGAGACTTCTCTTATCTCTTTTGCTGTGGACCTTATAGAAAAAATGCCTAGTGAGTGTATGGTAACTAGGTTCTTATCGTAGAAAATTAAATTCCACTGTTCGACTTGACCAAGTCATTTTTTAAAATCTTTCTTTACATATTTTTCTCCATTTACAAAACAAAGATCAGAAACAGTTACTTTGTTCTGTAAAATGCCATATACAACACTGATATACATTTTTTGGAAACAGTATAGTTGGTCCCTCCTCCCAGGAGTCCCTCCTCCATTTTTGATGGTCATAAGCCTAATTGGTCGAACTCATTTCATTGAATTTCCTTATCTTCATAAAACTTAAGACAGTGAGGGATAGGGATTGTTATATCTTCTAGTTTGACCTCATCCTTGTCACAAGTCATTATCTATCACCTAGACATACTGTATCAAGCCTAAAGAGTTATTAGGCTAAATAACATTAATCACTTAAAAGTCAAAATTTCCCACATGAAAAGGTAAGCTACAGCCATAATGTGCACTTGTTTAAAAAAAACACTGGTAAACTGTTGTCCATTGCTGGTTCAGGTGTGTTGTCACAGGATGCAGCCATCACATGCATGTGTTCAGCAGTCAAACAAACATGGTATTTCAGCCCTCCAAGGAATACTAGCTATGCCATCCATGTCAAAAGCCCCTACAAAGACAGAGAAGATTAATTAGTGCCCCTGTTTCCAGCACATGAGTAACAACAGGATGCTGCAGAAGAAAGTGAAAACCCAAGTGTCTTTGCCAATCTATTCTATAGGAAAATATTCTTCCAAACATACATTTGTATTTAATAGTGACATATTTGACTTTCGTAATATAGGAAGAACAATGTAATCATAATAAACATGTAAGAAGAAGTAAATCACTAAGTAGAGGATTTTCTCTACCACTGCTTACAGAGTGATGCCACTCATTGTCCTGTTTCAAAGATGAATGTCCACTTTGCAAAGATGGATGGACTTGGGAGCACAATTTCATATAGTCATTTGTGATCGTTCTGAATTACCCTCTCATTAGGTGCTTTGAATCACCTACTGGAAAGGCCTGCCTCCACTGAGTGACTCTAGCTGTACTGCAAGGCTTCTAAATTAGATGTTCAGAGTTAGGTCGTATGAATAGATTCTGAACTAGTCAGATAAATTGATTAAAAGAGTTCATGAAATCAGATATCTTGCAAATTGCCTTCTTACGGCTATTTCATAAATCTTTTTTAATGATACCTGAAATAGTATATAAGAAAGTTTGCAGTAACCCAGTTTTTCCAAAAGTAAAGTATGTGTGTATATATAAATATATATATTAGTTTGTAAGTGTGTATGTGTGTGCATATGTGTATGTATGCATGCATATATACACATATATATGTATGAAATATGTTTGCAGTGGCCTTCTGTTTGGAGTAAGTATGGATAATACAGTACACGTTATTTTTAATATTAGGAAATAATAATGTATTTGCAGTTATATTGTAATGTTTCAAAATAATTTTTAAATATATTTCATTTTAGACATCTGAACAAAATGGTGATTTGTATACAGAAGTGGTGGAGAGGTTATCAAAGCAGAAGATACTTCAGAAAAATTGTGGAGGTAGAAAGCTACTTTTAAAAATCTTGTTTGCATATTTATAGAATAAGTATGATGTAATTCATTCACTTGTTTTGAAATTAAAGAGCTGAAACTTTGATCTTTGATATACACAGACACATACTTAACTGATACTATCATGAAAAGCACTATTAATTTCAGTAAGCCTACTCATGATGGTCAAGTGAAGTTAGTGCTGAAGTGTTTGCAGCTCTGAAGTTTTTGTTCCCAAACCAGCAATGAGATCTGCTCATGCAGAAGCCTGCCTGCATGATGCTAATTACAGGATTGGAGCTTTTCAAGATTTTTTTTCCTCACTGGCAGAACTTTTAATTCTGAAATTAAAATAAGCCCATGTCTCTACATACTGCTGTTCTATGTTTTAGTGGTTTAAATTTCTTACTTAATGAACCTTGAAGTATTTGAGGTTTTGCCTTAAGACGCACAGCAGATCACAGTCAATCTAATTCCTTTGACAGAGTTGAAGATAGCAAAAGCATATGATAGCATACTAGCTAAAACCTTTGTTAACAGGTTTAGGAGATTAAGAAGAAGCTAATTTGTCTTTAACTTAAAACAATCAAGTTTTTAATATGTAGTTAGCTTCACTAATTTATCAATTTATGTTAATATTTTACAATAATTTTTACTTGTTAGTCATTTATTCTTGATGAATTTTGTTAAATAGTTGTGTTTTATCAAAAAAGACAAGTCAAGCAAAAGGAAAAAACTGAGCCATTATAACTCTCATATTACAGCCTAAAGTCCATACCTCCTACTAAACTATGTTTTCATGCCTAAGGACTTGTGTGCCTGGAAGCTTATTTATTCCTGCCCCCCCTCCCCGGTCTATCAGTAATCTAATTAAAAGTTTTACCTCTTCCAGCTTACCTGGCTTAACTTAATTATGAGTCATCCTTCCAGGCTGTGGTTTTCAGTCCATCTTCTAAAACACTCTTAATTATGAATACAGGCTAGATAGCTGCATAGTTGGATTGGATTCTGCTCTAAAAAGAAGTGGGACTTAACTGAATATTGTCCCTGAGTTTAGAGAAGTTTGGTTTAATCTAGAAAACCTTGTGTAGAAGAAGAGAGACATGATAATGTTAAAATTTGTTAATGGAAAAGAAAGGATCCATGCAGCCATGTTGAAATGTTAATTTCTTTGTTAATAGCAATCATTTTCCTATTTTAAACAGAATGATGTCACTTCAGAGACATATTTTTAAGTAATAAGATTGTAAAAACAGTCATGCCCAGATAAGATACAAAATGAACACATCACCACTATGCCTACTGTCTATTGCAGAGTTCTGAGTGGTGAGATGGCAAGATAATACTTCCCAGAGAACAAACCTGCGATGGCACCTTGCCACGAAAGGCAGTGGGCACAAACTGAAATAAAGAAAATTCCACTTAAAGATAAGAAAGACCTTTTTTACTGTGAGGGTGGTCAAATACTGGAATGGGTTGCCCAAAGAGTTCAATCCATGCCTGTGGAGTTGCTATCCTTGGAGATACTCAAAACCCAACTGAACAAAGCCCTGCATAACTTGCTCTAACCAACTCTGCTTTGAGCAAGGGTTTGGTGCCTCAGAGGTCACTCCCAGAGGTCCTTCCCCTCCATTTATCTATGAAATTGAAGGTGTTTTACCTCAGCTCTTTATTATTTCTTTGTTTGTTCTCTTTTCTTAAAAATAATCTGCCGGTTACATTTTAAGACAGTCTTTCAAATTAACAGATTCCCTGTAATAACCCAGCCAAGATGACTAGCATCATAAAAACTCCTCAGCTTTCCATTCTTAAAATATATTTCTGAAAATAAAAAGAAAAAAAAAACTTTATCCAATATAGCCTGGTTCATATGTTATTATTCAAATCAAAAGAGCTGACAAGCCCTTGCCACCTCTGAAGTTCTGTGTAATGTACAACAAAAAATTGGGAATACCCACTTAAAGCACATGTTCTAAGTCCTACCATGAATTCACCTAGTTTCTGGATACTGGCAGTTATCCAGTATTAGCCAGAGCTTTAGAGAAACAGAATGTCATCAGCAAGCTTACAAACTGTACAGCAGTACATCTTTTCCCTCAAAAGCTTCATTTTGTGCTTGCCATCTTTTTAGACAGGACTAAATAGCACAGCCTGACTGGAAGCCAACCTGAAAGCCATGCAAGTAGCAGATAAAAAGGCACATTTTTGTTGTTTTAGACTGCTATATTCCATATTGTATGTTCTCAGATTGGACTTAGATACAAAGTTCTGCTTCATTCCCTATATTCATCCCTATCTTTATGCACTTAACGACTGGGTGGATTTGGAAAATTTTTAAATGAAACAAATTTTCTTAGCAGCTTAATGCAACTTTTAAGTTAAAAGATCAGTTAATGTTTGCATTGAACTCTTGCTAATGACTGTTGT
>VXAL01015864.1:28819-48226 GCA_013399475.1 Chauna torquata
CAGTGAAACCCTTTTATAGTGAATTCCTGTTTGCCATGGGGGAGAAAATCACTATATCAGGGGAAAGCACTTTTGCCTTTGATTTGTGTCTAAAACATGAGAAACACATAAAAGCTGCATGTTGTGCTAAATAAAGGACATACTCTTGCATTCAAAGTACTTATATTTTACTTTTTATGATACAATTGTGAATTATGTTCATTTTGCATTTGTAATTAGAGGGCGGAACAGATGTGAAAGCTTAGTTTAAAGTGATGTATCCATTAAAATAACCTATGCTGCCAAGTGATTGCTTAGTATAATAGGGGATTCGTTCACTATGAGAGGAATTCTACTTTATTGGAGGGAAACCAGGACTTCAGGAAATGTTTTCTATATCAGGGGATTCACCGTAACATGGTATCATTGTATTTATGATTTTATGATGTTAAAATGAATATTAAATGAAACAAAATTCCCAAGGATTACTCGGGAGGCAGCTAAGTACATAACATTTAGTACAGATGGTTGGAAGGCACAATTTTGCTCCCTCACTGCATCCGTATCCTTGAATGATTTCAACTGAAGACAGCATTTCTTTGAATTTTTCATTAAGCCAGACATCTTGAAATATGAATTCCTTTTATGTTTCTGTGAGTTTTGGCTAAAAGAATCCCAGTGAATAAATCATACAATACTATGTGTCACCAGCACTTGTGAATATTTCTGCTTTGTTATTCTACTCTCAGTAGAGCACCATTGATTATCAAACTCAGCGGAGAGCATTTTATGATCATATATCTCCATTAGCTCCTAGTTTGACTACCATAGATTTTTCTGGTTAAGCCTGCATTATGTATTAGGAAGCCTATCTCTTCAATACAAAGTTTGATTTTATTCTCTCTAAGCCTAGAACTCTTATTATGTATTATGTATAAAGATTCTTATCTTTTATATGTAAAAATAGGAGCACTGTCTTTGTGTAACTGAAATACATGCCATCTTTTTTTTTCTTGATTCACAGACAGCATATTTTATTATGAAGATGAATTTCTACAATGAAATGGCTGTCAGGGTAAATATTTCTTCACTTGTTAAACAAATGAAAAGTCAATTGTGCTCCGAATTTGCTTTTAATAAAATGAGCAAACCAGAATAATATACACTTGATTGATATGCTGATGGCAACAGTGGGAAATAGTACGTAGTTAAAAATTAAAGTTACACTCAGTAGTCTCGGTTGTATTTGAAATCTGTAGCTGAATTTAAGGCACTTGTGTGTGACTCGCCCTATTTAAATGTTGTTTGTACCTTACCATATACTATAATGATAAAACAAACATTCTGTCTGGGAATACTCTTACAAATGTAGACATATATTTAAAATTCTGACAAACTATAGGACTTAATGTTCATTGAAGTAGCTGTGCTTGTTCTTTTGTTAGTACGTTACAAATGATGTATTGAATCTCAACAGAGTTACTCTGCACAGGACAAGTTCGTTGCCTAAACATAGATTTGGAACTGCACTGATCTCATTGATGATCTTACAGTGATTTTTGCTAGATGAAGAAGAGTGTAAACAGTCCTTGAACTTGTGGGGAAAACTGCAAAATATATTTAACCAAAATTAGCATTTTTTTCCCAAACTTTGGTACTGTACTTAAACAAGTAAAACAAGCAAGGTAAGGACATGAGATAATCCTTGGGATGAAATCTTTTTTTCTGGAAAAAGATCTGCTTTACTTTAGTGGCCTATATCTCTTCAGGCAAGGCATCTTACATTTTGAATTCTACCAAATTTAGGGATGTGTTGGGGATGGAGAGTAATCCAGGGAAATGCCTGTAAAGTAAGAAGATTCCCAGAATGAATTTTAATTTTGTGGCCTTTCTGGCTCCCAGATAACTCAGAATCAAGAGATGTGTCATTAAGTTCCCATCAGGTTTTCAGCTTGGTGCTAGTTGCCTCAAAGGCACAAAAGAGAATCTTATATTTAGTGCATGTTAGAGAGCTAAAGGTGTTTTACAGCAATCTAGTTGCTCAGAAATGTACAATTGCTTTAGTTTATTCCTTAGTTAGCTAGTTTGAAAGTATTCCACAGGGGATAAATGCTCTTTACTTATGCAGTTGAAATCAGTGGGAAAACACAAGACACAAGCCATCTCTCAAAAGTTGGCTGTGTACTTTTAGAAGGCACTTGAAGACCAAATTTCAAAGGTAATTATGTATTCTAGTCGAATGGAGTTTTGCATTTTGTCTTTCATTTTTGAAAGAAATTGAATGTGTTCCCATTCATTTGTGATGGAAATATAATGTTGAATCATTAGGTGATATAAATCTTCAAAGTATCATTTTTTCAGTTGTCCTTTTCTTTAATGGAAATTTAAATCAGTAGAAAACAAGAGAACAGACCTTTATTTAGTTGCAAATGTCAGAATCCAATTCTCCTTTGTCTAAATTTTGTGCAGCCATATCTGCAGAGGAGATTTAAAGTGCTACTATTGTGAAACACTGAATGTGTTTTTTTTTTTTTGCCGTCATCTGGTTATTGAAGAACTAACCAAGGTGCAGGACAATAGTGGGTTTGTGCACAGAAGATGTATACCCAGCATTTAAGTTTCCTAAGCCAGCAGTGCCTTGCATTCACACATTATGAACTTGATTCACAATTACTATACTTCAGTGTTCTGAAAATATAGCAATAACTGTGTATATTTTTCTATTTGACCACCTAGTTTTGCCTCATAGTATTATTAAACTACTTATTTCAGTTTCTAGTGGCTAATTAGAAAGGCATTTTTGATTTTGATATCAGAAGTATCACTGAGGGTGTGCACATGCTCTTAGTTGTGAAGTCAGTCTGCATCTCTCTCTCTGTATTGCATTTAGGTGTAACCAGAACTATCAGTTTCACCTTTGTAAATTAAAAGAGAGAACTTGTTTTAATCAATTTTACTTTTGACTACTAGTTTGCAACATGATTCTGTCTCCTAAAAGATTTAAGGTGCTATAAATTTTCAGCAGCAAAAGTAATCCTGGTGAAAAAAATATTTCCATGAGCAGATGGCTTTTGATATATCAAGGTTTTGCCATTTGTTTTAGTGCTTAAAATAAACATTATTTATAAGACCACTTACATTTTGATGTTACTTAATGAGGAATATGCATCATTGATTTGACTAGCTTAAGAGGTCATTTAGAACTTGCCCGTTAACAAGCTGTAATCTGCTGAGCACACAATGACTTTGTTTAAAATTATCTGTTCAGTGCTGATCAATGACAATAATTGTTTTGTACCAATCACTGTTGAAACTTGCTAATTACTTTGAAGGGCATACACGCTTGTCTCTTCTTTTTCCTAAGAATTTTTAAAACATTCACATTGGAATTAAAAAGAAATATCATCATAACACACTGTACTTCATTATAAAAGCAAACGGTTAGAACTTTCACATTGCAAATAAGAACATCATCAGAATATTTGCGTAAAATGCTCTTTTCCAAAGAGGTTAGTCTTCAGTCTTCTAATCTCTGACACATGTAATTAGTGAAGCAGAAATCTAGCATAAAATACTTTGAGACATAATGCAGTTTTTCTCACTTATGTTTCATTCAGTTGAAATCAGTGAGGTCATTCTGGACAGAAAGTGGTGTAAATAGAAATAGAATGTGGCATTTAATTGGTACACTGAGCCCATTGGAGATAATTATAGTTTTATATAACTTACTCTTTTGTCTTTCAGTTTGAGTTTTGATCCTTTAACCCACAAATATCCAGTTCTGCACATATAACTGTGAGGTGAAGACTGTCAGAAAGAGTTTCAAAGGGACCATAATCCTGCATTAATGAGCACACAGCTATATGTGAGCCAAGTTGCACTTGTTGAGAAATACTGAAGCCAAGCAGAGGAACAAAGCTAAGATCCTTATTCACATGCAAAGGATTTTGCTTAATCCCAGATCTCTGAAGGCACACTTATTCTTTCCTCTTTCTATATCCCTTTTTAACCCAATGCACTTGTGTATGAGAAAGGGAGTTGCAAAGACTATGAAATTTACTACATCATGCAAAGAAGCATGTCTAGTGCAAACTTTTCTTTCTCCCATGTTCAGCTGCTCACATAGATATTATTTATTTATAACAATATTTAGAGGTCCAAACCATTTTTTATTAAAAACAAATAAACAAGCAACACATAGGTAAAAGAAAATACCAACTTTTTGTATTAGTTTTGAATCTAATTTGAGAAGAGAAAAAATACATGGTGATGCACAAGGGGGAAATAGAAAAGAGTGCTAACACAAAAAGTGAATATCCTATTATTCTTCATAGCTTTAGTGCATCATTTTACTTTCTTGGTGACACATCACTCAAAGACTTACTGAAAGATTTCCTGTAGTATTTATTAAATCTTACATAAAGAGATAATCACAGTTGTACCATGAGGTATCATCAGTTTAGATTAAATGCCAGTTTTTACTTTAAACAATAGTTTTGGTTTTTGTGATTGAAGAATGGTACCAGAGACAAAGTTTGAAAGTATGCAACCCTTAGTTAGTCTTCATATAGATAGCTCCAGTGTGTTATTGTTTTCAGCTCAGGAAATTGCAACAGTTGCAAAATTGCAGTTACTTTTGTCAGTTATTACAGTTAGTGGTATGGAATTGGACTGCAATGGAAATGGAAGGAGTAGAGACAATTTTGCCTATTACTTACAAGCACTCCCAAGAGTCGAAGATACAGGCTATGAAGTCACTGAGTGCAAAGGCTGATTAATAGTATGGGCAAGAGGCTATTTTTTGTCCTTACCTTCTTCCTGATTCAAACAACAATACATGACGCTCTTTCTGTCTCTTCTACATCATGCTTCTTTGGAATAAGAGATAGAGCAAGAAAATACAAACAAACAAACAAAAAGGGATTTTACTCCACTTACTAAGTCATAGCTTGCTTCTGGAGAGAGAATGGTTGATGCAAAGGAAAAAAAGAAAAACATTCCCTGTAGATACTGTGAAGAGTTTAATTTTTTTGAAAAGTCTAGTAGCCAGAGGCCTACAGGAGAAGGAGAGCTCTTGGCAAATTTGAACGTTCTTTTCAATGCACTTGGTGAAGGCAGGTAGCTTCTAACCTTGGAGTTGCTCCTGGACAGTAAGACCTCAGTCTTTGGGGGGGAGGGGAGGGGGTGGGGGTTAATGTAGTACATTCTGCCATTCTGCTCTTTTGTCACTTAAGATTTCAAAGCTGTAAAGGTCACAAGGTGCAAGTTGGAGCAGGAATGAAGGTAATGCAGACTAGAAGACAGAAATAGCTTAATTTAGAAATGCATTGAGAAGAAAAGAAACAATGCAAAGAAGGAAGTAAAGAATACTTTGTAGGTAGATAAGTTCAAGGGTGGAAGAATGTAAAGAAAGAGGAACTAGACACTGAAGACAGAGGAAAAGATAATTAATCTATTTTTCAGATGTACTGATCTGGAATATGCCGATTTGTTACAGGAAAGAAAATGAGGACTGAAAACAGCCCTCAGCATGACTGAAAAGAGGAGGTTGTGTCTGGCTCCTGCATCAGTACATGTGATACAGTACATAGGGATAAATATGGCTAGCTAAATGGCAGTAGAGATAATTCTTTACCTAATTGATGCTTCCTTTCCCTTCCCACAAAACAGCCAGTAAACCTGTAATCATTTCAGAAACATAATGATTAGAATTTTCAAGTATGAGAGAAGGTTTAAACTGATTTGTTAAAATAAATTCTTTGGGAGAGTCAGGCTAGGCTGTCTTTTATTTGAACTGATGCATTTTAAAATGCATCAGACTGAATCCTTTCTCATGGAGAACACTACATAATTTCTGTTCTTACTACATCATCAGGACTAGCTACAGGTAAAGAGGTTTCCTTTTCCAGTTTAAGCTTCACCTGTTAGTCAAGAGGAATAGTGTTTTTTGAGAAGATTATAATTAATGTGTAACAAGTAGACACACATAACCTTACATAGGAGATGAAAGAATTGCAATTTCTAAATGATGTTTTCAGAAAGCCTTGGTCATTGAGCTACTGGGAGGCTTCAATTCAGTTTAGATCATATCCAGAGCACAAAGCAGAGAGTGTAACAGAAGATATTGGTGAGGCGGATGATTGAGTAGGGAATGCATGTTGTACCTTAGAAAACAAGCACCACTTCTATTATCTGTTTTTTACCATTCTGACATAAAGCGATGCTGCTGGCAGCAGCAGATGCTTCTTTTCATTGCCACACCCCAGCATAAACAGTGGCTTAAAATTTGATATCATCTTTTAATGTTGGCATTTAATATTAAATTCATATCACCATTTAACATATGTTACATCCTACCCACATTTTCTTCACTGAAACGTCGTGGTGCGTATACTTGATATTGCTTTTAAGGACATCCTATTCTCCGGGAAATACAACAGATATATGATATGTGTACAAACTTTTGATTTGAAATATAATAAACAAGTTTTTATTTCCTGTAGATTCAGAAAAGATGGCGAGGATATTATGTGCGAAAATATACCCATAATTATTATGCACTGAAGAAATACCTGGAAGCCATTTCTGTGAATAACGAGATTGTCAGGTAAAGATAAAAACTCCATGTGGTAAAGCCTTAATTTCCTTTTCTTTTATTTGTAAGAAGTTTATGGCACTAATTAAACTATTTCTTTGAATGTAGGATCCCTTCCGTTTTCAAAAATATACATAAATTTCAGTCATCGTTCTCTTTAATTCTAGGCCTGTGTATGTTGTGCCACATTCTGTTCTCATTTACCCTGTTATGAATTCAAATTTCTTTGAATTAACTGGAACTACTACTCTGGGTTTTGTACCAGTTTAACAAAACACAATTTGGCTCTTCACCTATATTCAAAATTCATAATCGTTATGTGCTAAATATGGTTTGTTGGACTAGATTTTTTTTTCCCAGTATACCTAAGCTGAAGAGATTTTTTTTTTTGCTAATTTGTTTTGAATCAAAGCATAAAAGTATAGATTTAGCTCTAAGTTACATGCACAAGCCATACTATATATATTACGTTATTTTAATGGTTATTTGCCTTTGTTAAAATTCTTACAATCATTTTGGGAAAAAATTAAAGAGGTGCTGTGCTGGGATCCCTGCTTCTCATGCTGGCTTATTGGTGGTTGTACACTGTAAAACGCAGATCTGAGGCTATTTTAGGAAGTAAAGGGGCTTGACCTGTGGAGAGCAGCCTGTAAAGCTGTTGTGGTTTAACCCGGCAGGCAGCTAAGCACCACACAGCCGTTCACTCACTCTCCCCCCACCCCCCAAACCAGTGGGATGGGGGAGAGAATCGTGAAAAAGAAAAAAAAGCTCGTGGGTTGAGATAAAGATAGTTTAATAGGGCAGAAAAGAAAGGGAAAATAATGATAATAATAATAATAATAATGATAATAGTAAAAGAATATACAAAGCAAGTGTACACAATGCAGTGCACAATGCAATTGCTCACCACCCACTGACCAATGCTCAGCCCGTGCCCGAGCATCGGCCCCCCTTTGCCCCGGCCAGCCCCCCCAGTTTATTGTTCAGCATGACACCACATGGTATGGAGTATGCCTGTGGTCAGTTTGGGTCAGCTGTCCTGGTCCTGTCCCCTCCCAGCTTCTTGTGCACCCCTAGCCTCCTTGCTGGCAGGGCAATACAAGGAGCTGGAAAGTCCTTGGCTCTGTATAAACACTGCTCTGCAGCAACTGAAAACATCACCATTATCTTCATCAAAAAATCCAAAACACAGCATTGTGTGAACTTCTACGAAGAGAATTTAACTCTATCCCAGCCAAAACCATGACAAAAGCAAAGGCTCAAAGGGGTCCTGTACACATTGGCCTAAGTGCCAGAACCCACATTCACAGCCCATCAGAATCTCATTAGGCCTAAAGACTCTCTCTAGGGAGAGAGTGTGGGCAGACCTCAGGACTTGTGAAAGACACCGGTGTGGACTTGGTGAAGGACACTCTTCTCGTTAACGGTAGAGGTTCCCTGTTAGATTTCTAGCTAAAACTGTTATTGCTATATGTTCCTACTCTATTTCTTCTGTCTCCTGCCCTTCCCAGTATTTAAGTTGAAAGTCTTCTGAAATAGAGGTTAATTATTTCCCTCTAGCTCACTTGATGTCCTGATACAAAACTATTTCTTCAGGTGAGAGAGGAAACAAACAGACAAAATACTCACTGGCTGAACATAATAATTGCTTTCTCATTTTAAGTGAAAGGGTGTTGGACAAAATCCATCCAATTTTTGCTGTACAGAAAGCAGAGTCAAATCTTTGCTTTCTGAAACAGAAATATAAGGAAGCCATATTTCTGGAAGTCTCATCTGGATGACATGGCAGAGACAATTTGGCCAGAAGTCTGTTACAGAAAATAGCATATGCAAGTTCTGTATGTAAAACACAGATTATCCAACTTTTTTGAACACTACTTATTAATTTCTGTTATTTTTCCACAATTATTGTTGATGCTACATCCTCTTTGTCATAGCATTATAACTCCTGCATTACACTGTTAGATATAATGAAATATACTGATAACTGTCTACCCATAATCTCTGATTACTGTTCATTTAAATTTATTTTTATGTAGAAAGTTAGATCACAACTCAGCAAAACCAAAATTAAAAAATCTGTTTTCTCTTCAACTGTATCTTCAAAAACTCTGTCATATCTTCTTGTTCAGAATTCCTTGGAATTTGTTCTCATCTTGAAAAGATAAAATCCTAGGAAGACTAGACTAAATCTTGGAAAGTAAACAAAGCCATAACTTTTCTGGTCTAAAATGAATATTAATGGATGAACTGCAGAGACACAACCTGCTTCTCTGCTCATAATAGGTCTATCACTTGTCTCCTTTTTCTACCTAAACCTGCAACAAGGCTCATAAATTGTCAGTTAGATTGACCTTTGATGTATGTGAACAGAGCAAGATAGCAAGTGGTGTCCCTGCTGCACTGAACACATTGATGGTAGCTTTGTATTTTATTTCCCCACATGCACAATAGATCTCTGTTGGGTACACGTGATTTTACAGGACTACAAAAATATTTCTGCGTTTCAGTACTTTCACATGTTCATCAAAATCTGTAGTATTTGCTTTAGTTCATTAAAATCCATAAAGCTTATGTATTGGGTAGGTATTTTAATCAAGATATACTTTTGTGTTGTTTTTCTTTATCAGATAAGGTGAACAGTATAGTTTCAGGTACATGAAAATGTGTCAAAGTTGGCCTGTGCAAGCTCTTACTTGGCTACTGGTATACTGATATTCTGCTAATTTGAGTTCTGTCTTCTGGAATTCACAGAAATATTTATCTTTCAAATAATAATAATAAAAAAATCTGTCTCAGATTAAAAAAAATGAAGATAAAAATTAATTTTCTGGAGAATGTGATCAAATAGATCATATCATTTCACTTTTAAAAACTCATCACTTCTCAAGTCCAATCAAGAATTGCTGCAGTAATCCTTTTCTGGAGTATATTTGAAAACTAATATCTATATTATCTTCAACATTCTTTTGATTAAATCTAGCAGATGCTTAGTGAAGATCAGGTGTAGGCCCTCAGCCAAACAGATTTTTCCTGTCATTCGGCTAAGTTGCTGCCAACTGCCTTGGTCGCAAGGTGGCCCAGTGTGTTTCCTACTAGGAATACTGAACAAGATGGAGGGGGGATTATCTGCATACTTCCCTCCACCATCACATCAAGTGGAAGAGTATAACTTCATTGTAGATAAGCATTTCTGTATATATAAAATTATTGCAATAGTTCATTGTAAAAAAACAGCAGGAATTGTGTGAAATTGAAGGAGTGCATTTATGAACTGGCTGGGTTTTATTCCAGCTTCAGCATTATGGAAATTTACATGTTGGCGGAAAGAGCCACTAATACACTTGTGCACTCAGATTAAGCTGCCTTTGAGTGTTTCACACCTCCAGAACACCATGAAATGACAGAACCATGAGACGTGAAGCAAAGCAATTGTATTCTCATTTATCTTACAGCTACATTCATCAGAATATATGCTTTAGTGCTGTGTCAGTACAAGTAAAGAACAAAGCTTCTCCACAATTGGTCCTAAAACCACAGTAAAACAGAAACCAATTTTAAGAACCTGAGTGGTATAAAAAAAAAAACACCAAACAACCAAAACAACAAAATGCACACTAAAAGTTTATCATTTCAAAAGTTTATTTAAGCTGTATTCTTTCTGAAATTATGTAGTCCTAAACTGTTCCATAATATGTTTCTTAGTCTTCTATAAAAATGCTGATAGAATGATAGAATTTTTATTTATTGACAACTACCTGAAATCACATTACAAGTCCTTTCAAGGTACAGTTTTACCTTGTCTCCAGAAGCAGGAGTTGTGCTTAATTTTCTCCTCTTTCCTTAAGGAGGAGCCTGTGTAAAATTATCACTCCCTTCTGTCTAAGAGAAACTTCACAGGAAGTTACTGTGGAATTTTGGACATTCTGTTAGTTTATAACCCAGTATCTTATATGAATCACTGAACAAAGTTTGTTGCCTTCTCTCTCCTCTTTCCCCGTTTTTTTTTTTTTTTTCAATATGAGACACTTCTCTTACTAAGGAGTTTTCTCAACCAATGGCATATCTTTACCATTCAGTTTTAATACAAGCCATCCTTATTTAATAGCTGCCCTCATTTAGTAGCCAGACCTTTATCATTTGTCTTTACTGTGAAAACCCCAGGAGAAAGTAAACTTAATAGAAGCTGCCCCAGTTTAAAGCCATAGAGGGATGTAATTAAGTTTAACAGAAATTGATTTAACAGAAATTGACCTAAAATATAATTAAATAATAATAGTCGTATTATGTGTGAGTTTGCACACCTTCACAGACTGCTTATCCTAATTTAAGGTGCTGTTTTCATATGAACTGAAGATAGCTGTCTGTTTTAGCTCCCAGACTGGCTGAAGAATGGAGGGGTCTTCCTCTAGCACTTCCATTACTTGCAGCCTCTGCAGAACCAATAGGTTTGATGGCTGCTGGTGTCCCTAATAGAGTCCCTAGCAGTTAAGTTGAGACTTGATTCAAAGAATCCCTTGACAGATGGCAAAATAATGAGTTTGAACCCAATGAATTTAAACCCTAAACTCTGTCTACATAAGGACATACTCAATTTTTTCTTGACATTTGTATAGTTTAGCTTCAGTGTAACTTTGAAAAGTGTTTCTTAGTCCTGAATTCTGATATTCCTACAGATTTTACAGAATCACAGGATGATTAAGGTTGGAAGGGACTTCTGGAGGTCATCTGGTCCCAACCCCCTGCTCAAGCAGGGACACCTAGAGCAGGTTGCCCAGGACCGTACCCAAGCAACTTTTGAAGATCTCAAAGGAGGGAGACTCCACAGCCTCTCTGGGCAACCTGTGCCAGTGCTCTGTCACCCCCGCAGTAAAGAAGTGCTTCCTGATGATCAGATGGAACCTCCTGTGTTCTAGTTTGTGCCCATTGCCTGTTGTCCTGGCACTGGGCACCACTGAAAAGAGCATGGATTTAGGAACTTCCAAATCAACCAAGTAGGAAACATAGTCTTAAATACTTTTTTTCCAAAATTCTCCTGTGTAGATTTTAGTAATGTCTTCAGCTATAGCACCCATTTATATTTAAGTAAATACCTATGCATACTGTGTTCTGACTGAATATGGATTAGTTGGATGGTTGCATACATAAATGCATGCATTAAAATAAATTCCATTACTTCTCATTGAAGTTAGTGTATTTCATTTTGAGCGAAAATACCTTGTTTTGAAACATTCTTAAAGCTACATTTAACATCTCAAAGACTTCGCAAAATATTTACAAGGGGAAGTATACCAAAAGCAATTAGCATAGGCTATAACTCCATATGATGCATTAAAATTTTGTTTTATGTGAAGCAGTTTCCAATCCATGATAAGCAAATGGACATCACTTCATATAAATTAGCATACTAGTGCCATTATATCAGAAGAATTTATGGATAATGTCAGTTGCCCAACTGTGTGATTAACTTACAGTTCTTTGACTAAGGTTATCTACGCAGTGGCCTTTAAACTACAGTAAAGCAACTTTCCTATATGTCAGGTGTGCAACTAGAGATAAGATTTTGGGATGTAGTGCTCCATTTGCTGATGAATGGCACCATTTAATTTTTTTCCTAGGTACAGAACTCAGTAAGATAGCACTATCAGAAAACTAACAAAGCAGTGGCAAAGTACTGGCGTAGGGGATGCTTGTGTAATCAGGGCAGGTAGTTTAGCTTTCTTTGTTATTGAATAAACACTGACTTAAAGGTAGCAAACTAAGACCTGAGTCTAGCTTTAGCAAGCATCATAGTGTATGAAAACACTGTTATGATTATAAATCATCAATTTCACACATTTAAAGGATTGACACCAGTGAAGGCCTTGTAGTGAAAAGGCCTTGAGTGTGGCCCTCAAGAGTGTGATTGTCATCCAGGTTTGACTAGCTGTTCTGTCAGTGGATTTAGTATCACAGTCATCATTAAAGCTACTTAGTCTTCAGGTAATGCCAGGAAAATAGACAAAGCAAAGTGATAAAAATCACTTCTTTGGCAATACATATATTCACAAATCCTTTATGCAGTCTGTATTTTTATAATCTTAATGAACAGTGAAATAGAGTACTGTTATATGTAGCTGGTGATCTAATCCAATGTTTAGCTTTTCTGCAAATATGCCTGATCTTGTAGCACTGAAAAAAAGTAAGAATATTGCGCTTACTCTTGATTACTGGATCACTGCTGAGGTCTATTTACTTTTAACATGACAAGCACTTTGCTTCTTAAAACTTTTGAGGTATTGCTATTTTTTCATAAAGAGGGCTTGAAATAAAGCCCATCTTCTGTTGTCATACTAATACGAAGAGAACTTGCTCAGCATCCATCTGGTGCTTCTTTTGGATAAAGATAAGTCCAGGTGCTGGCTATTTTCTCAATTGTCAAAGTGTTTTGAAGAATGTATATATTGTCTTATAATTCAATTAAAATGTTCCTCCTCATTGACTGCAGAAGCAATTGATTCTGTAGTCTATTTTCAATTAGTGCCAAAGCCTTTCAGACAGCTCCTTGGAGTTCTTGCAACAATAAAAAGCTCATTTTTTGTAACGTTGTCTTTCACTTCACGTTTAATTAACTAATTTATCTTCAACCCATCTTCTTTTTCCTTGTCTTCAAAGATATCTAGAGGAAGCACATTATGCTTTTTAAGTTATTTACCTGTAATTAGAATTCTCTGAATGTAAACTTATCCTGTCAGCTTTCTTTGGGAGACATAGAAACAAAGACAAGTGCCAAATATACTTTCTTTCATTTAAATATTAATTTTGAGTGGTAGTGCACAGAACTTGAGCCATCTATGCCTTTTCCAGAGGACTTCAGGTGTAACTGCTAGATCTGGTAAGAAACTTGGAACTAGAATCCACTCAGGATCCCGGAGTACTTCCATAGCTACCAACCTGATGTTTTTAATATGCGTAAGATATAAAAAATGAGTTATTAGATTCTTCTCTGTGATTTGATCTAGTTTCCATTGAACAATGTTAAGATGCTCATACTAACTTAAGTGGGAGTTAGATCAGTGAAAAGCTTTAAAATAATGCATTTTAAAGAGTCACATACAGTTAGATTATCTACAGTCATATACTTTGTGATTGTTTTTTCTTCTTCAATGTGTTGTCCATAAATCCAGCTTTCTTCACATATTCAGAGTATAAAAAAACTGTGAGAAGTCAACCCATTTTCAGATCTTCCCTTCACCTACCTCTATAGAAATTAACACAGTTGCATATACATGTATGCTTTTATACAGCATATGTGCTTAGATTCCTACAGGCTTTTAATAGCACATTTCACAAACCAAGACATTTTAGATGAAGTTTTTGTCTTTTTAGTTTGGTCATGAAATTGAAATGAACTGGTTAAAGCTGTAGAGCTGGCAATACCTTGTTTTAACTCTATAGGAAAATAATTTCTGTTTGCACTGAGGTTAAGGTAGGAACCATTATGACTACACAGTAAGCTAAATTTCCAGTGCAGATTCAGTTAGACAAACCTCAGGTATGCCTTATTCTATTTATGTCTGTCTTGAGCAGGTGGTGAAGGCAGTCTTACCATATTTTTAGCTAGTTCTGTGTAATATAGATCAGGTTTTTCAGATAAATATGAATAGCATAAGTAATTGGTTAGACTGTAGTCTTTAAAAATATGAGGGCTATATTTTCCCATGTATTTTTGTACAGCACTAAGCACACCATTTGGACTAACAGCGTAAACATTAAGCTTTATTTCACCAGTATCCAAATGAAAATTTTTAATCGGAGTCTGTAGAAAGAAATTTTAGGTCCTGGCATTCACTCACTGAACCATATTTATTTTGCAATAGGTCTGTTAGAATTATTGGTAGCTCATAAAATATTTTCTACAGACTGACTAATCTTAGAATTTCATATTGTCCTACAGAGGCAGGCTTCACAGTCTTATGTTTTGTCTGAAGCAGGATCTTTACTGTAAAATAAGCAGAAAAGGGGAAGAGGTACAGTTTCATTAAGCTCTAACATATCATTGACTGTCAGGTAGGTCTTGTTATGCTGTCCATCCTCATTTAACTATCCCACAAGATCTCTTAATGAAGTTAAGCCCCAAGTTCACTCCAGTAATTCTGTGGCAAGAGTTTGTGCAATGTAACAATTCATCACTTGTCAGGAAGGCACTTTTAGTTTATACATTTAATAAGGGCATCCTCTAGCTTGGTTAATTAGAAGTGAACAGTTTGCATATTTACTAAATGCGGAGTGTCATTGCCACCACGGCCTATTGCCTACATGAATTATTTCTCTATCTGCAATAAACAGCTGGGTAATTATTACTGCCATAATCAGATAAATTCCCTCTGTAAGGCTTTTCTTACATGGCAATTCTTTGAACTCATCCAAAGCTGAACAAAATTTATGAACTCCAGCAGCTACGCCACTTTTTCATAGCGTAGCGTCCCTGTTCCCTATTTCAAGGACATGTAGAGTATCATAAATATTGTGTAAATTAGGAGGATAAATATGATTACCTAAAGATTACATATTAATAAACTTGATTTTCAAAATATAATTTTCAGGTTATACAGATTAAATTATAGCAGTTCTGGTTTTATCTAATTGTTGAGACATGACAGGCCATCTATATACAGGCTATACCAGGTTATCAGGGAAGAGCTCTACCACTTGAAGACTAAAGACTCATGAGGAAGTATATCAATATTTTTTTTCATGTGCATTTTGGAGAACTAATCATTTCAGCTGTTTAGGTCATTAGAAACATGACAAATTTTATGTGACATTTACTCAACTCATTTAAAGCATTTCTTTTGTCATTAAAAAAGGTGATGGTGTGCAATTTTCAGTTTAATAATGAAGCATCAAATTTAAATGGATGAATTTGTTACATTAGAAAATTAGATATTTCTTTTGTTTGCTAAAGCAATTTGTGTACAAATGGTTAAGTAACTAAGTTTGCTCTGTGCTAGCCAAATAGTCCTGCTCATATGTGAGTGTTCATCTACAGATACATCACTGAATGCTTAATTTACACATACATCTTTTACAGAACCTGTTGGAATTTAGCTTATTTTTCTGTTCTCTAAAGAAACAAAAGAAAATCAAAAGACATGACTCTATTTTTTTTTAGTTAAAGCACAACAAAGTCCATTTGATGTGATACCACAAGTGTTTTTTATTATAATGCAAAATACTGTGTCTGAGTGCAACTAGAAGATTGCCATTACCTGTTCGCTTACTTCATAGCTCATTATTAAATAAGGAGTATACCTCAGAATTTTGCAAAATGCTCAGAGATGACGGGAATATTAAGGAAGACCAAACTGAGTTGGTAATATTCCATGAAGTCTCACAGAAATGCATGAGATGCAAAGCACTATACAGTCTCTCAGTCTCTTATAACCACTTTTTTTTTTTTTTTCTGAAGAAAGGCCTAAATGAAAAAAGGGATTAAAAAATAAGAATGAATATTCTTGGTTTGTTACTTTTAGATTTTCTAGATCATTAAAATTAGACACTTCTGTTATCTAAGAAGAATTCTTTTAAATACTCAGATAAGCAAAGGGAAAAAATAATTTTCTTCTATTTTTACAGTCTAGAACAGTAAGGAGGAATAACAAAATAGCTGGGCTTTTTTTTGCTCTATATATTTTGCTTATATTCGCTGAAAATAATTTGCTATTCTGAATCAGATGGTCTAGTGTGATTTCAGATCTATCACTAATATCATATCCATCAATAACAAATTTATAACAATATTTATAAAAAGCCCAGTCAGCTTTGGCTAAATACAATCTAGTTTGATTTAATAACATCAAAAGATAGAAAATACCCTTTGTATTCTACTCCAGGAGTTACCTTTGCTGTTCAAATATGTCCCATATTTCTCCATTTGATTGCTTTTACTTCATCTTTGAACCATTGCTTTTACTTATATCCTCCTCTACTAGACTGAAAACTCATTTAATATCCAGAATCCGTACATTAATATAGCCACCTTTTATTTTTCTTTTTCATAAGGAAATAAAAATAACCAACTTTTTTATTCTAATGTATTGTCAGTTTATGTATTGTTTTATATACCTTTCTATCATAGTGTCATAAAAAAGTTTCTTCAACTCTGTGAATTCTGCTTACAATACCCATTTACAAGCCATAGTTCCTTATACTGTGAGCACTGTTTTTTTTTTAAGCTATGCAAACCATTTCCCTATTGTTATCTCCCTTTCAAATTCTTCAGACTCTTCACCTTGTAGGGATAATTACATGAATCCATTAAGCTGTTTATCCTTGACAGTGAAGCTAAATCCCAGTTCTTTTACCTTGAACTTCATGGTTCCTTCTTCCTTCAAACCAAAACAGCTTGACAGTGTTTAACGCAAGCAACATTTTCAAACCTTTTTCTCCAGGTAGGCTATTCTGTTCTTGTCCAATTTACTAGCTGATTGAAAAAAGTTTACAGCTTCGTCTAAGAGACTAATCTGATCTTTCAGATACATGACACCCAAAATGATGCAGCACTCATTAACCTACTTGTACTTGGTGGTGGGAGGCCTCACCACCATATAGCTTTGTGCTTATTTACTCAAGAAGGGATCTAGTACTTGGATTAAAAATTACATGGTTAGATATAGACAGTAGAATCTAAGCATTAGGTGTACTCCTTAGGCATGAATAATTGGATGCCTAAATCTCTAATTGAATGTACTCAGTTTTATATAGGAGAAACCAAATTTCAGAGAATGGATTTTAAATCTGAGTGTCCTATTGCCTAAAAATGCATTATTTTGGGGGGTGTTGGTTACTTCAGAGTTTTCAAGGCAATAAGATTTAAGGTATTCTAGCACTTCTGAAAGTTGGGATCTGGTTGATAATTATCAGGTTGCTAATTAGCCACTGCTGTGAAATGTGCTATACACAAGTAGCACTGCAGTACTTAAAAATGTCGGATCTCCCCCAAAATGATTGCATTTGCTATACTAAAAATATAGTTCTTTGTGGTATCTTTCATAATGTTTTAAGCTTCATAAAAAATGACGTCATAGATGCTCAAGTGGTAACACTGTGCACATAAATTCCATACTTCCGGAATTTGAGAAAACCATCAGATACAGTGAGAATCACTATGAAGTTGCTCTATGTAATGGCTCAATACATAAAAGCTCTCCCTGCTTCACCATTGTAAAACCTACTTAATGTGAACAAAGTGTACCACTTTATTTGCAAATATATGCAGACTCTTATATGAAAATAAGTGAAAAATGTGAGTCAGACAGTAGGCCTCTCAGTCAAATTGTTGCTTAATACCCTGAGAAGGAAAATCAACTTAGCTGATGACCTTTAGAAGTTACAACGTCATGTTTACTTTTTAAATCACATAATGTTGAATGTATTGTAAATGTTGCCAAGTACCATATATTAAGGTAAAATGAATATAGACATGTCTACATTGTCCTGCACTGCAGCAGAGAGATAACAGTTAGCCTAAATGAGTTAGTTCTAGTACTGGGAACAGCTTAAATGTAGCAAAACATAGCAGTGTGCTTTCGTCTTCTTGTTACTGTGGAGATGGTAGCATATATAGTCTTGCAGGAATTGCAGTGCCAAAAGATAACAAATACTTTCACATGACATTCATTGAAAGCTTTCAGTGGTAGTTGGCTATGTTTAGACATCCTTTTTCATATGTTGCTGGAAAAATTAAGAACATGACTGCTCTCTTAGCAGCTTAACACTGACACTGTGCTAGAAATTACCACTGCTGCCGAGCTGCCATCAGAATGATTTGTGTTAGAGCTCTGTAATTCATTCAGGACCAAATCAGCTTTGTTACCCCCCAGTTACTGATTTCACTGTTTAAGCTAATCAGGCTGATTGTCCATGAAGAGATCAATAACAATCACACATGGAATGAAAACATTTTAAATAGCTGCACCCATTTGCAAAATGAATGCCTGCACATAGCATGCTTTTTCCTATTATGGTTAGTTACATTAGTGTAAACCTCAGCGTAAGTAAAGTTGAACCAGTATACTTGGATACAGTTCCTCAACCAATAGAAGCTTCAATACTGTAGATATTCCTATGCCACATCCATAATGGGTGGGTTTAAAACTTTAATTAAATCAAAATAGTTCAGCTAACAAAACTTCATTGTTTAAATCAGACTTTTTACAAAAATGGTTTTCAACTACACAGCATTTTGTGCTGCTAATGAGTAGGAAGTAAATTCAGCTTAAGGATTTGTATACACAAGGAAAAATATTTGGACTAATATGTTAATTTTACGTATTTTGGGGAAAATGAAATAATTTGGTAGGTTTTAAACAGGTGTGAGGAAAAACTCTGTATTTGATATTGAAATCTTAATTAGAAGTTTTTGTATAACGGATTAGGGAAAATACTTCCTTTGTAGTTGTAAACTGGCCCTTTTACCAGTATCTTCAAAAACTGTTGTACTCTGTTGAGTAACTGTGCAGCAGTGGAAATTGGAAGGGTAAGATGGATACATCAGTCTGTTCTTTCCTATCGGCTGATGCATGCTGTGTCCTGATCTCCTGATCTGCACAAGGTGTTTATTCACTGTATGCCCTTCACTGCTATGTTCATCACATTTGCTACATAGTATATTGATCACACTGTGGACCTTGACAGTTGAACAGGTATGTCACCTAATTCCATTGTCAGTGTACACTATGTGATTAAATAAAGATGGGCAGAATATGTTCTACTATGCACAAATAATAATGGGATTTTAAGGTGTTATGAATTTCTTTCTGTAAAATTAATTATAATAGAATCTATAGGGT
>VXAL01015866.1:1652-15212 GCA_013399475.1 Chauna torquata
AATTAGCGGCCGGCGGGGCGAAGCCGCCCGGGACCGTCCCGCTCCCGGTGAGAAGCGAGGCGGCGTTTGAATGAACCGCAGCCGCCTTTGGAAGGAGCGACAGCCGCCGCTGGCCGCTCGAGAATCCCGGCGCTGCATAAGCAGCTCTGGCCTTGCACGACGCTTACCTGCATTCGGCGTCGCGGAACCGCCAGAACACGCCCGGAGAGGGCACTCTTCGGGTGCCTGTTCCAGAGTAACCGAATGCAGATAAACAAGTTACGCTGTAACTTGCATCTGTTAGCAAACTAACCCCATTCCCTCTCAGGTGGAAGCTGCGTGTTCCGTGCATGCAAATTGCAAATGTATGTGTCCGTCATTTTTTTTTTTTTTTTTTAGCCCTTTGGCCATGTTTTTTGCCCGATTGTAGAAGGCGAGGGCAGCTGAAAGACGCTGTTCTGCTAGAAGCTTTGTGAAAAGAGACAGCCAGAGGAGGGGGATCCCGGACAAGGCCCCCACTAACGGGGGGCTGAGAGGTGTACAGTCAGCCTGCTTTAGACATCAGAGAATCTCCTGTAAGGAGGTGCACATCATGGCCATCCCAGCCAAAGGTTATCCTGCATCACATGCTAGAAAATCCACTTCACCATCCAAGGTTTTTTCCTGCTAGGATTTTCTGATGTCTAATAAGGGGGGTGAGTTTCTCTGCAGTGCTGGTACAATTCAGTGCTGAGTCAGCCCCGCACATGATGCTCATCCCTGGGCAACCAGACCTTCCTCGTTCCACTCGTCATGGAAAGGCTCGTTTAGGAAGGGGAAGTGCTCCAGCTGTGCGCTGCTGCAGTGCCCATTTCTGCAACATCACAAGCGCAGCAGGTGCTAAAAATGAACAACTCTATTGTGTAATAGCATTCTGTTACCAAAATGTTAAATGCATTACAACACTGCCCGCCTCTAGTCCTTATATTAATAATAATCAAGCGAATTATCGCTATGGTAATACTAAGGAATCTAGGTTGCTTTTAAGGACTGAGAAAGGCTGTACTCAGCCCATGTCAATACGTACAAACAGTCTCCGTAGTCCTTCCCTGGGGACACTGGCCCAAAACATCCCCAGCTTCTGCCACCATTCCACTACAGCTCATAGCCTGACGAGCAGCACTCTGCACCAGTGCACTGGTGCCACAACACCTGCACTGTGTGCCAAACAGCTAGAGCTGTGCAAGGGAAACTATGTTTTGTCAGGCTGAACAACCACCTGGGCATTTCCCGCCCTTCCCTTCCGATTCTGCAATGCCAAAGTTATTAATGAAAGCAATTCCGTTAGAAATCAAGAGGGGAAAAGATGTTAGCAGCTTCGTCCAGTATGAACAGGGCCTGGCATTAAGTAGGACTTGTATAGGACCTGTGACAGACCACGCTAGTTTCTAAACAGTTTTTTTCTAAGTATTTCCACTTGCAAAAGGCACTTTGATTTCTGAGGCTGTCAGTACAGGCTGGATAGCCAGGACAACAGAAAGTCTTTTTTTTTTTTAAAATAATCTGTTCCCTCCCTTTCTGTACAATTCCTGCCAGAGTGGTCCTGTGATTGACATGCCAGTGCCTGCCAGCTTCAATGATATCACTCAAGACCCCAGCCTGGAGAACTACGTCGGCTGGGTTTGGTATGAGAAGGAGGTGCTGCTTCCTCTGCGTTGGCTTCAGGACGGCCTCAACACCAGGGTGGTGCTCCGGTTCGGTAGTGCCCATTACTACTCCATTGTGGTATGTTGGATGAGTAATTGTGCATGTGTTTCCAAGATCATGCTGCACTAGAACCTGTCCCATGGCTTGTTCAGTGAACACACTTCTGTCAAGGTTTTTATAGCAGTTTGTGATTTTCTTAACTCTTATTTTCCTCCAGCCAAGAAGTTGGCCATGCTTCCCAGGTCTCTCTTCTCTGATCCCCCAGTAACAGGACTAGTAACTAAAACATTTTCTTGCTGAAGACCTGGAAGGGACAAGATACTGATTTACCCAAAACAACGTCTCAGTGACACTTGCAGACCTAGCTCCCAGTAAAGGAAGGGCTGCTAGGTTGAGCCCTCAAGGAATAGGAGCCCAGAAGAAGGTTCAGTGTTACCGGGAATCCCAATTGCCCATCACTGTGCTCCTTCCCTTCTTGCTGCTACACTTGCCACAAAAACCTAACCCTACTGCTTGGACTCACGGCTGTCTTCTTTTGCAGTGGGTCAATGGAGTGCAGGTTGTGGAACACGAAGGGGGCCACCTCCCTTTTGAAGCAGATATAAGCAGCATCGTCCAGGGCAGCCCAGGGATTCCCTGCCGCATCACTGTTGCGCTGAACAACACTCTGACACCCCACACGCTGCCTCCGGGGTCAATTCAGTACATGAATGACAAAACACGGTGAGTTGCTAAAGTGCTGTACTGCTGAGGTTAACCCAGGGATGAGAATGGGAATTTGTTCAGCTGCTGGTTCATAAGACCCTCTGCACTACTTACAAAAGCATGGGTTGTATTTAGACCAAAATTCATCAGTCAA
Organism: Chauna torquata; assembly: GCA_013399475.1. Classification (NCBI taxonomy): domain Eukaryota; kingdom Metazoa; phylum Chordata; class Aves; order Anseriformes; family Anhimidae; genus Chauna; species Chauna torquata. The sequence goes on from VXAL01015866.1 coordinate 4,177, forward strand.
GCAGTGAGCAGTTTAAGCTTCAGTGTTATGAGGAATCTACGCTGAACTATTCCATCTGTTTTATACACAGGGAACTGAGATTAAGTGATTTGCCAAGCTGAATCAATGGCAGATCTGAGAAGCTTCAATTCAGCTGGAAGTGCAAGTACTTTCTATCCTGAAGGATCAAACCTATTCAGTGTATTAGATGTTTGTTAACTGGTAATCCCCTTCAGCATAGCATCAGTACCACTACTGAACTGTAGATCCAGCCTGTTGTAAAGACTATTTTACTAGCACATTGCTAGCATCTATATGCTGCCTTCAGTTCTTGTGTAATAAAACATAATGCAGCCATTTTTCCTGTCTTGCTCACTCAGGTATCCCAAGAACTATTTTGTACAGAACATCAGGTTTGATTTCTTTAATTATGCTGGAATCCATCGCCCGGTTGTGCTTTACACCACTCCTTCTGTCTACATAGATGATATTACTGTGACAACTACTTCATCAGAGAGCGTTGGTAGGTTCAGAACAATTACAGCAGCTACCTCAGGCTCCAAAGGGAGATGACAAGGGCAGTAGAGAAAATATCTCGCAAAGGTCCAATTGAATGTGTTTTGTAGTGGCTTTCTTTTTAACCTGAGCTGGTCTATTGCACAACTCAGCAGTTGCAAGAATATGATAAAAATTTGAGAAGCAATAAGAAAATAAAGAAGTACTTGCAAGACACTACCTTTAAAGTGAAAGGATGATCAGGTGTTTCTAGAAGTAGAATTTCTCATTAGGGGCAGTCTTCCTGCCACTTAAAGCAGGATTATCTCTAAGTAACAGAACTGCGATACACAAATCTTCTTGGAAACTTCTGGATCTCAAGACAGACAGGTCATGCTTCTTACAATTTGTGCCTTTCTGTTGTTGTTCTGCATCTCCCTCGCTTTTCAATGCTGCTATATGTGAAAACCCTCCAATATTTTATGCATGTATTTTTACTTTCATGCCAGTCTCTGACTGTCTTTTGTTGTCCTCTGAACTAGCAATGGTGCATTATCAGGTATCAGTAGTTGGCAGCGCACTCTATTCCTTGTCCCTGACTTTACGTGACCAAGAGGGAAAAGTGGTTGCTACAGGCGATGGGCCAGCTGGAGAGTTAAAAGTCCCGAATCCAAATCTTTGGTGGCCTTATCTGATGCACGAGAACCCTGGATACCGCTACTTCTTAGAGGTAACAGTGACATCTCTTTCCTTCTGCATGCATTTCCTCTCACTGTATAATAGCATTAAGGAACTGCCATATGGCCCATCTTCCTTACTCTTCTTCTCCCCCGGATCCTGTTCACATCACTGGAATGGCATTGCTAATCATGCTGTAATCAAATCGAGCTTTGCCAGCTTCCTGGATGCTGAATGGAAAGGTCAGTCAGTGAGAAGAGCGAGGCATGCCTGGAGTGCAAGCTTGTGCTCTCAGATGCTTGTCTCTCGCATTTATGGTCTGATCCATCTCCTGCAAAAGGCCTATTTGAAACGATATAGGGGAGGAGACACTGCAGAAGCTGAGAGGCTGCTAGCCTCTTTCACATGCTTTGCCATGCAATGAGCTTGCTTCCCACTCTGCCAGACAAGAGATCAACAGAAACAGCGTGGAAGACTGCATGAGTCAACAGTGAGTAGTGATGTTGAGATGCAGAAATGAGGGCAGAGGAGCTGCTGTGAGTTTCCAGAGGCTCAGGTTCGTGTCTCTTGTGAGCAGATGACATTTCAGTCATTGCCTGCTATCAAGGTGCAGGGGAGAAAAGGCATACCACTGCCATGCCAGGGGCAACGAAATGTCCAGATGAGTAAGGGGAAAAGAAACTGAGGTTCTGGGGGGAAAACATGCCCCAGAAGAGTCATCCAGGCCTCATTCTTCATCCTTCAACTTCCCCAGCTTGGATTTCTATTTTCTGTTTAGTCAGATCTTGCTTCCTCCCTGAGGAGCTACACAGGGACCACAAAAGGTGGATGAAACAGCAGTGAGGAACAGGCAGCGAGGCAGGGCTGGGAAACGGATAGGAGGTCAGGACAACCCCTACACATGAGGCAAAGGAGGAGAGGGGATCCTCGCGAAGCCTAACACTTCATGTGTGTCTTCCCCTTGGGAATCCAGGTCAAAATGCAGGCGCAGGTGAATGGGGCACTGCTGGAGGACATATACACGCTCCCAGTCGGCATCCGCACCGTCCACGTTACCAGCACACAGTTCCTCATCAACGGCAGGCCCTTCTACTTCCATGGGGTCAACAAGCACGAGGACGCAGATGTAAGTGTGTGGCACCCGCACGGAGGCACCTAATGGCTCCTCGCTTGGTGCTGCTGAGGCAGCGCCCGCTCTCGCCTCCCCTCTCTGCCCAAAGGGGCTGTGTCCTCACACCTTTCTCCCAGGCTGGGAGCTGCCAGGGGTGGGGGTCTGTGCTGCTTTTTTTACTAAGGGGACACCATGCCCAGTCCTGCCACAGTCGCAACAGCCCTCTCAGGGTGCATGGGCAAGCCCAGGCTGCGTTGGCAGAGGAGCTAAACGATCCCCCCCCCGCCATGACTTCCAGTCAGAAATAGCGGCTTCATCGGGTCCCCGCCCCAAGAAATGAGGCGGGGGGAGGCGAAAGTCTCCGGCACGGAGGTTGGAGCCGCAGGGCTGCGAGGCGCGGCCCGGCCACAGGGAGGCCCCGCGGTCCCACCAGAGGCTCCGTCCCCACCCAGAGAAGGCCAGCAGTTTTATCCGCTCACCTCAGGGGCCGCCGGTCACCTCCCTCGCGGCGCCGCAGCCCGTCGGGGAGCGCGGGCTCTCCTCAGCGGGAGGCGCGGAGCCCAGCCCGCCCCGCTCCTTCAGGACCTCCTCGCACTACCCGCGGCTTTTCAGCCCCGTCTTGCCTCATGGCGAACACCTGTGGAGGGAGAGGGTGGCGTGGCAGGGCTCCTCTCCGAAATGGCGGGCAGCTGCAGTGCAAGCAGCTTGGCTGCTATTCCCCTTCTCACTGGGGCTGCTTCTCCAGACACCCTGGGTCTTGGTGCGTGTGTGGCTGTGCACAGGGTTGTGCTCGGAAAGACACATACTGCATGGAGAGGTCTTGTGGGCAGCTAGACACAGCGCCTGGGGCTGGAAATGCTCTGGGAGGGAGCAGGAAGGAGGGGCAGCCCAGCTAAGGTGTGAGGAGAAGCCTGGCCCTGCCCTGCGATGGGGTGTGATTTCTGTCTTCCCCCTCAGATCCGTGGCAAAGGCCTCGACTGGGCCCTGATCGTGAAGGACTTCAACCTGCTGCGCTGGCTTGGGGCGAACTCCTTCCGCACCAGCCACTACCCCTATGCCGAGGAGATCATGGACCTGTGCGATGCTTACGGCATCGTGGTGATCGACGAGTGCCCAGGAGTGGGGATTAAAATGCCGTAAGCAAGTGCACGAAAGACCCTTCCCCATGTTTCTTTCCCTCCTTATCCCTACCACAGCTTCCTCCTCCCGTCGTGAAGCTCGTAACACCCTGATAATGAAAGTACTTTGCTCTATTTAGAAATCAGCCCACTGCATTTTGAAGCTTCCCCCAGTGCCCTGTGTGGCCAGTGAGGTTGGGCAACCAGCGGGTGCTTTGCCACATGGCCATTGCGTCGTCTGATCTGGCTTGTTAATGAGGCCAAAGCACGGCCCTGAACTGTGCGGCAGGCTTTGGGGAAATAGGGCAGAAGTCGTACTCAGTTTCAAGGCTCAGCTGTGCTTATACACCCCAGAGGCTTGAGTTATCACACAGACAGGCAAAGGGGATGGATTTTATACCCTCACCTGGTCTTGTTTCCTTTTAAGTGAGAGCTTTGGGAACAAGTCACTGCAGCATCATCTTGTTGTGATGGAGGAGCTGGTCCGCAGGGATAAGAACAGGCCATCAGTTGTGATGTGGTCAGTAGCCAACGAGCCAGCATCGGAGCTGCCCCCAGCAGCCTACTACTTCAAGTAAGTGCTTGCACCCAGAGCCGAGGCGTGAATCTTGGCAAGTGATATACCTTCCTGCTTTGGGATGGCACAGAGAAGTAATAAAAAGAAGGCCAGCAGTTTTATGGGAACCCTGAAACAGTACCCACAGATGCAAACTAAGAGTGTAACTGCGGCTTATGTTGAACTGATGTTCAGAACCGCGTAATGGTCTCAACCTGATGTTTCTGAATCAGTAAACCTCTGCAAAATTACTAGGAGTCCATTTGGTCTGAGCATCTCTTCTTGAGCTAAGGGTCAAGCAAAAGCAGACCTGATGGGAACAGGTCATTCCTTGCTGCCTAAGGAACCCAAGTGCTTAATTCTCTAAGTTTGAGAATTACACTAAAGTTATAAAATATTTGGCCTTTAATTCTGTAGATGAGGTTCTTCAGCTAGTTCTAGTTATTTGTTCCGTGGGTGTTAGTGACACCCCACTTCAAAGGCACTGCTTTGAGTTCATACAGTTTTATTTTTAAAGAGATTTAAGCTTTGGATAGCCAAGAGTACTTTGTGTAATCGGGTAGCAGACTGTCACTGGTAGCTGTAGGTGCATTAAGAGAGAACTGTGGATTTTCATTTCTCAGAATGATCCACCACCCTCCTGCAATGCTAAGTTGGCAGCAGAGCTTGACCCTCCCATTCTCTCACTTCCCTCATTTAGGATTTCCTTAAAAGCAGCCAGTTTGTGACTGCTTTGCCTGTTGTGGCATAGCGCTAGGGCCTAGTGCTTTTGGAGAAACACATCCCCAGAATTGTTCTGAAGCTTCCCATTACCCTTCTTACACTTTTTTTTTTTTTTGACCCTTCTCCAACAGACAAATTAACCTACCTATGTTTGGTGTACTTCCACTCTGGTCATTTTCAGGTGGGATAGCAACTAACTTTGTGACAGATAAAGGTCTCTGCCATGATATTTACGCTCCTACAGGACTGGCTAGAATTGCAGGCACGTTGTAGCAGATGATCACTCAGTGTCCTGCACTATTTACTTAAAAATACTCTGCCTACTAAATTGAAAGCAGCTCCAAATGGAAGGACAGGGAGCTTGGGAAAGTGGGGTTGTGCTTGGCCACATTGCTTCTCCAGGCTGTTGTTGACCTCATGTTTTGTTATTTACAAACAGGACAGTGATAGCTCACACTAAAGCTCTTGATCCCTCCAGACCTGTAACCTTTGTGTCCGATGCTAATTATGCTGTTGATCATGGTGTAAGTTTACTTTAATTTCTAGCTTTTTATTATTAATACATGAAATTTCTTATAAGTTGCTTTACGGTCCTTTCTCTCACCTTGCCAAATTTACTAATGATATTTAAGAAGGAGGGGCAGAAGAAAACTTTTAGTTTCTAGTACAAAGCACCTTATACCATAGTTGTAGACAGCCAAAAAATCTGTAAGAGAAAAGAACAGTTCTTTGTCTTCAGGCAAGTATGCAGGATCAGCCCCCTGGATTCCATTAACAGTGCAATGCTTTGCTGTTCCTGTGATCATGTCTATTAATGATCAGGCCTTCCATTTACAATTAAACCAAAGCTTAAACCTCTTAAAATGCCAACAGCCTTTGTGGAAGTCTGAAGAAGGAAAGTTTGCCTTAATTCTTGCTTTAAATTGCTCTAGTTTGTCTTTGGCAGATGTCTATTAATGTTGAATAATCTAAAAGCTCTTCTAGCCAGAGTTCAGCTTCATAATTGAAATCCTGGCACTGTGTAATTAGCTGAAAGGTACTTCTCTTGGCTGTCTGTGCCTTAAGCTGGCCATAGCATGAACCAGGGATCTGTAACACACAAAAATTGGTCTCAGTGACCCTATGTCACTTTTAATTTTTCAAGATAGTTTTATAATACTTTGTGTCACTAGCGTACAATAAACACTTCTAGCAGGTGAGTTTGGAGGTTACATGTACATGATGCTACCACCCGTCCTTGCTACAGGTTATACTTCACATGCCTTTGAAGCTGTCCTCCAGTTAGCAGGCATGGCCTTCTATAACTGAGAGGTCTCTTCCTCCCCACCCCAGGAAAAAAAACTGGTGGCCTTACTTTTGAAGGTGCCCAGCGGGTATCTACTCTTGGATATTGTTGTTGCATCAGGTGTGCACACACAAACGGACATCCCAACCCCACTTGGATGTTCTGATGAGCTTGAGGAGACACAGGAAAACAAAACCAAAGAATAGATCTCATACACTGCTATGATATTAGAACTTTTTTTCTTTTATTACAAAACATGTTAAGAGAACATTGAACAAGTTACATACAACATCACTTTATCTTTAGCGGGCTTTGTGCCCTTTTATTATACTGCTCCTGTGGTAGAAATGGCATATAACTTGCAGAATGCTTAGTCTTATTATTGCACCATTGATGCACAAGTTTAGTTGCTAGTCAAAGTAATTGACTACTAACTTGACCATCACATTCCAATACTCAGTAAGTATGTCTAAACGTACCAGCAAGCCAGAGACATCTTGGAAACTCTAAAACTTCTAACAAACCTAAGGATGAAACGAGTTGATCTTGTCTAACTCTTTGGTGTGACTTAAGTCTGCAAGGAAATGCCAAATTAATACACCATTACCTTGTAAAATTTATCCTTTTTTTTTTCCTGGGAAATGTCATGTTGTGAGTGCCTGAATGATGGGACAAAAGGCATTATTCTACGTGTAACAAAACTGAATTCAATGAAATGAACCAAAAAAAGGATTTAGTTTATGAATGAAGGTCACCTACATTGAGCTCTGTGACAAACCACTCCCACCTTGTTTCCTGTAGGCTCCTTATGTGGATGTAATTTGTGTAAACAGCTACTTCTCCTGGTATCACGACCCGGGCCATCTGGAAGTTATTCCATTGCAACTCACAACACAGTTTGAGAACTGGTATAAAACCTACCAAAAACCCATTATCCAGAGTGAATATGGAGCTGACTCGGTTCCTGGACTTCACAGCGTAAGTGTTATAGATGCCCTAGATGGAAGAAGCACTGCTCTTCTTAAAGGATCAGCAAAATTTAATTAGAAAGAATTGGTACCAATGAGCCTGACTACTTAGTTTTGAGATGCATTAGATATAAGTCCAAAAGACTCCAGGACTGTAATCCTGCTTCACTGAAATCAATGAGCTTTGCCACTGACTGACAAAGGTAAGATTCTACCTAACTTTTTAGCTGTGGGTAAAAACACTGAGCATTTTGCAGGGTGCTGTTAAGTTCTCTAATGAACAGGGGATGAAAATCCCAGTTTCAACTCACAGACCCAAAGCCATTCTCTCCTTAGTTTTCCTCTAGGCATGCAGTTTTCAGCAGCACTGACTGCTGGTATTAGCTCCACTCAATGTGTAAAACAAGTAACACTTGTATTTGGGTTCCAAAACTATACGGTGCTTCCCTTTATAATTAATCATTCTGCCAATCAGGCTAAAAAGAGGCATTCTGCAATCTGTACTTTGGCATTTGTAGAAAATGCCTAATTGGAAGATACAACATTGGAGAGTGGACATTCATTTCATGATACCATCCTGCACAGAAGGGGAAGCTATACCCATCATGATAAAGCATCATTACAAAGCAAAACCACAGACTTCCCCCAGGTATGCCTGGCGTTATGTTTGTATTTGATGCGTTTCCCCTTGCAATTTCAGGGGTTGCTAATCTTCACTAAATAGCCATTGTTAATGCAGCAGCAATGAAAAGACTAAGCAATTGTAAAGCTTGTCTTCAGGAAGCAGGTCTCCAGTAAACGGGAAGCTAACATATGGAGCCTTTGCTGAGATTAATGGTCATCTTCATTCAAGGCCACCTTTTTTCCTGGCTGTAGGATCCACCTCTTATGTTCAGCGAGGAGTATCAGAAAGCTATGCTGAAAGAGTACCATTCTGTTTTTGACAAAAAGAGGAAAGAGTATGTGATTGGGGAGCTCATTTGGAATTTTGCTGATTTCATGACTAATCAAGGTAAGCTTATATTTATATTCTAAACAACTCTCCATCCTCCCTGCAAGTTTAAAATGGTTTATGACACACAGAAAGAATACTGTGCTGTAGGGTATGAAAAAGGGACTCTCTGCTTATGGAGATCTAACATAGCTGGTTTCCATGCCAAAGTCCAGCATGAGTAAAGCCAAGAAGGAAGGTCCTGCCTGTACTTAATGCATCCTCTCTCTCCAGCTTGAGCTCGCATATGTTCTGCCTGCAAAGATGCTAGCCAGAACATGGGACAGTGCACTAGGGCAGAATGCAAGGGAAGCTTGTGCGCAGACAGATTACGTCCCTTTCTTGGCCTTCCTCAGTTGAGGGCTTGTTAGCTTTTAGGGAAGCATCTGACTTGCTTCATATTTCATCTACAACTGCCCTTAATAACGGGGCACCTTAAATAACGTATTATTAACTTGATATAGAGGTTTAGCAGTGGAGGGCCAGATGCCACAGTGGTAGACAATGGTCTACCATGACACCTAATCCACTATTAGTAAGAGGTAAGCACATTTGCAAAGTATGGGACACTACAGTGCAGAAAGTCACACAGAAATTAAACTACTACAGCTCAGGAGGAGACCTAGTAAGGAACCAGTTATACCTACGCCACCTGCAGCGAGTTAGGGTGGTGAACAGTCAGTGTTAATTTCAGGTAGAGAAACACCATTAAGAATAATCTGTAGAGCACCAATGTAGGTATTTAAAATGTAAGTCGTAACAGAGAAGCAGTCAAAAGTAATAATAGTTTCAAATAGGACGACAGAAAAAAATGTAGACATGTTTACATACACATATGCAGTTCTGGTCTCTCTAGATGCTGAAATCATTTTTTCTAGTTTCCTATCAAGACTAAAATAGGCAAAAAGGATATGGAGACGACTAAAGGATAGTGCAGCAAAACAATTAGTAATTGACATTTTCACCATCAAGTTACAAGGTGGCACTAAGGGCAGAAGGAACATCTGCTGTAAATATAATACTGATCAAGTTAATGGACATGCCTGAATTAACTGTCATCAACTTCCAGTTGTAAATGCAATGAACTGCAGCTATATTGCTCAGTTGTATCAGTTCATGTTGCCGAGCTCATGCAAATTACAGCTGCCAAGTTCCACGTTGTACCTGACTGTGTAGAAGAAAATGCATAGGTCTCTTCTTCCACCTGACCCAATTTAGTACATCCATTGAAACAATTCACAATAGGGGATAAAAGAGCATTTTGTATATACTTGCTTTATTTTATAACTTCTCTACAGGGACCACACGTGTTTTGGGTAACAAGAAAGGAATATTTACCCGCCAGCGACAGCCCAAGTCAGCTGCATTTGTTCTGAGAGAGAGATACTGGAAAATTGCAAACGAATCAAGCTGTCTTCCTCCTATAACAAAATCACATATCCTCTTTCTATAATGAAATGAAAAGGTGTAACAGCTGGGTACTATGCAGAACTTGTTCATTAAATTTCTGTTTAAATAATATCTATGTCTGACACAAGTCTTGCAAGTCTAATGCAATTTCTAGTTCCACCTGAAGTAGTTACTATGACACAAAGCAGATCAGAAATGTTAGTTTTTCTATGCTTAGCCATGTCTGCAGGCTTTCTGTTTCCAGGTAGCATAAGGAATATTCAGAGTTTCAAGGAGCTAAGTTAGAGATCCTGACTGAGGTATTTGTTTAAAGCCAAAAAAAAAAAAAATTACAGTAGAAATCGATGCCAAAAACTTCAAAAATCCAAGCTATTCTAAATGAGCATCACATCCCTCCAATGCAAATGAAGTTTTCCAGTTATACTCCCCTAACTGTTACCACTCAGATCCCAGCATATTGTCCACAGGATTGCTGACAATTTATATAACTTCGCTTGTTTAAAGCTAGACAGAACATGTGGCTGGCTGAGAAATTCTGAGAGTTAACAGCACTCAGGAAGTATGTGAACCACTACTTCTGTGAGGATACCCAACATACTCCAATACAGTATGGAATTCATACTATAGCAGCAAGGTGGAATATGTCGGATAGGTAGGTACGACATCAACTGAACTTTGTTTAGAACTATTTAATCACAGTACCAGAATTGCTGCTACTAGATGCAGTTTTACCTTCCAGCACGGAAGAGCTTCCTTCATATTAAATTCTCACTATGCACTACAGTAATAGTATTCTAGAGGGCAAGTTTGATCTAAGCCTTCTTGATACTGGCCTGAAGTATTCTGGGGTAGGATTATGTGTAAATTAATGTGCACATGCTACTTTAGGCAGTAGTATAGTGTAATAACTTCCCTTTCAGGATGCACACTCTAAAGGCCAGGCTTTAGACTGTAATAGATTGTGCCACAATTCAGTACTCACAGAAGAGCCCAGAATACTTGGTCTGCAAAATTCTTATTGCAGGCTCTCAGGGTTGTTCCAACAGCAACATCGCCCATAGCAGAACCACAAAAGTGGAGGCTGCCTACTGAATTTTGGAAGTTGGCACAATTACATAGTTACACTCTTCCAATTCATTGATACTGTGTGAACCTGTTGCTATGCCTACTTTTTCTGCAACTCGCTCTTGTGCTAGTACCTCAAGAAAGTGACCAAAACATCTGCCAATATAAAGAAAATACTTGCTCTTGTGTTGTGCGGTGGTGGCCAAATTCTCTTTCCTTTAGATGTAATATATTAGAGACTAAAAACACTTTCCATTGCCACATGCAGAATAAGGACATACATGTTTTCTGCAGACTTAATTTTTCTTGAACTTCTAAGGGAAAAGAAAAAAAACATACTATCAACACTCCTGATGGTTACACTTGTGTTAGGTTTACAGATTTTCTAATTAACTAAAACCCCAGAATATAAAAGTTTATCCATATTAAAAAAAAAACACTTGCTCAAATGTAACCTGATAACAAGAGCAAATAGCGTATTTAAGCCCACTGCCAGTGTTAGAAATCCATTTCAACTTCTCGCTCTCTAGACATATTTTTAAACCATTTTCCTCCTCATTTTAACAGACAGCATGACATACCAACAGCTGCCACATCAAAATACAGATAAAGATTTGACATTGTTAATGCATCACGAACTAGGGCTCAGATCCCTAT
>VXAL01015866.1:15881-33136 GCA_013399475.1 Chauna torquata
CCCCCCAATCCAGGAAAATATACAGCAGTTTCTAGATACTTTGTGATCTTGCCAGAGTGGAGTTAAAGCAGACCTACAGAACCGAGGAAAGAAGGAAATGATAAAAATAACATACTTAACATTTTTTGCATGTTACTTAAAGAACTGTAAACAGTAAAGCCTCAAGTCAATGCTGCTCAACCTTTAGACACCCATGTGGACACAACATAGAGCAAGACACAATGAAGCCGCAGAAGTTCTATAAACTGGTATCTCTGGGGACCCAAGTGCTTTAATCCTTCTACTGCTAGCATACAATTTCTTTGAAAGAGATCACAACTTTGTATATTTCAAGAAACAGCATTACAGTACTGACTTTAAAAACAGTTTCTAAGGCTCAGACTGAGTCCAAAAAGGCCTCTGATTGAGTTCATTCAAGCTCTTATGTTTGGACTGCATGAATGCAGCATAAGAATGATTGCAGCAAGACGTCCACAGGTAATTTCTACATTTATTTTTTTATACCAAAAAGTTATGTGCAACAAATAGAATTCGTACATATTTACATTGTTTTACCTGTTAGCAAAATCGTATCCTAAACCTCCAATAGAGAATCTCTCAACCTATATTGATAAAAGGAACATCTGCCCAACAACTCCATTTAAATGGATGTTTGATTTTAAGTTTAAAGCACTAGTGATAAATAGTTGATGGAACATACTATACAGAACAAACACCTAATATTTAGGCCATGCTTAATACAGTTTTATGGTAACAGAATACTTCATCTTTTCTGGACCAGTTTTGTCTAGATCATATTTGAACAACGTTGGCAGAACTAAAGTTATTGGATCTCTCCTTAACTTCAGCTGATATAAATTAGGAGACCCAAGTGCTGCCCAAAGCACCTCGCCAATCTTTTTGAACAATCAAGAGACTGTACAGCATAAGACGAATGTGTGCTACAGTATGCAGAAATCTCCTGGTAAGAGAGATTTGCTGTCACTTTCAAAATCAAAGGTGGTAGGGAATGTTTCCTTGACCTTTCTTAGCATTGCAAACACTTTACAGTAAGAAGCTTCCAAGAACATTCATTTCCTAAACGAGACTTGAATGCTTCATTGGCCTTAAGGGTAGCAAGTACCTTACAGTAAGAGGATTTCAGGAATGTTTACTTACTAAAGAGGTTTTGGGATGAGGTTCTTCTGCCTTTTGATTGCCCCTCCCTGCAGCACTTCTGAAAGCCAGGGAACGGACAGCCCAAATTCAGAATCACTGCATCGTAAGAATTTTTTTCCCCCTCCGTTCTCACAAGTGTTGAAACCACAACCAAGATCTGTGTAATGATACTGCCTCCCCTTGCCCCTCTGCCAGGCCAAGTATTATTTACTAGCATCTACCCATACTATTGTATCCTCACGATTTCTCAGAATTTCCCTTCAGCTCTGTAAACAGCAAGTTCGTATCAATCACGTATTTGCCATGACATTTGTTTTCACTGAGGGCAGGCAGTGGGGCAGTTGCATGAAGCACTCGTCTGATTTCTGTCACATTACTCATTGCAACCCGAGCCATTTTACTGGAAGAAATATGCTGTTTCTATCATTGGTAGCAATGAGGAAAGAGTCAAAGATCTGGAAGCAAAAAGGTCCAAATTTCTACTGCTAATATTAACTTTGCCCTTTATTCAGGCCAACTGCATTTCTGAAGCACAAGAGAGAAAGTAGAAGAGTTAGGGCCATTTCTAGCAAATCACTTCCAGTAAAAAGTAACTGCAAGAAAAGCACACAAGACAAGAGTTCACAATTAAGGATCAGATTTGCAAGACTGTGCACAAACTATAGCTGCAAATTCTTCCAGAGACCAAACTGATTTTGCATTTGATCCCTATGTGCACACAAACAAGGATCGCAGACACGACTGCTGAAAATCTGGCCCTAAACAGCTTTACTAAACAAACTGAATTAACAGACTATGCCCACACAGACAAGCACAAGACACAGTGAAGTTAGTCAACACCTATACTTTCAGTTGATGGGGCTTTTTTTCCCTTTTTTTTTTCCCCTCCCCTCAGTGCACATTACAGCCAGAAACTGCACCAAGTAATCATTGATTAAACTTGTCTCCGTTGCTGCTTGTTCCGAGATATTAGCATTGCGACTAACCATTTCAGGCAGCGCATGTTCACCTCTTCCTTGGATGAAAAGATGCTTTAGTGTAGATCACAGGAATGCATCAAAATAAATCTATACAACATATTAAACAGTGATATTGCCTCAAGGCTTCTAAGAGAACAGAGTAAAGCCTTGAGGGACCAGTTTAACATCATTCACTCCCCTCGTGTCAAAGTTCAAGGCATTTGAGAGACAGAACTAAACATCAAGACAAGCTTTAACTATACTCTGGTCAATACAAAATGCATTTAATGAATTGTCTAAAACTCTTAGACAAGAGGGACAAGTAATTTAGTGTTACATGCAACAGATGTTACTCATACCACAGAACTCTATACATAAAAGCAGTTTCCACCTACATCCTTGACACAAACCAGAAAATTACTTCGGTAGTAATTTAAATACTATTTTGTGAATTCAACCTAAAAATTCTATTCTCTCTACTAAACGCTGCATTTTTCACAGTCAAGTTCATCCTCAGCAACTTAGTGTTTATAATCCACTTAGCCATACAACGTGTCTTTCTGACATTTATGTTCAAGAAAAAAAAAAGATTAAACTAATTCTTTAAATAAACGGGTACGCAGTTGGAATTCTTCATATTTAGAAGCTGACAAGGGCAAGAAGCAGCACAGCACCAATTACAGAAAGCAGCTGAATATTTTGGTGTCACAGAGTCCGAAACACAAGCATTTTACTTCTCCAAATCATGTCATCAACCTCCTATCACATTGATTTAAGTTAACCGAAACAATATTGCTACCACTTCTCAGTCTAAAAACTATAATAGGTTTCCAGCAAATTTGCTAGGACTTTTGTTTGTTTGTTCATTTTTAAAGCAAGGACACTTCTGTCTGCCAAGTTCAACACAAAAAGTATTTGGTTTAAGATTTTAAGACAGAAGGCACTTTTAACATTCAGCCTTAGAATACTGAGTGCAGAAACAACATTACAATTCTGTTCCTTTGTTTAAATCTGCAATTTAATTTTTTTAAATTAGTTATTAGAAAGAGCAATGATAGCACTACATCACATTTCATTTTCCGGAGCACATCTACTTACTTATCCCACTACACAGACTGCCCTCCCAAAGGATCTTGTGTGTATCTGGCCTAAAGTTCATTTCCCAATATAGAACAAACCAAAGATCCTGACGAAGATCTTCTGCTTATTCAGTGCACTACTCGGTTATCCCACTCAGTCAGTGGTTTCCACTGCAAATTGCAATCCTATACTGCAGCATTCATATAACATCGAACATTAGTAACACTGGCTGTCTGACTGCAGTTTAAAATGAAACAGCACTGCACGGAAATTAAGTCCTTTCAAAGGGTGCTCTTTGATACACCAAGCCCCAATCCGTATATAATATCCCAGTAGTAACTTTCTATGGACTTTCTATTAAGCTGTTTTCATTCTGTACAGAAATTAATGAAATTGTGGTTTAAATGAACATACTGCAGGTTTCAGCTTTAATTCCATTTTCAGTACTGGAAACAAGAAAAATGGAACAAAAACCAATGATCATTTCTGTGAAAGCACTAGTAGTGAGCGCAGCAACACCGTGTTCTCTATACAGGTCACTTCTTCCATCATGTCAGTTGACTCTTAGCTGAACACTCCAAAAGCTCCTAGGCTAACAAAACTGATTGTACAGTGAGTTCTCCAAGGATGAAACCAATATTTCTAGCTTTATTTACAGTATAAGTCTTAGTCAAATCTAAGTCCATCAGCTAAAAAAAATGTAATACACATACTGTAAACATGGCAACATTAAATATTGTAATGCTATTCTAGAATATTTAATGTCATGATCACATCTTGTTATACCTGAATTTATATACAGGATATTTTATAGCAAGTGTTACCCACTTTACAAGTGGAGGGGGAAGAGAGTCTACGTTTTGCTGTGGCTAGAACTCCTTCAAAGTAAAGTTAAAGCTTGTCTTTGATTGTATTAGAGCTTTCTTTCATAACCACATTTAAATTGAAGATTAGCACAAAAAAATTATCTAGGGCCCCTTCCAATTTGTAATTAAAAATTCAGTTATGATTCTCAGGGAAAGTGTCTGATATGGAGAATAAAAAATTACTGCAAAATAAACTTAATGGAAGTTGGGTCTTCAGACTGTCAGTCAAAAGTTCAAACAGGTGTTATTCCTGTTTGGGTTGGAGTTGCCGTTTCCAGGCCTCGTTCAAATAAACTAGTCGTTTGTAGTTGATGATAAAGAGAATGAAGTTCAGCAAATATGTGATGACGCAGACAATGCAAAATTCCTTCAGCACGAAGTACAGAATGTATGCCAAGTACAATGACCCTACTACAGACACTATGGAGGAGGTCATGAGGATTAGAGCTGCTACTGCACTTGCTGTCATACCTGCAACAAGAGAGAGAGAGTTACTGCTGCTGCTCTCATTCCCCCTTTCCACACAAAGCAAAAAGTCTAAGCATTCCAATTCAAACTCAAGGCTACTTGGCAAGTCTGTCTTACGTAAAAGTCTGTTTAAAATACCATAAGTTCAAGATGGCTGACAAATCGCTATTTGGAGGGGGGCTTCTAGGTTCTGTACCACAGTCCTCCGACCAGAAGTATGTGTAGTATTTACCATCTTCCATATTCCTGAATTATGGGAAAGTTACAGGTTGGTCAAGTTACGTCTGTCTGTCGATATAAATAGCTTTATAGCAGACCATAGCATTACAAACATACATGCATACCTTGTTATATTTCACGCTCTTTTCTGCCTGCTACCCATATCACTCCTGCAGAACTCGTAAATTCCAGTTTTATTTCCTCTCTTTTCTATCCTGCAATCCAACGCTAAATACATTTAAGTGAAAATACCAGTGTAGCAACCATCTTGATGCTTATATTATTAATAGCATAGCAGGAGAAAATAAGATTGCTCATTAGCATTTGGGCTTTTAAGCCCTTTGCACAGGTGTACTATTAGACTGGTGCTAAAAAAAAGAAAAAATCACTTGCATTTTATCTGGTGTCTTGCAGATTGTGCAATGCATAACATGCTCCTCTTATCACCACAGACCTGTTTTATATTTTAGGCTCTAAACTGAATTAATACTTACCAAGTAGCATTTGTAGTATATAAAACACAAGTCCAAAAACACTGTTTGACTGATTTATTGCACTGTCCTTTCCGAAGATGGAACCCAACAGACCGAATCCTCGACCCCATCTGTAAAACAATGAAACTAATTAATTTGTATTTGGGCACCTACTGCTCTACATCAGTATTTTCAATTCATCACGGTTGGGAAAAAAGACGTAGCTACATCTACTCGGACAAGACCACGGTGTCCCATATGAAGTTCAGGGGTATCTTTGACAAGCACGCAGCTTGCAGCAGGCTGTGCACTAGGTACAACTTCGTCCCACATGCTGCTGATGAAAGTTATTTGATACGCTGACAGCTACGAAGTACACACAATTGCAGCTTCACCAAATACCACGTCTGCTTTCTTGGGTTGTAGTTCAAAGTTCTTTTGTCAAATAAATACCTTTTTCCTCCAGTGATAGTTTTAGCAGTTCTCTCCACTACATGTCGGACACATGCTCACCAAACATACAGCTACAGGAAAATGGTAAAACTTGGGAACTAGCTGTTACCACCTCCCTGCCAGCATTTACCTCACCGGCACTACAGCAAGCAGGTTGGATATGTTTGCACTTCAGCTGCTCCTGATCCATTTAACACCTTAGGAAGAACCCAGATCTGTCAAGCAGACAATGTGGGGATGGTACCATAACAAGAGTCACAGGGCACATTTCCTACAGCCCTGGCGCAGCACGGTACTTTGAACTAGCATCTTAACAGCAAAGCAATTTTCAACATTTTAGTGATAAGTTAGAAAGCTGTACAAGTGCCCTACGAAGCTGCTGCTACAACAGGGTGGATAACAGATGAGATTAGTAAATGTATTTGTGCTAGAAACCAACGATCTGATGTCCTAAAGCAGACCACTCCAATATTTTTAAAAGCAAAGTGAGGACCATATTTATTAACATCACTTGAAAACTGGAAAAAAGTTAACTTTAACATGCAACTTGTTTCACTTGCAAGAGAATGTTAGGATATCTGCCAGCACATGCTGTCTTTGCGGCATCAAGTCAAGCACTACATAAATGTAAAACTAGGTCTACATTATCAGAGAATCACAGAATATCCTGAGTTGAATGGGGCTCACAAGGATCTGAGTCCAACTCGCGGCTCCACACAGGACCACCCAAAAATCAGAACATGCGTCTGAGAGCGTTGTCCAAACGCTTCTTGAACTCAACAGGCTCGGTGCCTGACCGCTGCCCTGGGAGCCTGTTGCAGTGCCTGACTGCCCTCTTGGTGAAGTGACAGTTTCACTGTCACATAAATACATAAAACAAAGTGCAGCTCCTCACTGCTGTTGCACCTATGCCAACAGAAGCGCAGTTTCTGAATAGCTTGTTATCCCAGAGGCGGTGGTCCTACTAAACCAAGACACAGCACGGGTCTCTGCACACTACAGGAAGGTCGCCGATACACCGAATCCGACACCAGTGGAAGGCTACCACCACACAACACCTTTCTTGTGGCACAAGAAGGGTGCCACAAGAAATACAAATGTATACCATCTCCAAAATACTTCATCTCGCAGCCCTTTGTGCAACTTTTTCAAAACATATTCAAATTTACCATTTTAATTCCAGCTTAGTAACTGCCTGCAGTTAACTAATATACCCAAGTCTTGTGCTCTTCTCCTCCCAAAAACAAAACAGAGAATTATGCACTAACTCCTAAAAAGTGTATTTACTGCATACAGAGGAAATAAAACAAAACATACCTTTGGTCCCAAGTCTTGTAAGTGACTAAAGTGAAACCTATGCATCAATTTAAAGCTCCAACCCAGCAAAGAAAAGACTGACACTTGCTTTACCATGGTGACAGTGCCTCGCATCTGGTTACACATCTTCTCTGTAGCATATGAAGGCCGAGAGTCCCAATTAGCTTAGAGCATAGTTTGTGGGTGAAGTAGCATCAGGGATCGAGGGCAAAGATCTGGAAGAGCAGCTGTAGAGACGCGAGTGCAGCACTTCATAGGTAAGGGAGCCACACTTCCACAAGGGAGGGATTTAAAAAATAAACACTGTACAATATATCAACAAATATTATAAAGAAATACTGCAAGTCTAGAAGAATCTCAGCTATGACAAGACTTTCCCCCACATGACTCATCTGGATTTTAAGTGAGAACTGTTTATTTTTCAGCCTTAATTTGATAGTCACAGCACATATAACAACTCTGTCCTGTTGTGCTGCCACCAAATGCAGTATTGAATGCCCAAATATATTAAGGCATCATTGTTTTGCATTTAGTAGTCTATTTTGAATTTCCTGTATTACCACATTAATGGACAAGTCAGCTTCCTATCCACAGGTGCAATTTATTGTTCAAGTCTCCAAGTGAGACTCCTTTGCAGGGTGACATTAAACTCTATTTGAACACTCAGGCCTTCCTCACCGAGAGCAGACGGCAGAACACAAAGCGTGCCTGAAGCCCACGGTCCCCTTGCTCAAAGCAACTGCAGGATGCTGACATCCCACCCTCTCTCTGCACTAGCTCTATGCCCTCGCTGCTCATCCTCATGAGATACTGTCATGTTGGAGAGCAAACTCAAGCCTAAAACATCTGTAGTCTGAAGTTTCTGAATCTGAACCTGTACCTATTCTGGAAGTCGATAAATTGTTGCTAATGGAAAGATAACGAGCTCCATGACAGTCAGTGTCCCCAAGTGATCCGTCTGTAGCTGCAAGAAGGTCAGAGCACAGTGAAAGCTTTTTCCACATGCAGTAGCTCATTAAGCATCTTGTTGGCCTTGTAGCAGCTTTAAGGACACCGAGTATTCAATTTCAGTCCATGGAGTACAGCTCTAATCTCACATCTTGCTCCACACACTTTAAGGTGGCTGAGAAGCCTGTAGTTTAAGACACGAAGCACTTTTTCAGCCTTATAACGTTTGAAGTACAAGGAAGTTTCCTACATCAAACAAATGCAAAAAAATTAGACATTGTATTTTTCTGTGTCTAATTCCTCTACTGAAGAGGCTAAATCACCCCCTAACTCTCTCACAGAGGTCCTAAAATCTGTTAAAATGTATAATGAACCAAGTAATTCTGCAAGCAGTTGGAACAGAGGAGAGGGAAGGGGACTTTAATTATGACAAAAGTCTTCCTTCTCATATCTAAATCACATAAATCACACCTGACTTACGTATGATAAGTTTGAACGTCTGAAAACATACAGCAAACATAGCAAGAAGAAATATTGCTGCCTTAACAGGGAAAAGAAGAAGTAAAACATCAGTAAAGACAATGAAGGACAAGGGTTATAAATTGCTCAGAAGTTCTCTAGGGAACTTGTCTTTCTTATAAAGAGGTTAGTTTATAAGAACTGATTATTGGTCAACTTTTTTAAATATAAAATGCTAAGTAAAATGAACTGCATTAATTCCAGAACTGTTTGCACAGTAAGCTAAGAACATAGACCAACACCACCAACTTGTTCCTGGTACTGACTTGTGGCTCCCCATCCTGAAGCAGTCAAGTGGTGTGCTGTGAGAATAAAGCTGAAGTCAGCCGGTGTGATTCAGAGCAGTATGACAAACACGTGTGGCAAGCCAACTTTTGCCACACCCAAGCTTCACTCCTATTAAAAAGACAAACAAACCACACAATAACCTGAACTAACTTCAATGAAGTTTTAAAAGAAATCTTTAAGGCTTCTTACTGCATGTTTCAAGTAACTCAAATTCCCACTCTGTTCAAGATGACAGCCTGCTTCATTTCTCATTTGCAGTTACAACTCTGAAAGTTCTTTAAAAAGTTATGCCTTCAAAAAGATCCTCAGATGTTCAGAATACAGATTGAAGAAATCCCAGACAAAGTCCTTAGAACTGTTCATGTCGTTTCCCAACATCTAAAACTGAATACTAAACTGGCTCTTTATTCACAATGTACATTCCTTTTATTAAAAGTAAGTCTTGAAAAGCATTTCCCACCCTCTAAACAACGGTTTGTGATATTTAACACAGCTCAGAAGCACTGCGTTTTTTAAAAGCTTACAGTATTCCCATGCACTTGACACTAGCAGAGGAAGACAAGAACTAAGGTCATTTTGATCTACAAGTGACATATCGCCATTAAATCAGGTACTGTTAAATCATTACCTCTTCTGCACGACTGTGAACATCCTCTATGTTCCAGAACAGCATATTATGGGAGCACGCTTTAACACTAAAATATTTTACTGTAATTTAGCAGCGCCAATACCACTGGCAGAAAGGCAGTCGTGAGAACTTCACGCGGTACTCTACAACCTCAGCCACCTTAAAGGACAAGCTACCAACCTCCATGTTTAATGAGTTAAAAGCTGTAAGTTATCAGGGTTAGCTCAAAATTAGGCAGAATTCCAAGCCTGCTGAACACAGTGAGTCAGGCAAACAAAAAGGATGTATTTAGCCAGGAGACAGATCATTTTCTCGTCCACTTTCTATAGGAAACACTATTCTGTTTCTTCTAGCCAAGCACCCCAATTCTGCCAGTTACCAGTAGAAGACGCTTTAAGAGCTTTTATACAGACATCATTCCCCACGATGCTCTCCTTGACCTCAATTATCCATAGCTTACAAACCAGTTTAAGAAACTTCTAAACTGAGGTTTCAGCGGCACCAACATGCTTAGCAGCTTGCCTGGAAGCCTTCCTGAACGTACCCAGACACTTTCTGAACACATCCTTTTGGCCTCCCTAGCATCCTCCAGCGACGAGTTCCAGAATCACACCACCTCAATTCCACTTGGCAATCCTTAGTTCTCATGCCAGGAGAGGAACCAACTACTGTATATTCAGGTCAACATGAGACCAACCAGACTAGGTGTCAGGTCAAGCCCAGGCAGCTTCCTTCATTCAGTACTGTCCTCTGTCACAGTAGCAGATGCCCAGAACAAGGCACACATACTTCCCCAGTTCATGTTCTAGTCTCCTAAACGTCTCGTAGAAAATGCCATCAAATCCTTCAGGAGACCAGATTATCAAATCGCTTGAGTGATTCAAAATCTGAGAACACTCGGCATTTGTGCAGCAGCAGGTTTTCCCGACACATTTCTCTCTCAATGTTTAGGGTAGCTGTAATGAAAAGGGCAAACTATCACAGAATCACAAGGTTGGAAAGGACCTACAAGATCATCTAGTCCAACCGTCATCCTGTCACCATTACTACCCACTAAGCTACTAAACCATATCTTGTGGCACCTTGTCCAGGCGCCTCTTAAAAACCGCAAGGGTCGGTGACTCCACCACCTCCCTGGTCAGGCCGTTCCAGTGCCTGACTACTCTCTGAGAGAAAAAGTTTTTCCTGGTATCTAGTCTAAATTTCCCCAGGCGCAACTTGTGGCCGTTACCTTGAGTCCTATCATTAGTTATGTGGAAGAAGAGGCCGACCCCAAACTATACAACAAACCAATGATATTTTCAGAGAACTCTAAGTAAAAGAATCCAAATTCTTTTTTTTTTTCTTCCCCCCCCACTAGTAGTATCTTACTTAAATCCCATCATTTCAGGATTGTTTTTCATCCATACACATCATTTTGCTAAATGATGCTGGCTGTTGATAGCTATTTGTAATCCTGAGGAAAAAATACATATTGTCTTAAAAAAAAAAGCCTACATTTGACACGTGATATGCACATTTCTTCAAGTGTCATCTCACTTCTGAGATAAATTACAGTACAGAATGGAAGTTCCCATGAGGGCAGCAAAGCTGGCCTATGCTCACACATTGCCGTCAGTGAAAAGCTGATACAAAGGTCAAAGGATCTGCTGCATTTTAATACTTAGCAATGTTAAGAAACTCTGGTTGTAGCTTCTTTACAGCTTCACTAGAGGATTTCGGATTAAGCCTAGTTCATGGTTACAAGGTCACTTAGGCCACTCCAACAGTTTTAATAAATTAAGTAAAAGCGTTCAATTAGAAGCCACAAGAAAGGAGATTAAAAATTCCTATTTGTAAGCTTGCCAACAGTGCTCAAAAATTTTGATACGCTTAGTCTCATGTTTAAGTCTATTAGCATAGCAGTGTAATCAACTAAGATTTTGTTCTACATAGCCTCTAGCTCTACATCAGAGAAACGGTCCAAAAAATCTGTGTCTAGATCAGCAAAATCTCAAGCAGACAGCAGTTAACTATTTCATAGCAGTCTTTACAGATGCACTAATTATTTGAACTACAAGGCAACAGCAATGTGTTCCTTCTACATAATCTTTTATTAAACTACCATAAATGAAGCCCAAACCTGAACTACAGCCACTTAAAATTTTCATGGCATCAGGCAAAATCATTCTGAGCCCCATTACAAAATCCAGTCAAACTATAAATAATGTATTTATGAAATGCAAAAATACACGTTATTGTTCAGATCACTGCAATGTCGGGAAAAAAATGACTCACGTAGCTAGGGTACTGGTGTGTTTTATAAGCGATGTGCCTCTGCCACGATTGTATCACTCTGAAGTATTAAGCCATCAACTTTCCACTAAAAAACAGAGACAAAAATCATTTGAACTACCAGCTTCTGCAGCTTTGGGAACAACTTGTTTCAGAACCAATGGAGCTGCTTTTCTGAGCGCTCTGTACCACCTTCCTTCCCCGATCACCTCTCAGCCCACATCCTCCGGCCAGGACCAGTATCCGTCAGTCCTGTCTGCGTCCTCTTTGCACAAGCGCTGCCTGGCTGGCTGGCAGAGCAAATGGGAAGATAACCTTAGCTCAACCTGCAGCTTCTTCCGCTCAGCAGAGGTGTTACTCTGAGTCCCTTCCCACTCCCCTTTGGCACTGAATCTGCTTCTATGTAACTTTAGGAACTTGCACCCTTTGCTAAACTTTGTCGTACGAAAAACAGTATTATTTGAGATAAGTGACGGATACACAAAGGTAAAATCTTCTCTAGAAACCACACTAAAAAAGCACAAATAATACAACCTCAAGTTGTTTGCACTTTTTTTGAGCTGAAAAACTTGCATTATGCTCATCAAGCTACAGCTATGCCGATTCACCATCGGCTTTAACCTGCAGCACTACAGATGCTGCTGAGGCAAGGTGCCTGACATACCGCGTGTCCTGGTTTAACCCGGCAGGCAGCTAAGCGCCACACAGGCTTTCGCTCACTCCCCGCCCCAGTGGGATTGGGGAAAGAATTGGAAAAAAGGTAAAAACTCATGGGTTGAGATAAAGACAGTTTAATAGGACAGAAAAGGAAGGGAATAATAATAAAAGAAGAAAAAGAAGAAACAAAACAAGTGATGCACAACGCAATTGCTCACCACCCGCCAACCAATGCCCAGCTTGTCCCCGAGCAGCAGCAGCAGCCCCCCAGTTTATCATTCAGCACGGTGCCATGTAGTATGGGACACCCCTCCGGCCAGCCGTCCTGCTTCTGTCCCCTCCCAGCTGCTTCTGCACCCCAGCCCCCTCGCTGGCAGGGCAGTGTGAGAAGCTGAAAAGCCCTTGGCTGTGTGTAAGCACTGCTCAGCAACAACTAAAACAGCGGTGTGCTACCAACATTATCCTCAGGATCCTAAATCCAAAACACAGCACCATACCAGCTACCAGGAAGAAAATTCACTCTATCCCAGCTGAAACCAGGACGCTAGATGGATTCCATCCACACTGATTTCCCCCCGCCCAATCAAGAAACTAGAGATCTTCAAAGCTTCCCTCAGACAGCAAAAAATGATGAATCCTTGCTACAGAATAACTGAAAAAGCACCTTTACACCTGCTATCGAACACATTTGCAGACCTCAGAAATGAGCAACAACCAGTTTTAAATCACAGGACAGATTTTAGCTGTCTCAGGAGGACACATTTTCATGTAAAACTATCTTGGCAGTTTAAGAACCACAAATATGATCCCTGTTGAATGACTACCAGCTGTTCCACATACTGCCCTTCAGCAGCTTA
The DNA here is from genome assembly GCA_013399475.1 of Chauna torquata. NCBI lineage: Eukaryota > Metazoa > Chordata > Aves > Anseriformes > Anhimidae > Chauna > Chauna torquata. The sequence goes on from VXAL01015866.1 coordinate 29,046, forward strand.
ATCAAATTTTATCTTTTTCTATACAAAATCATGGATGCCTAATGAAAACAACGGTGTGGCTCAGGTTAAAGAAATTACTGACTAACAAAGACTTACAAAACCAGTAAAATTTCAAAAAAGCACACAGACCTCATTTGCCTACCCTGGTTCACAAGAAGCGACGAGACAAGCACAAAGCTACCGTTACCATTTCTCACCGTACAACAGCCGCTAACAACTGCAGCTGTCCACCTCAAACACATCAGAACGCTTGCTTGCTGGTACAGGAATAGAAAAACACTGGGATGTCAGGAACTTACCATTAAGAAGAAAGATAACTGCTATTTAATGTTCTTAACCTGGAATCAAGCAAACTTGGCAGACATTAAGTTTACAGGAGCTGCCCCACAACAGAACTGAATGGGAACCTGCAATATAAACATCAGGGGAGGTACGAGCTCAGAGTTCTGTTCCATGTCCCACTTCCTTAGACAATGGGGTTGTTCTTGGCAACTTGATATGGTCTGCACTCTGAAGAGGTACCGGAAGAATAGTTTTAGCAAGGTGTGCTTCACTGAAAAACCGACACCGGTCAAAGTTTTAACCTCAATACATTACAGCACAACTGCACGCCTGCTCGCGGACAAACAAGCTACGCAGCAGTGTAGTTACACTCGCACATCATAGCACTGAAGTACTACGTCACAAGGCCGAGCAATTCAAATGTAACATTCACACAGGTCTAAATTCATTGTTTAAAATTATTTATGAATGTGAGCAGAACAATACAATAGTACTGCCGTTGTCACAGGCCATGCTTGGTGAAGCCAGTATGACGATGGAGAGCTAAGCAAAACTTTACAGATGCAGATTTGGAAGAAGTACTGGATGATTATTTTGGTGCACCCATGATTAGATGGAAAGTAGGTACGCGTGTTAGACTTTTTCAGAACAGGCACTGTGCATTAGTTTAATTTCCTCTGTGAAACTATTATAACAGCAAAAACAAAAAGATTTTTCAGGACCTGCTATTAGCCAGTTTCATTATAAATAAAGCCATTCTTGCCACTTAATTCTTCTCAAATACAAGACAGCAACTCACTTAAAACATCTACAACAACTGCCAAATAAAAACATTTGTTATTTCCCTGTCTTATTTCTGCCTGGATAACGACAGTGGTCATTATACAGTCCTTAGCTGTTTTTCTTTGTAAACCATTTCACGAACTTTCCCCATGATAAAAGCTTGAAACATGCTGACCATTAACATTCTGAATAATAAAAAAATACTAGGAAGGTAGCTCTCCGATATAATCTTCTGCATGAGTCAGTCTCTGATACAAGATTTTCCATGCTCCTCCCTCTGCATGCTGGTAATCTTCACATTTCTTTTCTCATTCTTGTGCCAATACCAGAGTTGGCTTAAAAGCAAGACTTGCAAATAACAACAGCTTATTAGTGGAAAAAATCCTCTCCAAAGACCAGAACTTAGTTCCAAAATAACTCAGCTCAAAGAAGAATACACTAGTTTACTCCAATTATTTTATACATTTAATATTAACCCCACCACCATGACCGTGCTTTTTAAAGTTGAGTCCACTGCCAGAACCATCACTCAAAATGTGAAGATTGTTACATTCCAAGTTCCATTACTTCCAATAGCAAATCTAGCTTAAGTAAAAAGTCACACAACTGAACAAACGCTCTAGAAGCTGGTAAAAGCCACAAAGTATAAGTCTGTCACCCCGTTAACTCTGTAAAAGCTAATCCTAATCACAAATTATTCGATTAGCTGAGTAACTGTCAGTGTAATAGTTTAATGAAAAAAGAAAGAGCTGAAAGCTGAATCTGCACTGCATGTGAAAATGCCGGAACACCAAATTTGAAACTCTACTGTCCTGGTGAAATCTAAATTGTAGTTTGAAATTCCTCTTAGAAATCGAATTTCAAAGAAACTTCAGTGATGCACGGTAGCAACAAGAGGTATTAAACTGGAGAGGCATGGGAGAATGATTGATGGACGGGATGCTGTGGCAACACAGAAAATACGATCAATTTTTTTTCAGTGTTATTCTTCCTTCAATATTTAACAGCTTGCCCTCTTGTCTTGGTTTTAAAGGAATATTCCTTTTTTGTCTGTCCTGTGCAATGTTGAAAGCACATTCTTCTCCAAATATGGTTTGAGTGAACAGAACTTGCATGCTCCTTTTCCACAAACTCTTTTTACCACCTGCTTCAATTATCATGAGTTATCCTGACATTTACAACACTTCAGTCATTAAGCACAATTCTCCTAGCAACTGCTAGTGAGGTTTCAGTTGATTTTATCCCTAAATGTTCATATTATTATATAGAACTCCTGCAGTAAAGTCTTTACAGGTCTTACCATGGCATACACAACATTTCTGCTGCAGCATTACTAATGAATACTATAGTTACCCAGCATTATTCCATAATTACAAATACCTAAAGATATAATTAGAATTACTTTGCTTTTTAAAGTGCTTGATAAATACATATTAAGACTGTTTACTTGAAATTCCCCATCTCAAGAGCAGCCTTTACTATAATAATAACAACAAGCTACTGAAGGACCAATTCTGCACAAGAACAGACCACTACAGAGGCTACTCAGGTGCTTAAATCCCCATTATTCTCTTTTTACCTCTAAAGCGGTGATAACAGTTAGAGTACTGACAATACTCACATGGTTTAATCTCAGTAGCCTACGCGTAATTTTAAATTTAGAAGTTTAAGTTATCCGGTAAGCATACTGAAGTCTTCTTTCTGTTTAGTTTGAAACTTCTCATTTCAGGACACTTCTCAGACAGTGCCATGAACAAGCACCTTCACATACTAAAGATTATCTGATGACAGACTGAAAAGCAGAGTTAAAGCCGTCATTCAACCACAAGAACCTCCTTTCAGGCATCTGCAGATATACCTCTCTTTGTAACTTAACACAATGACGATTCTGTCACCACAGAAGTGATTTTAGCAATAAGATTTCCCTGTATGTTCTGTCTAAACAAATTAACCAGCTTCCACTTTGACAGATTATGCGTGTGTTCTCGCCCATAACTTCGTTAAGATAATACAGCAAGTGCCTTTATACAAATTGTGATTGCTTTTATGCAGGTTACACTGGGGTGGAGGGTTGGACACACGAAACACTGAAGTACTCATTCAACTGAAGGTACAATTATGGAAATATAAAAAGATGGAAGCATTTCATACATAAATTTGCTGAAGAACCTAAACTCTCCCCTTCTCAGCTCCTTACCTATGTATATGTTTGTGTATGTCTTTACATACCTACATATATATACACACATATATACATACACACGCACATGCACACACACACACAGAGCAGTTTTGAGATCTTTAGACACATCACCATATTTCTTCAGCTGAAATACTTGAGAATGTGCTCCTAGGTGAGTTTCTTAGCCCAATGACACCTGTAAGTATTTCCTGTAGCATATTTATACCTATGGCATGTGTAACTATACAGCAGGTTAAGCCTTCACCATTGCAACTGAATGAACTAGTTACTTGACAGCAAGTCTTGCTAGCAGCATACTGAAATTTATACGTTGACTCTCCTATCAGAGATGAAAACCATTTGCCTTCAGAAAACAACTGCTAAAGTAATTACTGACAGGAAACCTATAAAATAAATCAAGATTTGAACAGAGCTTTTGCTGCAGAGGAGAACCTTCCCTGAATTAAGCACTTCCTGTGCATTGCAGAGGCACTCTTATGTACTGCTAGGTAACATAACGAAAAAGCAATCCATGTTCCCCTATTAAAACACCATCAAGCCAACCACCTACAATTGTGCATGTTTACATTGGCCTCAACCACGAGTCACACCCACAGCCCTCTAACATACGCTTGCCACCAGTGCCTGTCACTCGTTAATTGCCGGTGACCACAGCCGCCTCGCCCTCCAGCCCTCGGTGCTCCCACGGAAAACAGCTCCCACGCGGGCCCCCGGGGAAGGGGCTGCCCGACACCAGAGCCCGCCGCCCTCCTCCTCCTCCTCCTCGGCCTGCCCGGGGGAACGGCAGGGCCCAGCCCGCGCCCGCCTCAACCGAACCCTGCCC
>VXAL01015866.1:40354-61260 GCA_013399475.1 Chauna torquata
GGGCTCGCCCAGCACCGCTGCCAGAGCCGGCTCGGCCCGGTGCCGCCGGCGCGGTTTTAACCCAACGCCCGGGCTCTTCCCCCGCCGGCCCCGGGGGCTGCAGCGGGGCCGGTCCGTGCGCCCCCCCGCCCCGGGTTCTTTTCTCTGCTCCTCCCGCGGATAATTGGAGTCCTGACTTGGGTCAGCGTTGCTGACGATATTTCCAACAGCTAAGCTTTATAAATTAAATTTATGACATTTATAAACTTGTATTTTTTTGTTTATTAATCAAGTGCAGCTTAAGGCTGTTTAGAAACGCTCGAGCCTCTGCTCGGTTCCCCCCCGCTCTGACAGCGGGCGCAGTAACCTGACACAGCATCAACCCTCACTCAGGTCAGGACAGACACGCTTTGATAACAAGATTTAAATGTAGTTGCGAGCGGCCTGGCAGCGTTGCTGCCGCCTTGGAGAGAAGGGCAAAGAATAACCTGTGATGTCGGGGCTCGCCTGGCCGGCTGTAAGCCTCCTGCCCCAGCAGTAAGCTCTCACCCCGGAGCTTTGCTGCCCACACTTATCCAAGCCGCCTTCTCCGCCGGCCTCCTGGGCGTTCGCGGAGCAAGCAGCTGGACGCGGACAGCAAGAAGGAGCTGAGGATGTCCAGTTCCCGGTGCTTAAAATGAGACACCGGTGAAAATTAGGGCGTAGGACTACTGGTTACATGGCACCCCTGCTATCCCAGAGCTCAAAATATTGCCACATCGCTCCTCCTCCAGCACCGTCAGCGCACAAGAAAAAAGGAAAAGGAAACAAAGGGGTTTTGGGGCACGCTGCTGGCAGCAGTACCCGTGCACCCGAGGAAGCTGGCTCTGCTCTGCGCTACCCGACCCGGGCTGACCCTGCAGCGCTGGCCCCCGCTGCAGCCCCCGCACCGCCCGACCGGCCCTCGTCGCCCGTCTCCCCTCCTCTGTCCTTGCCCTTTAAACACCGTATTTTCCTACTAATGCTCAGCCAAACCGTTTTGGACAACATCATGTCAGAAATAAGGGGGGGGAGGGAACCGTTAGAAATAATCAGAACCAAATAAAGGGGCGGGGGGGAAGGGGAGGTAGGTTTCAGTGTGCTGTGGGGTCTCTGGGTGGTGGCGGTGATGTTTCAGGGCGCTGCTGCCGGGGACCTTCGGAGCTTGCGATCGCACGCCTCCGCAGGGCCCCGGCAGTGCGTGGCCGAGCTCTTTTCTCCTCGCAGCCCCTTCCTGCCTGCAAGCGAGCACCAAGCGGGAGCCAGCCATGACGAAGGAAGAAGAACTCCCCGACTGGAGCTCGTCCAAGGAGTTTTATGAAAAATATGAGCCAAAGGAGGTTTTGGGCAGGTAAAGCTTGGTTTTAGCCAACTGCTGTTTTGCCTACTCCAGTACTCGATAGCGGCAGCGTCCCACGGGAATCTGATACAAACGGAGCCCATAGCATCGCAGGGTTAAAAAGAGCATAAAGAAGCGCTTTGCGTCAGCTCAAACTCTGTCCCACCGGGACAGCATAACGGAGCGAGACGCATTTGTGGAGGAAAACACCACGGTACAGCCGTGGAGTTGGGCTGGCTGGGGAGGAAGCAGACTTCTGCCCAACCGCAGCCGCTGCCCCAGCTCAGGACCCTTCCCGGGAGCAGCGGCGCGTCCCCGGGGTGGTTGGAGCCGGGGCCTCCCTTCTGCCAAGAGCCCAGGACACGCTCACGCCATCCTCCCAACAATTAGTTACGAGAAAGCATCTCAAACCCCACCTCCCCACAACATCTCAGCGTGCGAATAGGGAACGGAAACCACCCCGTCTTTCCCGTGTCGTCCCTGGCAGGGGGGTGAGCAGCGTCGTCCGCCGGTGCATTCACAAAGCCACCAGGCAGGAGTATGCCGTGAAGATCATCGACATCACGGCGGGCAACATATCCCCCAAGGAGGTGCAGGAACTGCGGGAAGCCACCGCCAAAGAGATCGACATCCTCCGGAAGGTCTCGGGCCACCCCAACGTCAGTGAGTCAGGGTCTGGGCATTGGGGCAAGAGGGTTTTTTTGCCTCATTTATTCTTTGGGGTGTCCCCAGGAAGGGTTTTGGGATGAAGTCCCTGGAGGTCGGACCTCTATGAGCCCGATGGTCCTAGCACGACACAGGGCACCTGCTCAGAGTATCCTTTGCTCTACCTCCACGCATGTGCCAGCAGTGCCCGGGCCACCCTGGCCGTCGCCTTCCCCATCTCCGAGTCAAAACATTAACGAAGATCAACTCATGAATTTAATTGACAATTAGATCAGCAATTTTTAGTCCATTAGTGGAAAGGGACACGTTATACACGGGGTATGTGGCAAGGAGCGTGCCGCACTGTGCTCACAGCCCCCGTGTTTCATTGCAGTCCAGCTGAAGGACAGCTACGAATCCAGCACCTTCTTCTTCTTAGTGTTTGACCTGTAAGTACCGGCTGGTCCAGCACCCCCAGCTCCCCAAATCCCGTTTCCAGCTCCCCGAGCCCCATTTGCCCCCATTTCTCCCCATTTCCACCCTGCAGCCAGCCATCAACCCAAACTCTCCCCAGCTTCTTATGACCCAAACAGGGCACAGCGGGGGGCACGACTGGGTCTTGCTTCAGGTAGAAACAAGCCAGCTCGCTTCAGCCTCGCCACCGGTGCTATTTCCCCTCTGTCAGCAGCTCAGGTTTCCCCGTAACCTTTGGTGGGAGCCCTCAGGCGTCCCCGCGGGTTATTTATATGCCCAGCGGGACCAGGGCTTGTGTGACGCCACAGCTCATGACACCGGGGCGGCGCGATGGATGTCAGGGCTGGCACCGGGAGAGCACTGTCTGGTCCTGTCCAGAACCTGCCTGCTCTGGGCACAGCCTTTCCTCTTGCTGCCTGACGTTTGGCGACAATATCTAGGCATTTTTAACCCTTTTTCATTAACGGGTCAGCTTGTCATTTCGTGCAGTGGGTGCCCTGGGGCTGTTACAGAGCAGCGAGCCCCAGGCACTCCTCCCCAGGGGTTGGGGTCCATTTTTCCCTCCCACATGCAGGATGAAGAGAGGGGAACTCTTCGACTACCTCACCGAAAAAGTCACCTTAAGCGAGAAGGAAACCAGGTAAGGCTGAAAATTGTGCTGCAAAAGCAGAGCGCAAAGAACAACCTTGCAGCCGGCACAGCGCCCACGAGCAAAATACCACCCCCAGCTGTGCCCCCACGCTTGGGTGTTGAGGCTTTTGCGCAGGGTCTGAGCTGCGTGGTCCCCGTCCCCGTCAGCGCGGTGCTGAGGGGCGCTGGGGCTGGGAGAGGTGCTGTTGCCCATCCCCAGGAAGATCATGCGTGCGCTGCTGGAAGTGATCCAGTACCTCCACTCCATCGACGTTGTCCACCGCGACTTGAAGCCAGAGAACATCCTCCTGGACGACGACATGAACATTAAGCTGACGGACTTCGGCTTCTCCTGCCAGCTGCATGACAACGAGAAGCTCAAAGGTAGGTGCGTGGCGAGGTGGGCGCGATGCTGGGCTGGCCCGGCCACCCTGATCACACAGTGCCCATGGTGAGCTGGTGGAGCCCCTCCCGCCCCAGTGGCTCCCTGGGGCCTCCATCCCTCACTTTTTTCCATGATGACTTCACTGCCCCTTAGGAAAACCATTCTGTTTTTTCCCCACTGTTTTTTTTTTGGTCTCCAGTTGACCCTCATTACCCCATTTGTTAAGTTTTTCCCCTCTCCGAATACATGGCTCTCCAAAGAGCTATGTATCCAACAACAGGTGTCACCTCCCACCAGCATCCCTATTGCTCTCAGCACTCACATTTTATATTTCATTATAATTCACCAAGAAAAGTCACCAGCGAGGCGCACATGAGATGCAGTTACTCCCTGCCATCGTTATCGCTGCAAAGACCCCGCCTGGGATCTGGGCACCTCTTGTTGCCTTCTCTGGGGCAAGCTGCTACACCCTCCCTGGCTCGCTAAGGGGGATGCTTTGCCCCTGTTTTGCAGAGATCTGTGGCACACCTGGCTACCTGGCCCCCGAAATCCTGCAGTGCTCCATGGATGACGAGCACCAGGGCTATGGGAAAGAAGTGGACATGTGAGTGAGATGCCTGCCCACCCGCCCTTGGTCCTGAGGTGCTTCCAAAATGATCGTGGTTTGAGGCACAGCAGGAGTTGCTCCTTGCTGGTCAGCAGTTGGGGACCAATTTTAAGGTTTGCAAGGGACTGAACGATGCACCAAAAAACACGCCTCGGGGTTGCAAGGGGCTGTCCTGGCAAGCAGGGAGCTGTGGGAACAGCAGCCTCTGGATGCGCCCAAGGAGGGGAGAGCCCAGAGCTGTCAGAGCCCAGCCTGAGCCCAGCAGGGGCTTTGCCACCCACTCTGGTGGCTTCGGGCTCAGGTCTGCAGTGGTCAGAGCTGTGAGCGAACACCTGAGACACACAGGGGCATTTCAGCCTCCTTTCAGTTTAAACACCTCCATTACACCCCGTGCCAGGACACTTTGCACGCCACAGCCTGAGCCGAGACAGCCCAGGCACATCCAACCTTGCTGGCACCTCCAGGTCCCACATCTTCTCCCTCCCCTGAAAAAATACAAGTAAGGTGAAAGCCTCCAACTCGCAGCTTCCTCCTGCAGCATCAGGAGAGCAGCCCCACGCTGCCTCCGTCAGCGTGACTCAAAAACCCCTCCCCAGCAGCAGCAGGGCAGCCCCTGCTCCCTGTGACCCATCGGGGCTAACGAGCCCCAGCAGCGAGCTCAGCCGCCTGGTCAGAACCAAGCAGGCCAGTTCCCTCCTGGTCTTCCAGGCTGCCCAAGCCACCCGCACCCCGTTACCTCCTGGCTGGGGGAGGCATCGAACCACCCTTGGGGCACGGATCCGGCCGGGTGCCCCATGGGTGCTGCTGGGGCTGGTGTGTCCCGCTGGGTCCCCGCAGGTGGAGCACCGGGGTGATCATGTACACCCTGCTGGCCGGCTCGCCTCCCTTCTGGCACCGCAAGCAGATGCTGATGCTGCGGATGATCATGAACGGGGACTACCGGTTCGGCTCCCCGGAGTGGGATGACCGCTCTGACACCGTCAAGGACCTGGTGGGTGCTCAGGGATGGGAAAACCTGGGGGGGGAGCAGGGGTCTGGGACCCCTTGGGTCGATCTGGTGCCCTCCCACAGATCTCCCGGTTCCTGGTGGTGGACCCGCAGCAGCGGTACACGGCCAGCGAGGCGCTGGCCCACCCCTTCTTCCAGCAGTACGACGTGGAGGAGGTCCGGCACTTCAGCCCCTTCCGGAAATTCAAGGTGAGGTTGGTGCCGGTGGGAACGGGGGCATCTCACCACCCCGGGCCAGAGCCCAGGAGGTGAATGGTGGGATGGATTTCCTAGCTAAGCTGGGAGAAACTGGGTGTTCAACAAGGCTGATGGACCTGGGCAGGATGCAGCAGCCAGGCTGGAGATCCTTCTCTGAGCGCTGTTTCATTTTCTGATACTTGCTAGGGGCTTTTTCACAGAGCAGGGTTAAATAAGAAAATGGAACAATCTGCCTCAAAAAAAAAAAAAGAAATTTAAAGAGAAACAGGGAACTTCCAGGGGGAAATCAGAGCCCGACTTCACAGAGATGCATCAAATGACGCAAAAAGTGATAAAACAGAGCAATCCTTTCCCTCTCCTATAGCCAGTTATTAGGGCTACATTATTATATCAGGGTAAATATTAGGGCAGCACAAAGGGTCCCCAGCATGGCATTAGGTGAAACGTGTAGGACTGACGCAGTTTGGATGTTAAGAAGATCACAGCTGGAGAAAGCTCACACCGCTCACAGGACTAAATACCTGTGGGAGCTGGGCTCCCTCCCGACTCCGCCACGCGACAGCAGCAATGTGGGGCACGTTAGCACTGATCCAGCCCGTGTGGGACTTGGTCACAAATTTGCCTGTTCCCCCTGTGCTGCAGGTGATCTGTCTGACCGTCCTGGCATCCGTCCGCATTTACTACCAGTACCGGCTGGTCAAGTCAGTGACGCGGGAGCTGGTGGTGCGGGACCCGTACGCCCTGAAGCCCATCCGCAAGCTGATCGATGCCTGCGCCTTCAGGACCTACCGGCACTGGGTGAAGAAGGGGGAGGCACAGAACAGAGCCGCTCTCTTCGAGAACACCTGCAAGGCCATTTTGCTGACCCTGGCAGCGGAGGAAGAGCTGTTTTGATCACAGCATCTTTGCTGTGTAAGCCAATGAGTTTGCTTGGAGTTAAGGCGAGTAAAGTATTTCAAAACAAATGGGTGATTTCTTGCACTTTTTCTTAAAAGTACCACTGGGCTTTATTTAGGTGCAAATAGCTGTCAGGGCTGTGGTTTGCCCCAGGGGTCTATCCCAGTTTGAGTTCTCTCCGAAATCGTTGTGAGTCTGGTTTGGAAAAGCCACCTCCAGTAGAGCTGCAACCACCTGCAGCCCAGTGCGGGACCCTCGTGGGATGCGCAGCGCCCAGAGGGGTATCCTCACCCCCCACGTGCCCGGGCCTCCTGCACCATCAGGGTGGGGGAAGGAGGTAGCCCATAGCACGCTTGTAGCCCTTACGCTGGTTATAACATCCAGGCTGGGTTACTGGCTTGGGTCATCCATGCACTTGGGAATGGACACGCACGGCTTTGTCACTAAGGGCCAGTAAAGGTGCCTTGTCTCACCTCGCCTGGGAAGGCTCAGGGGTTGGTATGGAGCTGGGATTTCCCAAGGAGACAGGCACTGATGTACGTCACCCTGCCAGGGACGTGTCCCCAGCGCTTCCTTTTGCAGCAGCCGACGAGGACCCGGCGTGGGAAGGAGCGAGCACCGGCAGGGCAGATGGCAGCAGTACCCGTGCTTGGGCTGAAGTCAGAGCACCTCTGAGCCAGCCCTGTGCACGGGGGTCACACCCACACCCACCCACACCCTGTGCAGAAATGAGTTTTAGCTGAAAGTACTTATTTTCAATTTTTAAAACTGCCTGGGTTTAATGAAAATGACTGCTGGGGATTACTGTTCATCTCCACAGGAGAAAATGCCTTCAGATTTTTCCAAGTGACCACTTCAGAGCTCAGGTTTGGTCCTGCTTTTCTTAGCAGTGTGATTCGGGATGTCAGCAGCGCAGCGGAAGCTGAGGTTATCGGAGGCGGAATCTGGCGTGTTCCCCATTCTTGGATAGAAAAAGATATCCAGTTAGGGATCCTTCATAGATAGTGCTTAAATCATTGAACATGACCCTGCATAGCAGACTAGAAACATCTTCCACTTACCTGAATAATTTCTAGAAAAGCATTTCATTCTAAACACTTGATGGAAAATAGAAATGATTTGAGAAGCAATTAGGAATTTATTTATAGCAGTAAAATTTTTAGCAGTACGTGTAGTATGTTTTCCTTAATGCTACTCAGAAAAACCGAGTAGGAATGGACAAACACCTTCTAAAATAAAACCCCCTTCTTATACCGCCAAGGAAAAAGAAAATCACTGCGAAACAGTGCTTGGGCCCTGCACAGACCTACCTGGTGGTAACACGAGCTTTGTGATTTGCAGACCCGTCTGCAGTGTCAATCCAAGAGGCCCCTCTCAGGACTTGCATCTTCTGAGCACGCTGCCTCGAGAGCCCTGGTGTCAGGTACTCTGACGCGGTCCACTCCCAAGTGTTTCCCAGCAGATCGTACAGCCCTGAGACACGAGTGGTTCTGCATGAGGATTATGTGAGCACAGTTGCAGGGGTTGCAAAAGCACTTTGGTGTATGGGAAGGGGTCCAACATTTAAAGTGTCACTGTAAGAATGTGGTTTAAGGAACCAGAAGCTCTTTACTGTATTGCTGACTAGACCCTAATTGCAGTTGGACCTTCAACAAACCTCTCAAATGTGTCTCATCCATTCCCATCTGCAGGAGGGAATGGCATCTGCTGCCCTCCAATGTGTCTGAGATTTTCACATAAATCATACGGAAGTGCAAAATAACCGACTGATAATTAAAAGCAAGGGATGGTTTGGTGCATTGAAGTGCACCGGGTGTACCTCAGCCAGCTGCAGTAACAACCATCGATGCATTTACTGGGCTCAGTTATTCTGCCAAGATGCTGATGTGATCTCATTTCACATTTGAAACTCTGCTACAGCTACAGGATTTTATAATTAGCGTTGAGTAGACGTTAGGAAGCAGATGTCACCCCCAAAACCAGGGCCGGGATGTCTGCTCCATACCATAGTTGTTCTGAGGTGAGAATGCTGCCACCGGCGACACGCCGTGATAACCATCTTCAGCTGTGTCAACCCTTGGGAAATCGCCCTGCATAAAGAAAGATCACGCTGAGCAAAGACCCACTGCAGAGAAGAAACCCCCACTCCCCCTTTTTTTTTTTTTTTTTAACAAAACCTTGTTACACTTAAATAATGGAAATACTCTCCATTGTAAATTAACTCTACATGGCATGTGTACCCAAGAGAGGAGATCAATCATCTAAAGTTCTCCTGAGGGAAAAACAACCTGCTTTTCAAAAAAACTTGATGTATGAATTTTTGGGAGAACTGAAATCCCAGTTTCCTAGGGAAACTGGGCTGAGTCTGCTCCCTCTAAGGATATTTCAGGTAACCCATCAGGAGCTGATCTTCAGGACCTCACAGGTAGGTCCGTGTTGCTTCCCGGGAGCCTCTGACAGCTGCACATATGCTGCAATCGAGTTAAAAAATACCACCAGAAGAGCTCAGCAGAGACGGGATGATTTGTAGGTTCTTACCTGCCACAGATTTGTACGGTTCGGCTGAAACTTGTTTCCCCAGGGATACAGCCTTTCTGTCGAAGAAGAAGAGGCCAGTTAGCCCATGAGTCAGCCCAGCGCTGGATCTGGCTATTTTTAGCCAGGCTTTCGTGACTGTCCTTCTCTGCTCAGCTCGGGACACCAAGAGGAGTTACATGAAACTTTCGGTGTGACCGCTACAGACAGTACCGAGGAGATGAGGAGAGATGGCAGCCAGGACAGCTTCCCGACAAACCACTGGCTCATGCCAGGGAGTCCCCAGCCATTGCAGCGGTTGCTTTATGCCAGCGCTGCTGCGTGACAGCCGGTGGGTCGCTCCTTCTCCAAACCCACAAAATGGTATTTATAGCTGGCTGAAGTGCTTCACTGAGGAAGACACATTAAGCCACTGTTTATTCCACTCCCAGGCTGGAAGAGGCCATTCAGCCCCCTAGATCAACCTCTGAAAACATCTCTGTATGCAGGCTCGGGTAGCTCAATGGATCTGGTAGAACAAACATTGCTCGATGCCTTGATGTGGGTTTGGGAAAAGGTCGTAGCCTGTCCTACGTACGCTCCAGCCCTCCCCGGGCGGCAAACTCCCACTCCTCCTCGGCGGGGAGCCTCTTCCCTTTCCAGTCGCAGAACGCCCGCGCGTCATTCCAGCTCACATGCAGCACTGGGTGGTCCAGCCTGTCCTTGATGCTGGAACCAGGACCTGCGGGCTGGGAAGCATTGCATTGAACAGATCTCAACCGATTTAAACATTTTTCAGCAAAAAAAAAAAAAGGACAGAACAGACCAAGGTGGGAAACCTGCACAAAGAAACCAGAGGTGTTACTTATTCCCCATTTTTAGCTGACAAGACTCAGCATACACGAACACATGCATGCAACCAGCAGAGCTTGGCTCTGCCCCAGCGCGGAAAGGACTTGCCACGTCTGATTTTTACTCACCTGCCGCCAAAAAGCCTTCTCAATCGGCAGCCACCAAGGGGCAGACTGGGAAAAGAAATGACACCAGATTAAAGCTACACTGGTGACCTGCCCCCCCACAATGTCACAAACACTTAAGTCATCCTACAGCGCTAAGTGTAAAGATGAGTGAGTGTTAGTCTGGAACTGGCTAAATGCTGTGGTTTGATCCAGGTTATCACAGGCATTTTGATAGTGCTTTTCAACAGAGAGAGGCATCTGCTTTTAAAAATAAAAATATATCAAGAAGTCCATGGTATTTATATTTTCTGTTTTAAGATTTGATTGATAAAGTAGTTTGAAACATGCTTTGCTCTCTCCCAGCTCACTGGAAGATCTAAAGAGCCAAGTTTGGCAGCATTTAGAGAGGATGTAAACCAAAGAGGCCTTAAATCAACCCAGGCTCAATCCTGCTGTTTAGTTTCAAAAGCAAAACAACCCCAGGATGAGGAAAAAAAAGCTTGAAAAAGGCCAGGCTGGGAACTGAGAGGCAGCTGTTACTCAGTGGAAAAGCAATACCTACTGCAATCGGCAAGGTTCTGCCCTCATGGGTTTTGTGCCTCCAGCAAGGAGGCCAGGCAGGAACACGAGCAGAAACACCACCTCCATCATCCCTGACAATCATCCCCACGGGCATCACCCACCTACTGAAACCTTTCAAGTTCCAGGTGGGATTCAGATTTACCTCCAGCTTTTGGGTGACTTTTTTTTTCATCTCTTCCGATACGAAATCCTCAAAGACAAAGCTCCAGCCAAATGCTTCTGCTTCTGTTTTGTATTTCTTTTCTCTAACAAACTCCCTGGCATAAATACGACACACTCAGGCATCTGGGTAAGAGTTCTTCAAGAGTCACACCAGCAAATACTGCCATCTGCACATGCAACAAGTCCAGAGCAATGCAAACATACAGGAGCTACAGACACCCCGACCTGCGGGGAGTCCCAGTTCCTCGCTGGCACAGCTCCTATGGGTTTGACAGACAGGGATTTAAGAGGTGAAAGGGTCCCACTTCAATCTGTTCACAGACCTGATAAGTTAGGTGTAACGTTACCTACGTAGGTGAACTCACACTGCACCCTGGTCTGGCACAAAACGCAACAAATGCGCCAATCAAAAATCCCTGCCACTAAAACCTGCAGCTGCTGTTAGTTAAATGCCCCGAAAACGCAACAGAAGTCACGTGCTGCTGAATAACCTCCCCCCGCCTCTGTCCCATCCGTTTCCCTGTTGCCTAAAAACACGTTTTTACTGTATGTTGCTGGGCAGTAGCAGGCGTCTGGAAATGATGCCTCCCCTTAACTGACAGGGGCTCAGCCAGGCAAGTAAAGGCATTTCCCCCAGAACATTTCCCAGCGCTTTGTACGAGAACTTCTATAAGATACTTGGAGGAGTGATCCAGTATTTACGCACAGAAATTGAACCCACAGTGACCTGAAATCTGGAACAATACAGCCCTATTAATGTTTAAAAAAAAAAAAAGCAAGCACATTTGCCAGCTACAGTGGTAAGATACTTCAGCCTGCACCTGTAACGGTGATTCATGACTGACAGACCAATTTTTTTTTGTTCTAAGGAGACTGCTAGGAGCGTGCAAGTGTTGGCTTCCAGACCCCAGAAGACCCAGCACCAAGAGCCGCGTCATCCCAGCCCGAGCTACCCACCCCCTGCAAACCAAGCGGATCCAAATCTTTGTTTTACCTGAAATCCCTGTTTGTGACTGGATATTTGTCAATAGCAAACGGCTTCACGGTCACCTCCCTGATGGGCCCTTCTTCATTTCTGTTCTCTGGGGAACTGGATCCCATCTGAAACTTCCCACCAGGCAGCTGCACCATGTTTTCATCTTTTCCCAATACTAAAAGTGAAATAATTCAGTACAGGAACGTTAACTTGTAAATATGAATGCACAGGACAGCACACCTTATTTGCTAAAAAGTCACTTTATATACTGGAGATATGGTGCAATGATACGTGATTATGACTAGCATTCATATGGGTCTGCTTCTGCTTTTTTTTTTTTTAAAATAAATTATATTTTAAGATCTCACTGTCAGTGCTTGTCTTAGGAAAGGAACAGCTTCAGTCAGGACAAATCAGCAAATCCCTTAAATTAATGCTTTGCTGCATTAGAAGAAAGGGAACCTACTCAGCGAAGCGATTTCAAAGCATCCCTGCGAGGAGACGCAAGGAAGCAAGGCAGAAGGGCGAGCAGGAGCAGCACGAGCTCCCTAACTCACCTAGCAGGGCTCGGCTGCAGCCCAAGGCACAGCAGCAAACCACGAGCGCTAAGCGCATCTCCCTGGGAGCAAGGCCAAGCGGCAGCAGCGGCGGCTGCAGTGCAGATAGAAAAATGAATCGGCAGCGGAACTGAAGGGCTTTGACCCAGAAGAGCTCCGGGCTCGGGGAAGTGTTTCCGGGAGGGAAGGGACGCACTTCCCTGCGCCAGGCACGCCTCTGCACAGGCTGCACGCCAGGCCTGCTGCACCTACTAGCAGATGAGCAGATGTCTTTTTTCTTTTTTTTTTTTTTTAATAGAGGAAAAGGGATACTTTCATACTACATTGATTGCATGTAAAGCTTGAGAAGTGTTTCACCGCCACACATGGAAAGCCTCCCACTAGCAGGGCCACCAACAAAACCACCACCACCAGAGTGTACTTCACATGCAAGTCCTGTTTTTAAAAAGGTTGCTCCTCCGAGTCAGCCGGCCAGCTGTGACCAGGCAAGGATGAACTAAGTACTCAGTGTCAGCTTTACAGCAAGCAAGCAACCACCTTCAAGCCTACTCTAGGACACAGCATCTACTTCAGGGGTATCAGCCCTGGGAGCCACTCCAGGCACCTTCCCCTCCTCAGCTGCCAGCAGAGAACCACATCAGCAAAGCACCACGGGGATTTCAACACTTGTGCACACACTGCACTTGTTTCTCGTCACCCAACTTCCCCCTTCCTCCCTGCATGCGCTGGAGAAAGGTTTGCTTTTAAACTGCATCCCATCAGCGAGAGACACCTACACTGTGACTCCTCAGTCTGTTAATGACAAAGAGCATGACGAGGATCAGGCAAAATCACTTAAGACTGCAGTAGCCTGTTCCTCTTCCACAAATCCAATCACCTCCTCGTGACAGGTTTTCATCCAAACATATAGTTCTGCCTAGATTTGCATAGCATTAGCAGTCCATAAATGCTTACAGCAGAAAGTGTTAAGAAGCTACCAGTGTTATGGCAAGGACGACAACATGCAGCAGGTCTCTCAGCACACACCTCAAACCATTCTGGAGCAGTTGTTTTATTTGTGAGCAGACAGAACCATGAAATGACATCCAGCTGTGTGATGTAATACACAAACTCCTCATTCAGACCTGCACTACTCCAGCAGCAGTGTCCCGAGCAGAATTTTCACAACGCTGAACCCCTTTAAGTCACCGTCACAGTAAGTACTGGAATTGATAACGAAGCTCAGCACGCAGAGCCAGGAGTCAGAAAATGCAAATCAAAGCCTGCAGCCCAGCACTGTTCACAAAGGTGGTAAACAAAGTTCAAGACCTTGAGCCACAGAATAAGGTTTTAAATAACTGACACACATAAAGCACAGAACGTAACAGTTTATTGGGTAAAAAGGACAGCAACTTCAGTTTTACACTTCTGAGAAATTAAAAATAAATAACTGTTTTTTAGAACCAAATATTTGAATAGTGGCTAATATTTTGAGTGGCCGTGTTTACCAAAGAGGTGCTGCTAGTTACAGCAGTGACTTCCATTGCTGGGAAACTCCACCATGGCTAGAAAAGAGCACCTTCAGGTGGATTTCTTAAAGACATTCCATGGGGCACTACTGGAGCTGACCACCACCACTGACAGCAGATCCAATTCAGCCTTTAAGAGACGACATTCCCGCTCGCATAATTTCATCCACCAAGAGAATGTTGCTAGCAATCACCGTGCTAGAAATATGAAATAAATATTGTTAGAATATCTGTTTTCACACAAAAACGACAGAGATTTACTTCTGCCCTCCAAGACAACTTCCTCTATTGGGATCCCTTGATTCCACATTACTCTATCACTTTTGACAAGCAGACACCCGTTAGTATTTAAAGCAAAAACACAGCAGTATTTACCATGAATGAAGCAGTTGCTTTTTGACATTATAATTATCCCAGATTCCAGCTGCTGCAGCTACCATTGGCTCACCTAGAAAAGAGGCACAACAATCTTTAAGTAACCAGTTTATACCATTCAAGGCAAGACTTTCTGCTGTTTAACATCTGATACTACTTGCTATGTGCAACACAATGCATTTAAGTGTTACAAGCATGCAAGACTGACTGCAACAACAGCACAGCTGCCGAGGCATTCTGCACAGCTTTTCATGAAACAAGGTTTAGCTTTCTGCATTAAGAGCGATTTTATACCTCACGGAGCTGAGCCGTGATAGGTTTCCCTCCTAGAAACACCGCTTACGTCATTCAGAAGTGTAGTTCTGCTACTTTATATTTACCACCAAGCTGATCTTACTAGAGCATCCCATTATTTTAGAAAACTCTTACCAGTGTTTAAATCAACTCCAGTGAGTTGCCCTGATTCTGCATGTTCTGTCTGAACCTTCACGAGTGTTTCCTGGGGATCGTAACCAGAGTTCTGAGCGAGAACCTTTGAGAGAACAAAACCATTATTTCATGTTAATCTAAAGAGACCTCCTGCAGAAAACACAGTGGATCTTAGGATGCTTTAAAGCCACTTCATTCAGGAGTTCCTTATACCTTAGGAATGATGAGCAGAGCATCAGCAAAAGCTTGAACTCCAAGCTGGGCTCTTCCTTTCACATTAGGTTTATGCTTAACAAGAGCATTAGCTACTGCCACTTCTAGTGCACCTGCTCCTGGAACCACACATCCTGCAAGGGAAAGCAGTAACATTGAAACTTCACGATAAGCACCTACTCTAATCTAAATAGCTAATTTACACAAAATTCACCAATTTTGAGGTAAGTCACTAGACAGAGTGGAGACTCACCATCCTCAATAGCATTTTTAACAGCACGGAGACCATCTCTCACTGCATCCTTGATTTGTGTAAGCGTATGCTTATTCGGTCCCCTGATCAGCAGGGTAACGGAGCGGGGGTTGTCACATTTCTCAATAAAGGTGTATTTCTCTTCACCCTATAAACAGAGTTAGGTACTCATGTCATATAGGTTAAACAAATGTACACACAATTAAAAAAAAAGAACACTTTCAGATTCAGTTTGTTCAGAATTCCAAGAAGCGATTAGAAGCTGAGCTTAAGCAGAAAGAACCTAGCAGAACCTTATTTCCATTTTCTCAATTTTACAGACATTAAAAGCGTAATATGGAAATAACAATAAGAAAAGGCACTATGACAAGGGCAAATATCTGGGTACATGTTCACATACAAGTGGACACTAGGATTTGAAATCCCATCGGCCCTAACTCATATTCCAATAGAGCTCTGAAAACATGTAAGAGAACTCCATGCACGGTCACATCAACCCAAAAGAAAACTTGGCATCAAGTGGTATCAGCAGATGCGTATTTAACTTGGCTGCAACTAAAAGCTCAGTTGTACTTACCAATGTATACTCATAGACAAGCCCTGCGTGTCCCAGACAGTCAGGGGTGAGATCCTCCACAGAGTTCATGGCAGTACCACCACACGCAAGGGTCAGTCTGAAAGAGTTCATTTTAGCTGAGCAGTTGTTTTATACTAGGTAAAATCTGAAGTCACTGATGGGAACAACGGTATTTCAGCATGCAGAATACTCTAGTTCCTAGGCTTGCAAAAGCTTCCTTTTTATAAAAGGGCTCTTCATAAAATAAGCTTGTAGAACTAAGACTCTTCTATAGGTGTCTACACCTGAAGCACACTGATAGCTCAAATTCCTGTCACTCCATGTGCTGAGCCGACAATTCCATGGCTTGTACAAAATACCCCGAGTCTTTCTAGTAAGAGCCAGACAGACCGAAGTACACTTTTTAGTGACAGTCCTTAAAGGCGGATTCAAGCCAGACTTGACTCTTAGAAGAACACGTTATTTACCCCTTCTCTCCCCAGAAACTGACCTTTCCATGTTCCTCCTTTTAGCTCTGCGTAAAGCAACTATTCCTTCTTTCGCAAGTGCGTCCAAAGAAAATGGGTCAATTCCCTAGAAACAAAGAAAGTGACCATCAAGATAAGAAAAAGCAAAAAAACCCCTCTCTGACATTAATAAGTTCTTCCTCAGGGCTCAAAGAAAAGCTCAGGCAAGAACTGCATGCATATATTCAAAAGTACATCAACCTGAATTTCTGTGAGTCCGAAGAGCTGTACAAAATCAGTCAAGCAGCACATGGCTTCCAAGAAAGCCAACATTTCAAGTTACTTTTTCTGCTTAGTTATACCCTTCATCTCACCTTCTGGTTGATCACGATAAATCCTTTATCTGAATCACCACAGACTCTTCTTTTCAAGTCTATAATTTTGTTCACTCTGTCTTCAATGAACTTTCTTTCTGCTTTTACTAGCTTCTCTCTCTCTTCTGCACTTTTGTAGAAGAATCCAGAGCTCACCTCTCTGGAGGGGAAAAAAAAAAAAAAGGCAGTAAGAAAATTCTGTCCTCTGTGCTGTAGAAGCAAGTTTTTAAAAGCATAAGGAATCCTTTCAGCGCTGTTCTAAAAATTAATATGCAGTTTTCATCTCAGTTGCCAGCTTCCCCTTGCCAGAAAAGGGCTGCAGAAGGAGCATCACCTCTTCCATTCCACCCTCCAGACTACCCGCCTTGCTCTAGAAAAGAGCCTGTGCGGTCTTCTCAGTACTTGTTTAAATACACTTTAAAAAAGACTTACAAAAGGCAGCAGTATTTTCTGCTCCTCACCTTGCTGCTGTGTACTTACGTTTTCTCATATTCTAGAGATACATTGCAAGTAAGAACATAAGCATCTTCCACTCTTTTCTTCATGTCAGGATGGCGAGCACCATGATCCAAAACCAGCCCCCTTATCAGCCTGAAAGATGAAAAAGCATTGCGTGTGTCAACACACACAGAGAGGAGATGAGCGCCTCATGGAAGCAGAGACCACTAAGACAACTGACAGTGCAACTGCTCGAGCATGAATTATCTGCGCATTTATGTTACGAGTAAACAAAGATCGTGTATCCCACTTCCAAGGGCATGCTCACTTGCATATAAAAAGCATACCAATCAGAATGTAAAAAGGGAATTTATTCTGGCATAGTGTCTGACTGCAATAGCTACTGAGGAAAGCTAGCGCAGAATTCATCCATGCCGCTGATGTAAACGTAAGAGCACATGGAATATCCAACCAGATGACTACAATCCTGTCTCCATGTACTGAATGCTATTTTCTACCTGTAATTAACAGACAGACCCCACATTCAAGTCACAGATACTACCATTAAGGAAAAAAATACATACAATATCGTTATAAAGCAAACAACCATGTCCACCACCCACTGCAAAGCGGAAGTCTGAGTCAGTGTTACTCTTTGCTATTCAAAAATCTTTTGTCAAGGACTGGGAAACTTCCACTGTCAAGACAATTCATGGCTGAACTCTGTATTTCTGCCTTGCTTTCACTCCCTCCCTAGTGACTTTTCCAGCAGCAGCTTTAAGACACCCAAGTTCTTTAAAAAAAAAAGCCCCAGGCCACTCAAATGTAAGGACACCATTAAACTGAAGCTCAAGGACACTTATTACTTACGTTGTGTCAGTTTCCGATTTGTGTTTCATCTCCATAATCTCTACCATGTGGAGGTCAATAGGCTCATCTTGTTTTCTGACTGCCAAAACAGAATCTACTACAGCCTGGAATAGAGGGGAAAAAAAATCCCCAGGAGGACCATCAGTCTTCCAAAGTGCAAGCTCACATCTTTCTATTCACCCTTTGCCCAAGGAATAACCACAGCAGGTTAAAACCTGGACCTCTTCGCATAAAAACAGGCTGAAAACACATGCATACTTGCCTCTGTTAAGATGTCAGCAAGTTCAGTATGAACTTTAGTACGGAGGGATGTTCTGGCAACATCTATAAGGGTCTCCCTGTCCATTTCCTTCGTTACTTTGACCTGCTCCAAGACTTCAAGTGCTTTGTCCTTTGCAATCTCAAATCCTTCTGCTACTATTCTAGGGTGCAAGCCCTAACACAAGAAAAGAAGGGAAATCATTAAACAACAGTAAGACAAAATGGTATTTTCCCACAAGTAGAACCTGTGGCTTCAACAATCCATATGTCAACAAAAGGAACACACATGCTATAGGGACAAGAAAATGTACTGTCCTTCTGAATACATATAAAAGGAATGCCAATCCTTCCAATGCAGAGGAAAAGCACAGATTATTCTAGCACAGAATTAAAACCAAGGGAACTACAAAGCACACTTGGGTGTTCACTGTGCAATACTAATGCCTATTCTGCAACTTATACTATCCCAAATATCTATTATCAGAGAGCATCTCCTTCTTAACACGCAAGTGTTTTAATTCCAACAAAACAGCCAGAAATAACAGCATCCATCAGACACAACCTTAGTAAAACCTACAGTATCCCCAATAAGCAGCTGTGATTTTGAACAAGTCTTGGGTCGTCCTCTTTAGCTTTCCGCCATTTTACAAGTTCTGCGATGCACTCATTTTAAGCAGAAAAATGTACTCATTTTCTCATTTATTAGTAAGCACACAACACAAAAAAGCTGAACGGTCTCAGACGAAGCTTTTCACCTGTCCATCTACAAAAGAAATGCCACATACATACCTCAAAAATATAAAGATCTGCCTGCTTCAGGAGTTCTCCAATGATCAAGACATTTGAGGTGGTACCATCTCCAGTGATGTCATCTTGAGCTGTTGCCACTTTTGCTATCAAGGAGGCTGTGGGGTGTTGTATTTGCTAAACAAAAATAAGAAGCTGAACAGTAAGCCTTACTGCACTGGTAAAGGAAGCAAGTGATCTGAAATTAACTAAACAAGCTATTTAATGAATACTTGATGCTTTCATGACTGTCAATTTAGCTGGTTTCAACACAATCCCAGTTAATAACAAAAAAAAAAATCACACTCTGACAGTAAGTTTCTTGAATTAATCTGTGTAACATGGTCTTTTTTTCCCTCTGAAGACCCAGCAAGTCTCTGGTGACCAGTGATAGGACCCAAGGGAATGGCACAAGGCTGCATCAGGAGAGGTTAAGGTTGGACACCAGGAAAAGGTTCTTTAACAAGAGGGTGGCTGGGCACTGGAACAGGTTTCCCAGGGAAGCGGTCAGGCACCGAGCCTGCCGGAGTTCAAGAAGCGCTTGGACAACGCTCTCAGACACATGGTCTGTTTTTTGGGTGGTCCTGTGTAGAGTCAGGAGTTGGACTCAATGATCCTTGTGGGTCCCTTCCAACTCAGGATATTCTGTGATTCTATGATCTACACCGAACCATGCTGAGTGCTGTTAGCCCAAGCTAGTCCTCAACTATGAGCAGCACTTCACTTGACAGAGCACCTTCTCTTTTGGGGACCAGATGCACCATGACAACTGGACTGTTCATGGCACTGAAACTAGCATGTTTAGAACTAATTTAGAGACTCCCACATGATCAGTGCTGTACATACCCCAACTGGTTTATTACTTCTTTGACAGTTTACTTTACCTGTTCTTGTAAAACTGAAGAACAACGTTCAATTAGTTTGTTTCTCATCAGTTCCTCTGCTAAATAGTGCATGTGTGTTCCAGCTACAAACACGGTTGGAAAATTTTTGCTGTCTGGCCAAAGTTCACAACTACCACACACGACTGTATGTTACTTACACAAGTAAGTGTGTTTCAATTTAAGGAACACATGTATTCCCTAGCATCTCCAATCGCTGACTGAAGATTACATTAAGACAGGTTGGAGCCTATGAGCCTACAGAAAAACAGCATCCACATTTGAGGAGACTGGACCTTAGTAACTCTAGTAAAACAAGTGAGATAAAGCCAAATGGGGCCATTTATACTGTTATTTGGCTTCTCATCACTATTATTTTTCAATTACTACATCTGGTGTCAAACAACTGATATAATGATTTCTTTTTCTGCCTGCCAGTTTACTGCTTACATTAACTTTAATACTTTATGCAGAATTACAACAGACAACTACTGAAGTGTCATACTTCACAAGCAACATGGGGCACGCTGCAGCCCAGCAGTACTGGGACCTATGGGCTGCTGTGGACCCAGGACCTGGCATCAGGGCAGCACCACCCTCTGTATAACCTGCACCCACGTGGCTGGGGAACTGCGGTACCACTTTCCCCCCGGGTCCGCCGTTCTATGAACTGGGTCCATCACCCAGATTTTAACACTTTCCAAATCACGCACTTAAGCGCACCCTGCTTTAGTACAATAAAATTATGCTTTATGTAAGTAAATTGTAAGGTAACAGAAGTACTAATATTAAACAGTCTATATTTCCTCTTTGATTCACATTAGCACACTAACTTCATTCAACACTTAACAGCTTCACTTATTTCTTTCCTTTCCTCCCAAGGGGTATTCCCCTCTCAACAGGCGGGGCTAACTACCACGGAAACGCACGCCGGGGGCAGTGAGGGACACGGCCCGCCATCGCCACAGGCCCTCAATGGGGCGGCGAGCAGGCTCCGGGCCGCCTAGCTCCCCCCGCGGCTCCCCACCCGCCCGCAGGCCAGCAGCAGCTCACCATTTCCTGCAGCAGCACGTTGCCATCTTTGGTCAGCTTGATGTCTCCAGCCCCCGACACCAGCCTGCGGGCGACACGAGGCGGGTGAGCAGAACCTCCCCCCCCGGCCCCGCCACGCGTGCCCGCCCGCGATCCCACCCGCCGGGCGGCCTCCGCCTTTGTTCCCCGCCGCACGGGTCCCGGCCTCCCCCCTCTCCCCTCACGCTTCCCCTCAGGCCCCAACGGCCGCCCGCGCGCTGAGGCGCATGGCGGGAAGGGCGCGCCGCCACCGCCACCCCCCCCCTTCAAAGGAGGCGCGGGGGTTCCCTCACATCTTCATGGTGCCCTTGGGGCCCAGGTTGGTCCTCAGCACGTCCTGCAGCCCGCGGGCCGCGCTGATGTTCACCGCCAGCGCGGCCTGGGCGCGCGCCACCTCGGCCTTAGGGTTGAGGGCCTTCACCGCCATGGCTGCCGCTCCGCGCCGCTCCGCGCTGGGCCAGGCCGGGCCGGGGCGGGGCGGGAAGGGAGCGGGC
>VXAL01015866.1:61293-73787 GCA_013399475.1 Chauna torquata
CCCTTCTAGAACACTCCGGCGGACGCGCGCTCCCATTGGCCGGGGGGAGCCCGAGCCGCGGCCCCATTGGCTGCGGGGCCTGCGCTCTGCCGGGCGGCTCCCGCCCACCCGCCGGGAAGCGGCGGTTGGAAGCCGCCGGCTCGCGTGGGGCTGAGCGCGGGCAGTGGCGCGGGCGCTGAGGGGGCGCTGAGGGGAGCCGCCGGCGGGGACGGCGGTCCGGGCTTGGCTCTCCGTGTGCAGCTGGGCGATGAATGTGCAAACGAGGTCTTTGAACGGGCAGGGTTGCTCTGTCGTTAATCCCACCCACTCATGTGACGGACACCCCGGCCAGGTTCACAGAACCGTGAGAATAAATAATTAAACCCGCTCATTTAACCTTAGATCGATAGAATTAATAGTTAAGCGGGACAGATTAATAATCAAAATGGTTCTTGGTAAAAATCCAGAGCTGAAGTTAATCAAAACTTGTCTTCCTTAACAGAAGCCGCCGCGCCAGCCCACCAAGGCTCTCCTCAGGCTGGCACCGGGGGCTTCACAGCCACCACAGCGCAGCCCTGCATGCTGCCGCGGCCCTTCATGGCTCTGAACGCTTCACAGGTCTCTGTAACTACAGGGGGAAATGCTCCCCAGGCAATGCTGGGGTTTCCCATGAGACCTGTGGAAGAAAAAATATGGTTACAAGTCAAGGCAACCTTGATGGGGTGCTGGAAGCGTTTGGCCGATGTGGCCTGTCAGGGCGCAGTCCTTGAGGCTGCCCCACAATACACATCTTACTGGCTCTGAGCTCCTGAGAGGAGGAAGACTGACAGTCTCCCTTGGGAAGGGCTTGAGAGGGCTCTTGCCAGGGTGCATGCACTGCATGCCCTGACTGCACCAAGCTTGGCTCCCACAGTGCCCCATGCACGCTTGTACCCCCAAACGCCTGCTGCACCTGGGACGATTGGCAATATCAAGCATCATACAACCCTCTTGTTATTTCAAGTGTTTTATAAGGAAAGTGCCTGCCTTTGGAATAATCATGGCCTGTGGGCTGCAAAGGAGTGCCGGGAAGATCCAGGTGAAGTGGTTTTTGGTGTTCTGCAGCCCGTCTGCTCCAGAGGGCACTAACCCCCAGCAAACAGACACATGCGAATGTGTACCAATTGGTCCTGAGGCCAGGATGTCCTCAGTATTTGGTACAGACAACAAAAAGCCTCATCCAGGGCTCATCCACCAGGTGCAATGATGGCGCAGAATAAATCTTCCCTACTCCTTCCCACTTTTTGCGGCAGGGAAGCTGCCAAAAAGCAGGCTATGGCATCTCTGGATGGAGAGGTTCTGCAATCCACTGAGGTCGTGCTGAGCAGCAATGCAGTGGGCTACTCTTGTTTCCATGCCACTTCCAGTAGTACACTCTAAGCCTGCTGTTGAGTACAATTTTGTTGCACAAGAGTTTTGGGGAAGCTTGACTGAAATGATCATTGAGGGTCAAGTGTCAAGGCAGACGCACCTGCCTTGCTGATTTTGGCAGTAGAGTATGGCACCTGCTGGTAATCTGCTCTGCTGCTTTGGGTGAGGATCTCAGGTTTCTGGGCAAAGTGCCACGCATGGCCTGTCATTCTGACCTTGGCCGGTCTGGAGGGGACAGCTGCAAGTATGCGTGGGTTTCTGGTTTTTAAATGTTTTAGATGGAGTTGATGTTTGAGCACAATATACAAGTTTGGAGCCTTTTTGTTTATCAGACCACGGTGCATGTCTTGTGAAATATTTTAATGCTGATTCTTTAGTATAGAGGCTGGGCTTTTTTCTGCTGCTGTAATCATTAAAAATAAACATTAAACATTGCAAAACACAGGAAATTACACTTGGTATTTCACAACTGGGCTCTGGAATTCTCCTGTTAATGTTTATTCTTCACTTTTGCTGGGATGCTACCAGCCCACTGAAAGCATAACAAAACAAAACACAACAGCCCAGCCCTGACAGGCTGCAGTGCTAATATTTGAGGTGCCAAGCCACACTGCCCAGTGAAAATACCTGAATCCCCAGCTCTGCCCCAGATTCTGTAGCCCACAGGTCACAAATATTTTGCTATTTTTGCTTCTCTGGTCCGTAATTTTTTTTGCCTCAGTCCTTTCTCCAGGCTGTGCTCAGTAGAGGGCAGCCTTGTCAAACCCACAGGCATACCAGCAGGCATGCTGTATTTTTAAGTGTTCCCTGCTGTTCTCTGACCTGCGTGGGTGATGTCCTGTGGAAAGGCAGGAATTCTCCGTCCTAAACACCTGCAATGTGTGGGGCTGGCTGCTAACAGTGATATGGCCAAGTCACAGCTGAGACAGCTGCAGCCTTTTGGGTTTTGCTGTTCCCGAAGCAGGTTCAGGTTTGTGAGGGGAATTATTACCGTAGGAAAATAAAGTAGTAAATCTGGCAAATTTTAGTTTGAATTTTACTTTTTTTTTTGAAAAAAAAAGAAGGAAGGCCATTTTCAAAATTCTTCATGTAAGTGGTCTCCTTTTTGTACAAGTGGAGAGGTTTTGTAGTCATGTACAAGAGTTAGGTGCTGTATTTGTACTGACAGTCACACATCCATGTGACCCATGCTTTTAACTCATGAGCATCCTTTTAACGCTTCCAGGCAGATCTCTTTGTGCTTCTTTCCTGGATCACATGCCTAAGGGTAGTTATGCTATGGTATAGTAACATTTCTCATTAGCATTTTCATATGAAATACCCATTTTGCAGCATTTTTCAGACATCACTACAAGCTTTTCTTCATTTTTCAGTCTTTTAGTTGTAGGTGTTGAACTCTTCTGCATATTTGCTTTTAATGCATAGTAGAAATACAGGGTAGATGCTTACAAGGCCTAAATTATCCTTTGAAATTACTGGGGTTACAACAAATTACACCAGATTAGAATTGTTAACATAATATTTACGTGAAATAAAACCAACAAGTCTGTTAAACTAAGCCAGGTAATGGGAATATCCTTCATGAAATATCCAGTAGCGATTCACTTAAGTTAAATCACGCAATGCTTATCTTGGCAGGAAAAAAAACAGCCCTGAGATTCTCAGTAAAAGCAGTTGTTTTTCATCTTTATCAAGATCTGTTTTTATTTAACCTTATTCACAGAAATGATTTCTAAATCTGTTTTAAAACCTACTGTCCTGCCATGATAAAACTCACAAACAGGACCAGAGAAAACAGCAGACCATGTCACCAGTTTTGCAGCAAAGGGGCTTGGTACCAGCTTTTCCTGATACACGAAGTTACTAATAGATGCTTATATTGACACATGGTCATGCAAGTACTGAGAACATTTGAAAACACATACAGGAAGGCATAGGAGGAGAAGCACAGAAGGGTATTGATTTTAGTTCATGCACTGAAGTTTGAGGAGTAATACTGCCAGAATTGCAAAAGAGATCAAGCATAGAATGTGACTGGTGTATCCAGTGGTGCAGAACAATCTTTCAAGATGGGTAGCGGTCATAAGACTCCTATCACAAGCAAATAAAAGAAGCTAAATCAGCAGTCTGGCTTTCTTGACCTTGAAACAAGTAATTGGCTTCATAGTTCTGGGTTGGCAGTCTCCTGTTTACTAACTAATGCCCACAGTCCTGTCTGAGGGAAGCTCATCTGCAGGATGCCAAAACACTAGCACAGACAGGTTTTGCAATTTTTCCGTTGCTTTTGACAACATTTTGTTTGGGGGAACAAAACAGAGCCTTCTCATAAGTAGAAGCTTTAATTTTGCCATCAAAGTTAATGATGAATTTTGATTTCAGATTTTTTTGTGTGTAATATTGCACATTCTGATTCACTACTGAGTAACAGCTTAAGCCAAAATGCAATATTGCAATTTTAACACACAAAAATTTTCATCCGCAGTGAAAGAAAGTGTCCCTGTCTTGCCTCTGATTTCATCCAAGAGAAACTCCTGACTATTGCTTGGCAGAGCCCCTCCTCGGCTCTCACCCCGTGTCCTCCCGTGCCAGCGGAGGCAGGTGAGTTTGCTACGACCTGTCTTATTCTCCGTGCCTGTGGCGCGAGCTGGCTGGCAGGCGAGCAAACTCTGCAGCATCTTGTGCACAGACTGCTCTCTGCCAAGCCGTGCCTGCCCAAGCTGGGAGCGCCCCAAACTGAGCCCGAGCGGCTCCTCCCCCGACGTAGGCAAGGTTACACCTCTCTTCCCTACGCCTGTCAGCGAACAGCTGGACTTCTCTGGTTACATGTGTGCAACCATTTAAAAAAAACATCCAGGCTGGCTTACTCAGCAGATTATAAAGAGTGATTTACAAAATGCGGCTTTCTTCCAGATCAGCCCGTGCCGTTGTATTTATGTGACTGAAGGTCTCAGCTGATCCGTTCTTTTCTTGTGCAGCCAAGAGGTTTGCAGCAGCAGCAACAGCCACGGCCAGTACAATACTGTAAGTCACTGGGAACGTTTTTCTCTCTCAGTTTGGAAGGGGTTGGCGTTTGGTGTGTTCAGTTCCATAACACTTACCATATTTTTCTAGCATAGACAACGAACTATATCTCTTATGCTGGGGCTGTGTGCTGCCCTGCAAGATGCAGCAGCCGTGTGGTGCCTATTTTATAACAGCAGCATGAATGAATGATGCAATCATGCAGGGGGGAAGCATCATCATTTTGTCAGGACAGGCAAGAGGGGACTGGAGAACTGGGAGACGTCTATCAACATCCACCAGGTCTTCTCTACCCCTTTTCAACTAACTTTTAAAAAGTACTTAAATAAATTCGCTGTTAGGCACTGCTGTACAGATATCACTGTATAGCTGCAAACAATCCACCTCTTGACTTGCATACAGGTTTCTATTACTACCTTTAAAAACTGAACAGAAAACCAGGAAGTTTGAAGCGGCCTTAGTGAGTTTATGGACTGAATCTATCTGTTCTCACATTGAAAACCACAGAAACTCCCAGTTATGGATATACTTTTAAAGATTAGTATTTGCAGGAATGTACAGGAAAAATTTGCTTAAATATAGCTAATCTGTTTAAATATATAATCTCTCTTCTAAAGCTTTCAACACACGTTGCTAATACTTAGAATTAAACCTCAAAGCTATATTACCGTATTACTCCCATTTTACAGATACAGGACTAGCAACAATGAAGGATTAAGTGCTTTGTTTAAACTAATACCATGGAAACTCTCCTGTGAACATTCTCATCAGCAGTATCACACCTGTAGCAGGAACAGGTCCTGAGAAAAGATTAAAGAACAAACTTCTCCAAATCCCACACTCTAAGCTGCAGTTTCCCATCAGTGCAACAGAAACAGCTTTATGTGGCTACATTTGTTAGTCTCACTGCATGTTGAATGCAGTGTCACTGCTCTGGGAATATATCTCACAGTGACTTTGTTCTCATCCACATCAGTGCAAACTGGGTCTAACTCCACTGATGCCAGGGAAATAACTCAGCACAACGTGAGACCAGAACATGTCCTCTTATGGAGCTGTAGCTTTCAGTAAAGTGCTCATGCTCACATTGTTAAATGTGAAAGTAAATCCGAATCACAAACATGAGAGACTGTTTGCACACTGCAGGATATTCCTGAGTGATCTGTTTAAAAAGATATTTTAGGTAGTACTTAATTAAGATTCACTTAATCTTCATTTTTTCACAGTAAATTTTTTCACAATAAATGTGAACATAATGCAAAGTAGCAGCATGACAGCACTTCTGAAAGCTGAAATAAGATAAGTGAAGTAGAGTCATGATGGAGATTTTGAGATCTCGTCAAGATCTTATAAAAATATACCAGCCACAGAACACCCAGAGTTCTGAGTACCGCTTCACGTTCCTTTTGCATTATAGGTAGCAGATACTGCAGATGTTTCAGTTTTTCAGTGTGGCAAGTGCCCTTCTTTGAAGGGTCAGCAAACAGAAAAGATTACAGTTGTTTTCCTTTAACATGTGATCTTACATAATTGCTAGGCTTGCTTCTGTGACTCCACCCTCTCTGTTACAAAACAGAACTATTTCTTGTGGAAATGCCAGGTTTTTTCCAAGTGGCCTAATGAAGTACTTACTAGTCTGGAGGCAAGGAGATCTCATGGGAATTCCACTTTCCCTTGCGATTTCCTTTTTGTCCATCTTCATCTCAAGTGTCACTCTACCTCTTTCCCTATGCCTTCTTTATTCTTTGCCCATTGTTTTTTTCTCTTTCCCATTTTCTTCCTTTCATCTTTTCTGCACTACATTTTAGTATCAGACCTGTTGAAATGTTTGCTGCTTGGATACTTTTCCAGCATGGAAATAATAGAATAGAAATAGATTTCTTATCTGAAATACAATGGCTGAATGATCAGAGATTTTCTACCCAAGTTTTTTGTATGAAGACAGAACTTACAATTATTAGTTGTGGGAATTTCTTTTTTCTTACCATCTCATAAAAGCAGCAATGCATCTAAGCAATCAGACGTTCTGTGTTTCAGAGTAATTCATCTCTGCCAACCATAGAGGCCCATACCACCCTGGAATTAAAAACTGCTCTTCCTTGACTAAATCCTTTAGAGATTTGCCCATAGAAAAGTTTTGCACAGCTTCAGTTCTTTCTCCTCATGTTTCCAGGTGACACTTACCTGTAGACAAGAAACACAGATTCATAGAATCATAGAATATCCTGAGTTGGAAGGTACTCACAAGGATCATCGAGTCCAACTCCGGGCTCCACACAGGGCAACCTAGGAGTTCAACCATGTATCTAAGAGCATTGTCCAAACGCTTCTTGAACACTGACAGGCTTGGGGCCATGACTGCTTCCCGGCTCACATGAGCTACTGTGTCTGTTCTTATATCCCCTGCATGCTTACCCTGAGGTGAATTCTAGACAGTTTCCTGATAAACGCCATGGCAGGATGGCGATGAAAATTATGAAAACAAGGGAAGGAGCAGAACCTCTTCTACTTGTATTTCCCCCCACTCCTGGGGCACATTGCTCAATCAGTAATAGCCTTGCCTTATGCTCTCATTTACATTTATGGCTGGGAAAAAATTTCACAAGTCACTGAAATAGGCATGTTATTGTTTGGAATGGCTTTTGCTAACCTCTGGAGTTGATGGTCACCCCTGGATCTTTACTGACAAAAGCAGAAGAACCTTATTTCATTCCAAGTGAACCACCTTTAACTCATAAAAGTTGTTTTTCTCACCAGCAAGACTCCCTGCAACAGCTGAAGCTTCCCACATAGGTTCTCCTCTTTGCTGCAGGATGAGCTTCCCTACTTTACAGTTCATCACAAGTTCTCCAACTTGTGTGATGATACATTAGCCAAAAACTGGTCTGTGTTTTCCAGGACTCAGTGCCTGGCTACAGCAGGAAGTGGATGGATTTTGGCAAGCCACACACCAAGGGAGTACAGGAACTACTGCTCTGTTGTGCATTTCAAAACACAATTCTTCCCTTACAACTTGTCATTTTTAGGCATTATAAACAATACCCTGAAACAGTTTTGGAAGAGTTACTACATAGAACAAAGAGAGGACAGAGTTAATTCCAGCCACAGCTTTGTATATGTATCCATCAAAGTGGTCTCATCATTGTAAGGAATATTCAGAAGGGAAGGGAGTATGGGAAATGTGGATAGCAGGGAGAAGGAGAAGTTAATGTCTCTTCCTTCCTCCTCCCTATGTGTGTTTCTAGCTGTAACATTATTTTCAGAGAGATGAAGATTTTGAAGACATGTATCCAAAAATATATTTCAGGTTCTCACCAAGAAATCACATAACAGTGCTGTGTCACCACACAGTGATATTGCATCATAATGCGGTAATGTTGCAGTGCAGCCTCAGGTTAGCATGAGGCAATGTGACTGCTTTGCATAATAAGGAATTGGTGTTGGAACACCATGACGCAAATGTTACACCAGAGTGATGCAACAAGTTTGTCCAGTAGAGCAAATCCTTAAAATTGGCACCAAAACTAAAGCTGATTCTTAGTGAACTTTATAATTTCCAGTAGGCTGGAAAAAAATTAATGGCATGCTATTTAAAAAATGTTAGTGGACATTTTTTTAAACTCCACTGAACAAGATCTAGGAAATGGCTGTCAAGCCCTGCCCTAAAGTCAAAGCCCTCCTGCTCTGAAAATCAAAATCTTCCCCTGAAAATACAGGGGAAAAACACTGCTGTGGAGTCAATGTCAAGCCAGGGCTAATGCAAAATAAGCTTGGAATTCACGTTTCACATGTCCACCTGCTGCGAAGTCTTATCTCAGAACCAGTCTGTCCAAGGGAAGTTTTTATGTCCATTGTCATTAAAGAGCACGCTTTCTCTTACGTGTCATGCTGCTGGCACATGATGGTATTTCTTATATGTACGGTGCTAAAAATGCAGTCTGTACTTTACCGGAAAATACAGAAAAACACATGCTCTGTCTGTAGCAATATTATTTAGTGAAGCTTTTAAGGCTAGATCACAGTTTTACATTATGTCTGCGCAGGGAACAGCTCTGATGCACCAAGAGCAGAAACCTGTCAAACTATTGTTCAGTCCTTGTTTCTTCCTTTCTCAGAGGAGGAGTTAGTAAAAGCCATTTTCTGGAATATCTCCTCTTTACTCTGTACCCACTCATCTTTGCTTTATGGGACAATGGGGAGGTTGAGCCCAGGCTCTGTCCTGCTCTGTCCACCCCCAAAATGTACGTACACGAGGGAACTGTGGGCTGCATGGTATCTGCTCTCCCATCCTCACTCAAATCTGTGATGCAGATGAGCACCAAGGAGACATCGTGTCACCTTTGCAGCTTTGTGCAAAAGCCATGAACTCACTTTGGTTATTATAGTCATGTGTTCATACCACAAAACTCAAAAATAGCTAGAATTATCCTCTCAAATGGTCCTGTTTCATGGCTGCCTTTGGATAGCTTTGCCTTTAATCTGTTACATGACTGGCTCTCTGTTTCTTGATTTTTTGTATTTAGCACCGATATCCACCTGGTAAACAGAGATTAACTCTTACAAATACAGTTCTTAGCTGTTCACAACAGGTTTCACTCCTTAGGTTTGGTTGCTTCAATTATACATACTTTTATCTTTCAATGAAGGACTGTGGTCTTTTCTCTTACTCTATTCACATGAACAGATAAAAGATGAGTGTGTGTGTGTGTTCTATGCATTTTTTTCAGTGATTATGATCATTTTTCATAAAGCCCTTTGTATCCCAATACTCACCATATGGTGTCAATGGCACTTCATTTATTACTGGTGTAGGATGCCCTGCACAGCCATGGTGTTTTGGGAAGCACAAGGCCATAACACTGAGGGGTCTAAGTCAGACAAATATACTAGCCGTGATAGCAGTCCTCATGGATGGACATGGAGACAATGTCACTCAGACTTCTGTAGGAAACTTTGAGTAAGAGCAAAAAGTGAAGAACAGTTAATTAGAAGATACTGGGACTACAGCTAGACTGTGTTTAAGTATTTGAATGAAAACACTGTCCCGGACAGCTTACCGACTCTTTTTTCTCTTGAGAAATACATTCATTTCTGCTTCTGAGCAGGAAAGCCCAGTTCACCAGATTAGCTGAAATTTTCTGCAGTTAGCTCAGTTTGATCCCAAGTTTTCACTCGGTAGTTAATCCATCAGTCCTTACTCATGTTGATTTGTGCACCTAAGAACTGAATAAAAATGAAACCTTCAGGATTTAGCCCAGCAATAATAGTGCAGACTTGAACAGCAGCTTTTAACCTGAACACCTTAAAACACTGGGACAACCTCTTCTACCTGCCACATGGCAGGGAAAAGACCATAATCTATTTATTACCAGGCTTAGTCATGGGAATAAAACCAAAGGTTCCTGTCTGCTGCTTTGACCATTAACTATTAAGCTGTGATCTCTCAGTGAGCACACAGAAGTCACCTCAGGAAACAGCATTGGTGCTTACCATTTGTGATCCCCAGATGATCCACCTGCCTGATGGTGAGCTACTTCAGTACCAATCAGCTCCTGTACTCTTCTACAGCAAGATACGTAGCAATCAGTTCTCCATCTTCGCTGGATGTCTTTTGCATGCAGAGGGTGAGAACTTTGTCCCAAAAGGGCAAAAAAGAAATGTTTTGTGGAAACTTGTGCTTGTAAGACCTCTCACCATGAAAATGCACATGATATATAGGAGGAAAATAAATTAGTTGAGTGAGAAGAAAACAAAAGATGACGGTATATGACATGCTATTCAAAGGTACTTTTTCCTCTATCCCAGAAAAAAAAAGAACCTACTACTCAGGTCAATTATATGAGACCTGTCCTGCAGAAAGTCTAGGAGATTTGAAGAGATAACCAAACATGAGCTTCAACAAAAATCTGGGAAACGGGACAGATACAAAGCTGTATTTGTGTCTAAATGTACGATTGGTAAATAGTGAGGTCCACACTGCAATCCCTTATGAAAGGGTAAAGCACAAGATTAGTAGGGTAGAGTAAGAAAATCCCTGACTTACATGTTGTGCTTCTGATCTGCAGAAGTGCTCAACACATTTAAGTGGACAGATAAAAAAGGGAAGAAAATAAACTTTTGTCAGGTGTTGTTATGGAAGAAGTTGTGCTTGTGGGCTTTGGAAACTTCACTCGACCCCTTAAGATATCACTACATAATATTAATCAGGACATAGAAAAGGATCTAAACATTCATGATTTAGGGACTACCACTCAGTGAGAGGTTTGAGATAGTTATGTCTCTTGTTAGGAAGCAAATCCTTAAGGGTTGGTTGTCTTTTACTATCTCCTGGAGCAACTAATTTGACACAGCAGACTGGGTCTGATGAGAAATCAAGATCCATTTGAGCAGTGAGGGCAAGACAAGACAGAGAATTTTAAGTCTTGCACAGTAGTTGGCAGCCTGATGGTTCAGCAAATGCCAAGTATTACAACCTTGAACCCCATATGAACATCAATGGGCTGAGCCTGCAGAGAGCAAATCAGCAGCTGACCAAAGCTCCACGGCCCACCCGTAACGTAAATTGAACATCAGTAGGCAGCAACAGCAGAGAGCAAATCAGCAACTGAGCCAGACCTCCACCGCCGCTCACACTTTGATAAAAGCTGACTAGGAGGCTGTACTTGGCCCTTCTTGCAACGACCAGATCAGTCGCTGCAATGGCTCAAGATGGAGTCCAGTACTGTGACTCACAGAAACACTTTATCTTATCCTCTTACAGTAAGAAGGTTCCTAAAAGGATGGCGTCTCTCTTGGAGATGAAAGAAATCTTCCGCAATGCTGATGCAGTATGCTTTGATGTGGACAGTACAGTCATCAGGGAAGAAGGCATTGATGAGCTTGCGAAGTTCTGTGGAGTCGGAGATGCTGTCGCGGAGGTGTATGTATATTTGCTGTTTACTTCACATGAACAGTAGTAAAAAGTAAGCATAGGTAAGGTTAAATCTGTGACAGCAGCTTTACAATACAGATTAATTCAACTCTGTCACAGGAGATTATTACTGTTCAAAAAAAATGTTAGGAATAATAAGTGGAATTAATGCACAATGAAGTAACTTAACTTTTTTTGTAATTGTGAAGCCACTCAACAAGACTATACTGAAATAAATTCTCTGAAGTAAATTTCTTTCATATACTAAGATAAGGCCTCATCATGAAACTTGGCTGAGCACTAGCAAAACCTTATTATGAGATGGAGGAAAGGGAAATACTCTTCACTTGGAGGCTGATGTTTCCATTGAAAGTTGTAGTGAAAGTCCTGTCAATTTCAGAGAACAGCAGCTGGCCTGCAGTTTAGGAATACTGGTCCCAGTGGCTCAGATTGCATTCACAGAGAGAATCAGTTTTCCTTTGCCTCACTGGTCCTTACAAGAGCTCGTCTGTGGAGCTTTTCTACCAGTGGTTGCCACCAATCTTTTCAGTGTAGTAATCTTGTCCTTTACAACACAGATAATATGGTATAACCTAGAAGCTATGGGCTCTTAACTTGTTCCTTGGCATTCCTGTTAAACTAACAGTTCTTGGGAGAAGCCTCAACTTGTTCAAGTGTCACTGATTTGTTTTGTTTGGATCACAATTCAGGACCCGCAGAGCTATGGGTGGCACTGTGACATTCAAAGCAGCTTTAACAGCACGACTAGGTCTCATACGACCCTCCTATGAGCAAGTGCAAAAATTAATATCTGACAATCCACCTCAGCTAACACCAGGAATACGGTAAGAAGAATTTCAAATGATCTAACGAAAAAGTATTCCAAAAGCACATAGCATAAATCAACAAAATCCTGTGACATTAGTGAAGCTGAAAGAACATGTAGGTGATTTAGAACACTTTCCTATTCCATTTCCATGTTATTTGTGTACAAAGCTTAGATCAGGAGCTTATAATAGCCTGGGTCCACATCAAGTGGATAAGTATCCATATAAAAAGAAACCGTCTTAGGTATTAGCTGGCATTTTGGCTGGCAAGCTGACATTCTGGCTTGAGAATTAGATAGGCATGGAAAATAATCTGTTCCACATCTAGAAGTGCTTTTTTTTTTTTT
>VXAL01015866.1:73796-84010 GCA_013399475.1 Chauna torquata
TGAAGGGTGCTAGGGTGCTGGAGCTGGGAGGAGGTTTAATACCCAATACATACTACTGGCTTGGTCTATTCTGTAATTATACTCTCCCTCTCTTACGATTCTGCATGCAGTCACCCCTGGACTCAGCTTAGGGGATCCACTGTTCAGAGGTACACATTCTGTACTGACGTCCCTAAGAAAGTATTAGAAAATCATTAAGGGCAAATACGTACATATATATATGTATTCATTCATCTTTGGGTTTAGACTAACATTAACTATTTCAACTGAAAAGGTTTTTCTTCCTATTCAGATTGTTTCAAACAATTGAAAAGAATTTTACTATGAAATCTGGCTATAGCTGTAAATCTAAAATATTTTTAGCACATACAGTAGTTCTAACACAACATTGTGCTTATATTTTCTCCTTGAAATGAAGCACATGCTCAGCTTCTTCTGTAGAAGGCATAGCTAGATGTAACTACAAAGGGAACATTGTTTCTGTTTAGAATCACATGATTTTCCTTTTCATTCCTTCCCTTTCTTCCTCCTTTTCTGTGTAGCCTGCTTTAAGCCTCCACTTTGCTTTTCAGTATTTAGCATTTCTCCTGTTACTGCTATCACTTCTACTGCTTAGCATTGTTGTATGTTGATCTTCCTGCCTGTAGAGCCAACTGTTGTAAAACTTTTAACTGCCCTTTAGTCCTGTTGACATTAATTGGGTCTGAAAACTTTTCATTTTTTTAATTCCTTTTGTGTAGCTGGTGCTCTTTTCTACATAAAGTATCAATGTCTTTGGGGAATCAACTCTGAGTTAGAAAATTTTTGCACTCTGCACACTTTTCAGCCCACTTTTATATTTTTGTGGTTTTATCTCCTCTGCATTCCCATTTTTCAGCGTTACAGAATGTTTTATACTTAGCTTCAGAAAACAATCTGAACTGGATCCAGTCTCATTTGTTCAAGAGAACTAAAGTGAACAATATGAAAGTGTAAAGGAAACATTTCTAGGGAGCGCTTGTTTTTGAGAAACTAAATACCTGTTTGTCTCTAGACATGATGGTTTTGTTCAGCTCTTTTCAAGCAAGGTGTATGCACAGACTTACAAAGGAAAGAAGGAAAAGCTTCAAGCAGCAGAGAAGGATGGAGCTGGAAAGCAGCACGCATCTTAACTAAACTGGAATAACAAAATTCATGGTTGGCCTTGTTCAGGAAAGATGTATTTTAGCTTCCTTGTTATCCCTTCAGCACACCTAGATGCTGCCAGGCACTTACGCTTGGTCACCTTCTTTCTTTCCAGGGAGCTGGTGAACAGGCTTCATCAACGAGGGGTACAGGTCTTCTTGGTCTCCGGGGGCTTTCAGAGCATTGTGGAGCACGTGGCCTTGCAGCTGAACATTCCAACAGCAAACGTCTTTGCCAACAGGCTGAAGTTTTACTTTAATGGTGAGATTCCCTTAATAGGTCTTTTCTTTGCTAATTAATGCAACTTTTTTTTGTGTTGAAACTGTCAGTTATTGGGCTACAGATATTGTCCAGCCTACATCAGCTTGTTACCAATCCTGCTAGCTTCAAGACCAATCCAGCTGTCTCCAAATAGGAAAATTACAAGACTTCCCCCAAAAACATGAGTTCAGGTCATTTTCCAGACATATGAAATAGAGCTGTAGTTACATTTTAATTGCAAGCTGTGCCAAAGTTAAAAAGCGTTACAGTTGCTGACAGCAGAGTTTCACTTTCTCTCTTTCAAGTTTAAAGAGTTTATTATACTTACCTGATTTCAGAGGCAAACTTTGCTTTCAGTGACTTTGAGATATATATGGAGACCAATGTACTTAACGTTAGTAGAGCTGCTCTGGACTTTAAGCTAGTGTAACTGAGCAGAACCGTGGTTAGGGAGGTTGGTTCTTAGTGTTTCATACACTATTTATACATCATACTGAATGCTGCTTTTGAAACGCTTAGACCAGAATGACTGGGTCAAAGTGACTGGATTTAACACACTACCATAAAGGGCTTCTACTTTTGTCCTAGCATTTCAGCTCTTTGAAAATATCCCCACTGAAGACTTAGGTAAAATCCTAGTTTTTATGCTTACCTTCTAATTACTTCTTTGGGATGCTGAGATTGTGAAGCTTACAGGACTGCATGTAATTAGCTGTTTTCTGAAGAAAAGGCCATAGACATGTATCTTTCTTCATTTGCAAGAAAATACGCAATGTGTCTAACTCATCCTTCCACTGTATTCTAGGAGAATATGCAGGATTTGATGAAACACAACCAACAGCTGAATCAGGGGGGAAAGGAAAGGTTATTACTCATCTGAAGGAACAGTTCCACTTTAAGAAAGTAGTTATGATTGGAGATGGAGCTACAGACATGGAAGCCTGTCCCCCTGCTGTAAGTATTAAAGAACTGGAATTCTGAATTCCTTTTGAGCAATGGCTTGGGGCAGGGGCGGTGGGAAGTGCGGTTTAAATTCTTTATAGGACTTCAAGGAAGATCTGCAGCACTTCCCACAGCCTAAAAGAGATTCTGCGTAGGTAGTTTTCTCTAGACAGGCTGCATCATGCAATGATTGATTTCTCTCAGCTTAGACAATCTCAGTAAGGGTTCTACTCTCTGAGCCAGGGTGCAGGCTTGGTCCAGCAGAACCATATATAAAGTCTAGCAACCTGTCACAAATCAAGCTGATATTATCATGTCTGCCTTTCCCATCTATGTCACCACAGTAAGTGCTTGCTTCTGCACAGAGCTCTGTTCAGAAGTCTTACACTACCAAGATCCCAGTTCTGAACACTAATAAATGGTGCTAAGTATGAAGGTCTGGCATAGATCTGGTGCACATTTACTTGATACCAGACTAGCAAGAGGGTTCATCTCACTGTAAAGTGATGACACCTCTGAAGACAGAAGCACTAACTGGGTGGAATAATAAAAAAAAGAAATAGACAGACAGCTTTTATAAATGGTCATTTCACAGAGGAGAGATCTTAATTCTGTCTCATCTCTAGTGCCTTTCTCTACAAAAAAGCACCCCAGTGCCTCTGCTTCGCCAATGTTGGGGAGAGATACCCTAGTGCATGGAAATGCACAGCACAGACTCTAAGGGCTACTGCTGATGTGACTTATGACAGCAGGTCCCTTAGCGTTAAATATGTGCATGATCAAAGCAGCTTTGTATTTGCTTAATGCTTTCTACCTGAAGACAAAAAAACAGCAGTGGAAATTTTAAACACTATTTTCACTGCAGTTGGTTTTCTAAGATCTAGAAGTGATGACCGTTCCTGGTTAATGATTGAAGTCATGGTTAATGTTTACTTTTGGTATCTATCAAATGAGGTAAACAGAGTTAAGATAAACAGTATAGGGATAATTGTGAGATGCTGTATGCATGTTCAGATGTTAACTCATTCTTGAATAGTAAGGCTTTATGTTGCAGCACAGCTGTATCAGATTTTCAGTAAAATCTCAGATCTGTACAATCTTGAAGTTACAAGGTACTGAGGCACACCTTTGCTATCAGAACAAAACTCTAAAAAATTAAAGGTTAACAAATCTCCTGTTAATAAATATGAAAATGAACATGCCAAGTAAAATAGGTGAAGAGGCGAGGAGTAACACCACAATTTTAAAATCCAATCTTAAAAACGAACTTAATTGCTGAGAAGCTCCATTCTTTACACAGCACTTCAATAATACATGTGCCCATTCCTTCTGTTTTGCCAGGACTGCTTCATTGGATTTGGAGGAAATGTAATCAGAAAGCAAGTAAAGGAGAAAGCTAAATGGTACATTACTCACTTTGATGAACTGCTAAAGGAACTAGAAGAACGATAAATTGTACAGTAAAATAATATATTTAACAACTGTAAGTCAATTATAGAATGCAATTAAACATATCTTTGTTTGCAAAGCTGTGTTCTGGATTTTTTAATGATTCTGGGTGTTGGGTACCTTCCTTCTCTGATCTGAAACTCATGACGCAAACAGCGCCACACTACTCAAATATTTTGTATTGAAATGGTAAGATTTTTTTAAACATCTTTTCCAAGGTGGAAGAGGAGGAAGAGGTGGATAAGGTGCAAGATGGTAAGTACTTTCCATTCCAACGAATCTCAGAACTAGGTTAAACAGTGAACAGATACGTAGGAAATACCACTAAATATCTCTGAGTTCATTAAAACAGGGCTACAGGAGAACCTGAGGTGTCATCTGTTACTCAACATCATTGTCACTCAACCTGTAGTCTAAAAAGACATGAGATGCATGCAAATCTAAGACATATGCAATATTCATCAGCATCCTAGAGGCATATTTTAAGGCGAGTGATATAGTGCTTCACAGACCTCATTAAAATACTTACAAGCAAATTCCGAAATTGTGATTTTTTCAGATGGTCACACTGTGTACCTAAGTGTTTTATTTAACAATCTCTTCCCTGTCAACCTATAACTGGATGGACGCTGACTCACCTACCTCTACAAAATGTCTACTGATTAAGAAAACACTAGGAAACTTATCTGGTCTCTTTCTCTGCCTCAAGTGTGGATCAACCACCCTCAAACTGTTTGTGCAAGAAGTCTAACCTGTTCTAAATGAGTATTTCTCTCAGCTTCAGCTAATGAATCCTAGTTTCTTAAGGGTTTGTCTTTCGTAGCTGCAGTGTCTGATCCAAGACAGACCTTATACAAAACTCACTTGATAAATCGTGCTTTTTTTGTCAGCAAATCCCTGACAACCTTTGCAAGTATGTTTTTTTAACCAGCTTTGCTGACACATCACGGTACTTTTCTTTCTTTGACTTACAAGAATCCCATCTGAGATAATGTAAAAAGCTTTACTAATGGCAAAATGAAAGTCCCATCTTCCAGTTTCACCCACACAATACCATCACAGGAGAAAGATGGGTTGATACAACATAATTTGTCCTGGAAAAAAAACCCTCTTTGCAGGCTCTTATATTCTGGGTGCTTACAAATAGTCCCAGTATTTTTTTGGAAACTGAAGGTTAGGCTGACTGCTGTAATTCTCAGGCTCTTCTCTTCCATCCCCCCATACATTTTATAGATAGGAAGATAAACAAGTGATGTGCCTACCTTCTGGAACCTCACACCGTCTCCACAAGATAATCACTACTGGTTTACGCAACTTGCATGAAGTTTCCTTAATTTAGTAAGATTAAATCAAGGTGAAGTGATCCTGTCCAACTGTTCAAACAACCCCAGCAATTAAAACAAATACTGGTTTTGCCCATTCTGCTACATCATCAGAAAAGATGCGGGAAAAAGGCATTAATAGAGTCACAGATAGAGATGAATGGCAACTCTCATGTTTTTGGCAAAAAGCAGAGGCAATAAAAAGATACAACAGTATTTAAATTCTAGACAAGTAGAATGGTTAAAAAAACTCAGAAACAAACTTCTGATGGCTTCTCAAAGAAAGGCAGAGATATAAACAGCTATACTGAGTATCGGCATACAGAGTTTAAAAACCTTCACAAAAGACAAGACAGACAACAGTTGGCAGGTTGCTCACCAGAACTCTTCTGGGAGTATTAAACATGATCTCTTTTAAATTCTTCCTGAGAAAAATCTCAACCAGCTCCAAGGGCAGCCCATGTACAATCACGCTTTTGTTTAGGCAAGATTGCATGGGTAGAACAATTGTAAACTCCTTCTGCTCTCATTCAGTGTGTTCCTCTGCAATTCTACAGTTATGAAGCGAAAGAGAAGTGCTTCTGTTTGCTGCAGTTTTCTATTGAACTAAAAGGTCACTAAAAAAACATCCAACGCCCAGCTACTCAGCTACACCTACAGGCCCTGATCCTACAAACATTATGACATGGCTTCAAGTACATGTAATTCCACTAATGCTGCAGTCAGAAGATGGTGCACGAGGCTTTGTGCCACAGAGATGTTAACATTCACAACAGTATCTTCTACCAGTGTGACTGCTATGGAAACATGGCATTGTGCCAATGATTTCACAAGAGCTCTTTAGGTCAGACTGTTTTCAAAAAAATAACACCCCCTCCACTGGGCAAACAGCAAGCCCTACCTCCTAGTCCAGGAGGGACCGAAAGGATTAGTTACTTTAGTGAGTGGCTAAGCTCTTTTGTCTGTAAAATACTGGACAAAAATAAGGGAGGGAATAAAGTACCCTGAGGAAACTTTCAATATTACAACCAAGCTACTGGTTTACTTGAACATATCCCGTCACAGTAGAGCTAAGTCTGGAGAGTAGTACATGTTATCAGACATATAACCATTTTGTCTTCAAGTGTGTCTCCTGACTAAGAGCTACAGGGAAGCATATTGCTTCATATAAAGTTTTTGATATTAATGTGATTATTCAGTGAGGCAGAGTTGCTTTAAGTTACCTTCTCAATTTGCACGAGGGGACTTCTTAAAAGAACAATTTCCAGTCTTTCCAGGAAGACTACAGGACAACTAAAACTTGAGTTTGTATCTTCATTACAGTGCTATGAACTGGAACAGTAATTGGCAGTTACCAGAGACCCTTCCAGGCATTGTTCCCTGCTTTTCAACCACTGGAAGGTGACTTCAGTTCTGAACTTGATGATTTCTACTCTAAGAAATGCTAACGCCGAAGGAAGAAAGCAAACTGGGCCATGAAATTAAGATGAAAAATGACAACAATGTTCACAACAGGAAAAAAAACAACTTCAAAAAGGGCCCAGGCAATGGTAAGTAAGAAAAGATTGCCATTACCTATCTACGGTGTTATGGTTTGTGAGTTTATCTCACATAGTTATCTGTAACTAAAATAACAGGAACTAGTCTCTCTCTGATGGTGGACAGAGCACACGTTTGTAGCTCAGAATGAAAGGAGGCACACACGTAATACACGACGACAC
Organism: Chauna torquata; assembly: GCA_013399475.1. Taxonomy (NCBI): domain Eukaryota; kingdom Metazoa; phylum Chordata; class Aves; order Anseriformes; family Anhimidae; genus Chauna; species Chauna torquata. Next base: position 80,656 of record VXAL01015866.1, read on the forward strand.
TAAGAAGTCACATCTTAGGTAGCACATAAAGACTGAAGAGACTCGTGCCATATGGAGTCACCCTGCAGAACATCCAGTTATTCCTTAGAATTTTTATTCATCCAAAATTTCATGGGCCTTCAAATAACAAGAATTTTGCCCAACTATATTTAATTCCTAGTGGTCCTGGCTGAAGGTGAGAAACATGGATTGCAACAGAACCTACAAAATCCTTTAACTCCGAAAATGTTTTTCACCTTTTGTCTGTGACTGAGATGGCTGAATATGAGGGTTAAGTTACCAGGAGAACTCTCTAGGAACAAGAAATATGGGAGGATATTGGGAGAAATAACAAGGACGGGAAGCTGATGTTGTTATCTTTTTCTTCCTTCTGCAGCTAAAGAGTAGTCCCAGAAGTCTGGAAAACAACAGCCCGAAATGATAGTACTGATCATATAACTGATTTACAGGAAGGAACAGCTGAAATGATGTACTTGGCCCATTAACTAAGCTAAGCTGAGAACTTTAAGCTAATACAGTACAGAACTTTATTCAGTAAAATCCTATAATCAGCTGAAAACATACATAGGAGGAAAATATGAAAACAGACAAGAATCAGATCAAATGTTGACTCTGTTCAAGATGAAAGTAAGAGTGCAGTGTATTTTACATGGGAGAAAAAGAAAAAATCAGACCTGAAAAATTAAGCATAATTTGTGGAGAAAAATCAAAAGGAGAAAGATTCTGTATTTATCACCATGGCACTTAAAACACTTAACAAAATGTGACATAATGGAGATACTGTAAATTCATTTTAGAGAAGGTAAGCTGAATGCTGGGAAATGCTGTCCCCGACACGGGGAAGTGATACTGGCTAACTAAGCTGAAATATTCTATGCAATTATTCAAACTGTTCATCATAAACACTGCAAGATGAGAGAAAACACAGATGGTGCAATACGTATGTGGTGCCAGTAATATGTGAAAATTAAAAGGATTTTATTGACTGATGTTTTTCCTGAAAACTCATTGAAATGTACAAACTCGACATTCAGTAACTGATTTGCACATTCTGTATGTTACACTGATCCTTGTAGCCACTTTGAAGAGAGAATATTTTTTTCACTTACAGGATGTTCACAGCATCGCAGACACTAAAAGTGTTGATATATTCTAGTCTAAAAGTGAAACCAAAATAGAACTGGACATAATGGTACACTGCTTTATGCCAACCCTATAGACTCAACATGCGCCAGTTTCACACATTAAATACCTACTGTACAGTTAGTGAAACACCAGACCAAGCATATGTCTGAAGTCATGACTGCTTATTAAATAAAACCCCTTTTCCTAGACTTCCAAGTTATTTGTGGAGATAAATATATTTAATTGTTCTCTGCAGAACGTTCAGAAAACCATGTCTTGTCAGTATCTCTTTGAAAACTGTGGGTCACACTTTAAAGAAAGGCTGTAAATAATTTCACAAAATTAATTCCAGATGTAGATATCTAGACAAATGTGTAGTTAGTTTCAACAAGCTTCAGTGTCCTTGCAAAACAGAATGCCCTATTCTCTGTCCATAAGCTATCACTTGACAGATAATATTATCCTCAATTAATAACTGTCTATTTGTAAATGTAGAGCTACTTACTGATTTCAGCCCTGCTACAACAGCTAGGTGTACTTCAGAGTTACAGAGACATCACAGCTGCCTGAGGATTTCAGAGCTCCTAATTTCAGAACTCCCCCATGTGTTTTTTCAATCTGCAGTCATTATATTGCTACACAAAAGCCACAGCAACTGTAACACTCCCTTCCGTTGCTGTTACTGAACACTCGGCATTTTCCATCTAGCAGGAGATATTAAATACTGTATGCCATACTTGACCTGAGGAGTTGTCTCGCAGAGGAACTTGTGTATGTCTTCGGACTTGTTTACAATTAACCAACCTTTTAATTACAGTCCTGTATTTCTTTTTTTCCTGGTACAATCCTAAGAGCAAAACGTCATTAGATTCTGAAGAAAAGAGGTCTCTTTTATAAGCTCAATACAGTACTTTTATATTTCTGACTATGATATACAACGTATACCATAAGTTAAGACAAATACTTGTCACTTTATCTATGTAGGCACAAGTAAATCAATGACTTTACTGAAGTGGAGAAATCTTCAATGGTATCATGATTCTGGACTCCATTTCCTGAATAAGGGGCACTGAAAAAAATTGAGAGGGTTTAATTTCACTAACAGAGATCATTAGCAGTTCTGCACACGCAGTTTGAACACATATTATTGTCTTCAAATTACTCTCCTAGCTAGCGCATGCCAAATCATCAGTAACCACCAACAATTCTGTAACTGAAGCACAGTTGTTTTGAGAAACGATCTATTTTTTTTTATGGTAATCTGTCTGCTCCATTGAAGACAAATATTTCTATTCCTTTTCACCATAACGAAAGTTACCTTACATTTTTCTGGTACACTTTCTTTGAAATAGACCCTATGGAACTGAAATCTGACATTCTTAGCATACTTTTCTGAGTTTTGTTATGAAAGCTATCTTTGTTCTCAAAGATCTCCTGGCTTCTGGTTCCAAAGTCTAATTTCCCCTTTCAAAGAACTGTATTTAACAAGGCTCCAGTATTTAATGACATATTAGAGGTAATAATTTAATATAAAGATAAGATTACTATTGGCTCCCTAGATTGTTGGACACAAACTTAAGCATTTACACAAATCTGTTCCTCTACAGGAGAAGTGTTCGCATGAAAATTTACTATTAACGTCAGAAATTTTTAGCAATTATGCAACATCTCCAAGTTTGTACAATCAATTGCAAAATTCACTTCACAGCTTAGTGAAATGTCCCTCCTTTACCTTACAGTAGCAAAACTGACACACACACAAAACAGAGATGTAAAACTTTATCACTGCACAATGTACTGAAGAATAAAAATGATGGCATGCACAAAGGTCTGCCTCCAGCATTCCAATGAAGTTAATATGTTACCTGTGTAATAGACTAGTTCATCCCAGCCAGGTTTATGCCATGCAGCATTCCTTATATCTTCCCTGGTTTGGAGATCTTTGTAAGCTAGTAAGGGAAAACAACGAGCACAAAGCTTAGAAGTAACTCCTTTTCCTTCTACAGATGAATAGCTAGCTCCCTTAAAAGTATTCTAGAGTGTAATTAGGAGACTGCAAATATGAGGAAGGAAAAAAGTCAGATGTTCTCTACAAAAAGGAAAACTCCCAAACCAACGCAAACAGAAGAAAGTGGGGAAGAGAGAGAGAAACATACTCTGCAAATGCTACACCATGTAAGTACTGCATGGTTGGAGCGTTTTGGGCGGTGGTGGGTAAACAGCCATCAAA
>VXAL01015866.1:98535-111924 GCA_013399475.1 Chauna torquata
GTTGCGGGGTGACCCCGCGCTGCTGGGGGGTGCCCTGGCTCCGAGCACCCTGCCTGCCCCCGGCGGGGCTGCGCTGCTCGCACGCCCCCAGGGCCGGGCCGCTGCTGCCTTCCCTCTGGCCGGGATGCAGCCGCTGCTGCTACGCCTCCCTGCAAAGGGACAGCCGGCACCCACACCTCCTTGCCCCCCAGCACGCGTAGGGAAACAGGAGGACACGGAAGGCCGTCTCGCTCTCTCCCTTGAGGCACAAGCAAGTCCCACGGGGACCACTTTCCAGGTGCTCTACACAAGCTGCATTCTCCCCTTACCTTCCAGGTGCGCAAGGAAACAGGTGAAGCCCCTCCAAAATACCATTTAGTGATGCAAGCTGTCACTCCTGAAACCCACGAGGTGCAGTATCCGACCCTCTCTGAAATCACTGGCTTAATCAGTTTCATTCCTGACCTTGCAGAAAGTTTTGGCAAGGTAAAGGATGCATTTAAGAAGTAGGGTAATGTCCCATGAAAACCACTTACTAAGAAAGAATCCAGACATTTTTTTTGAATCACATGCAAAAACTAGTTTCTTATTCTCCAAATAAATTTTTCACCCACATGTAGTTAAAATATTTCCTTCATACTCCATTTCTGCTACAGTAGTGCTTACTTCAGCTAAACCAATGGTGTGTGCTAGTATCAAATCTTTAAATAACTTAAAGAATAAACTTTAAATTAGGCAAATATTTAAAGGACAGTTCTGAAAGCAACTAGCCAATTAACACAGCAAATAAGTTAATGTACAAATCTTGTTTCTACATAGCACATATAAACGAAGTTTATATAACTTCATTATGGAGTTTCCATTTCTACTGTGATTTTTGTATCAGCACACCATGAATGTAAGACAGGCTAGAACATGCCATGTGCTTTAACATCAGTAAAGTACAAATGTGTGGTGCATCTTTAAAGATGTTTAACCTAAGATAGTTTAACCTAAACTTGTCAACATTCTTTTAAAAAGACTTCAGACTATGTACATTTAATCATTTTGAATAGAAAACACGTTCCATTCTTCAACAAGCCTCCAAGAATCTAACTGTAAACTGGAAAAACTGATAATCTTGTGTGATGTTAGCAATTTAGAAAAACATTTACAGAGCTACTCTAGAAAAAAAATCACAGGAGATACAGGAAGAGATTTACTTCCACAGTCAGCCGTAGATGCAACTCATTAACCAAAGAGGAACCTTTTTTCCTGTAAACTCTCTATAGCTGTAGTTTTTAAGACACTCATATCTCAGGTACTGAGGTCAAATTCCTTTACTGCCTGCTTGTATGCAACTTAATATTATTTTCTACTGCCTAGAGCCATGTTCTAGCCTGGGTCTGATTTCCTTCAATCTGTGCTAGGGATGAAGTTTCACATTGTATATTCACTTGAGCAGGAGTCAGAACCCAGCTTTCCTTGCACTGAGATGAGGACCTTAATCAGCCAGCTACAATTACTAATTTACATAAACTTAAACCACTTCAACAAAGAGATCAACAAGAATAACCTACAGCCATACATTAAAGATGCCTCCTCAAAGTCAGACCATGTTCACATTGTTCTTTACATAGAGAAGCTTAAATCAAGGTATCTTGACATCCCAGCTTATTGACCTGAGATGCAGGATGGTACTTGAGGACTGCCTGAGTCAGTCAACCATTTGAAAAGTATTTGTTTTGAAGCACCAAAACAAATTTAAGTTTTATTCCTTCCAGCCCAAATCATTTGCTGAGTTCAATCACACACTGTTAGTAGTTTGGGAACAGCTGAAACAGATTTGTGCAGGTGGAAGAAACTGAAAACTTGAAGTTAAAGGGCAAGTTACTTATATTACTCAGACAATGAAAGAAAGCAACTGATTACTAGAATAGGCTGCCTCAGTTAAAACAAGATTTTTAGGTTACAGGAGCTCTGTTCAGAAATATGTTGTTTAGCTTCTAATCTTCAAGACAGACCAGTGACTATATTAGACACTTCAAGGACTCAGCTTTGATTTACCACTCTCCCCTCCATACAGGAGCACAGAATGCTGTCCCCACAAATGTTCTGATGTAGATACCCCTTTACACCTGAACAAAAAGCCAGCAACATAGGGCTGCTGTAACAGCTGCACACTTAGCTTTACGTCCTGGAAGACAGGACACAAGATCCACAGAGCTTTAGCAGGATAAAGTGATCTTTAATCATTAACCTCTATTGGCTTCTAGTGCATACTAAAGTATTTAGCAAATCAGCATCTGTAACCCTCTCAAAGTGAGTTTAAATTAGCTTTTCTGATAAGACTAAGTCTAAGCATCTTTACTTCTATTTTGGCTTTGTAATCTCATCAGCTTCTACCTCCTGCTGGCAGTTCAAAGAGATCCATCTCTCCCAGAACCAAATACTCTTCAGATAGGTTACAAAAGCAACTATGCTAAGCTACCCAAAGTTGATATTCTCACTTTACTGCCATTATAAAGGCATGTGGTTACATTTGTCAGATCATGGAGGTTAGATGACAACACAATGTGGTATGAGCAACTGTAAGAGGAAATAAGGACACATGCAGATGGCTGGTTTTTAAGTTTCTACATTTCCCTTCAAAATGTTTAATAGCATTATTTTAAGTAAGCCTACAAACCATAAAGGATTGCCTGAAATAAAGATCAAATAATACAATGACCCTCCCATCAACCTTAAACAGTTATATTCTTGTCTTTCTCAATACAGAAGAGTCACTCCAAGTAAACAGCTGGCTTTTGAATCTGTCAAGACTTTGGGCAAAACTATATGCAACAAAAATGTTAACACATCTTCCATACTTTCATTTGAGAGGTACCTCAAGTATTTAATCTGCAACAACTGCTCTTAGAAGCAACTATGTTTACCATTTAGACTACAAATTTCACTGAAACATTAAACATAAAATAGTAGGGCCCCCAAACATCTAACAGAGATGGGCTGGAAAGCCCTCTGTTTAAATATTTTGTTATTTGTCTGTCGAACAAACTTTAAGTTCCTGGAGTTTTTCACTTAGATAGGTAGTATCTGCCTCTGTCAGATTTTCTGAATCTGACAGATTTTCAAGGAATCTGGTTCCTGCACAGGGCTTTCCTGTTATCGGATCTATGACATTTCCAACCTTGAAAACAATTTCAGCCAGTTCGTGTTTCACATGTTTGCTCCTCCGCTCAGGCAAAGCTTTTAGAAGAACAATGTCTCCAACAACACACTGCTGCAATGGATCATGGGCAAAATAGGTTTTTCGCTTGTTAAAGAACTGTGGAAGGAAAAAAGTAAGCCTTGGCATTAGGTTTCAGAACAAAGCAATTGGCAAACATGTATTTAATATAAAATGAACGAAATTTCACTAAGAAGTGAAGTTTTGTGTAATTTTATGATATTCAGCTTGGATTGTGAAGAGAAATGCAACTGTGTACACTACTTTTTTCCAAAGCAAGTTCACTACCACCATCCCTGAATCTCCGGTTAGTATGTTATTGTTAACTGAGTCTGTGGAAAAGGTGGGGAAGAAAAACCCAACTACAAAAAGCTAGTCATAGTGAACGTGCATACAGGCAAAGATAGCAAGTTCTTCACTTAACAGATTCCTTGTGCTAGCATTACCACTCTCCACTAGCCTCTCTGCTCTCTAGTTCTGCTGTGTTAGCCTTTCTTGTCCTCAAGATGCTTTTCTTCTGCAGCAAGATAGCTGCCTTGGCTCTTCCAAGCTGAATGACAACTTTCCTGTGCAGTCTGTACTTCAAGAGCTGATGTTAATTCTTATCCACCCCAGTATTTCTAAAACTCATCAGCCCTGAAATCAGTGTCATTGACAGTTTTCTTGCTCAGCTCTTTTTCTTCCATACAAAAATTAGTCCACCCACATATACACCAGTTTTCACCATATAAATGGAGAAAACAGGAATTTTAATCTCCCTGTTTGAAATGCATTGACAAGAAGTGATAAACCTCTTAGAGCACATCACACACAGATTCAAATACTAAGTATGCTTATAATTACACATACAGAAAAATGGCTACAGAATCTATTGGAAAAGTGAATAAAATGCCAAGTTTCCAAAACAAATCATATTCCAAATCAATATTAAAAAAATAAAGCATGAACCAACAAAACTTACCTTCACATCTCAGATAAAAGCGCATTAACAAAGCACTTCAAAGAAACATTTAGCAGACAACCTGTATGGGAAGTATCCTGACAAAACACACTGCTTGTCATCCTTTGTAGTCATCCTCACAGCCAAATCATTACGCAACTCCCTTAAGCAGTTGGCAGTGTAAAGAGCCATCAAAAATTCTAGGAGTCAAATTAATAAAACATTCTTCTGCACAGTACAAAAGTTATCTGGCAAGACAAGTTGTTAACCAGCTTTTACCTTGAGTAAGTAAGGATCTAGCACAAGCCTCGTCACTCTCACTTTGGCAGTTTTCTGCATTTTGGTTCCTATGACTTTCCCTACTATCCATTTTGCATGGACAGCTCCACGTGGTACAGACATTGTTTAGTTATGGTCATCCAGTGCCTGGCAACAAGCAAGCAGACATGTTATTTTAACAAAAAAAATGGACAGTTTCTGATCAATAGCAAATTCTTTTGAATCACACTGACTGCTACATACATGAGAGAGAAATGCATAACCATGGAAGCTACGAATTTAACTCACACTCTAGCAGCTGATTTTGCTGGAACACTTCATCAGGTTTGTATATGACTAGAGTTAACCCAAACAGAAAGCAGTCTATAGCTGCTGCTCAGAAAATCACTTGCTTGTGAATACCCCAGATTATCAGCTGAGCTAACTAAAGGTAATAAACTTTTTAAAGCTACACAAGTCATCTGAAAGCTCTCACCTACAGTAAGTTTAATCACTTCTGAGTTCATTCTTGTAAGCAATTGTACTCCACTACCCTGTTAGTTTTGTTTAAATAAGTAGAACTTTCTATATCACCCTTGCAAGAGCTATAGGAAAAATTTATGGTGAATATTAAAAGGCTTGAATGGGTATTAAAATTGCTCAACACTAGTTACCTTTTTCTCAGCTAGCTATGCACTATTAAGCACTACTGACATCTGCTGAATTCTCCAGCTATTCATTTTGTAACATTACATCAGGCTTGCTTAGGTATTACAAAGCATCAAAAGAGTTTAAGGATACAGGGGCACATACATAGGACGAAGTACTTCACACAAAGCTTGGGGCTGCTTTTACCATCCTTGACTCAGCTGTGTGACCCAGGGGGCTGGAAGAGGGAGCCTGAGGAGTCCTCCACCTGTGGAACAGGGCTAACCACTAGCTACAGCCACCAGGCCGGAGAGAGGCGAACGTGTACAGAACACCCACGGAGCACAAGAGGGCTGCCAGGAGGACAGGGCTGGAGGCAGGCAGCTGGGCGGGAAGAAACGGGGCCTACAGACAGACTCGGGGCCTTCCCCTCAGCCCTCCCCAGCACCCCCGTGGCTCCACAGGCCTCCCCACCTGCAGGGCGGAAACCCCGGCCCCAGCCCAGCGCCCCTCCCGCCTCCGGGCCGCCTCCCGAAGGGGAGACCCTGCGACCCAGCCCCCCGGAGGCCCCGGCCCCCCACAGCCGCAGGGCCCTCTCACCACCAGGGCCGCCACCGCGCCGCCTCACCGGCCTTAAGTGAACGGAGGCGGAAGGGGCGGGGCAAAAAGCCGGAAGAGCCGCGCGGCAGAGGGGCGGGGCCGGCGGTGGGGAAGGGCGGAGCGTCCCGGGGAGGATTTAAAGGCGCAGGCAGCCGCCCCTCGCCTCTAGGAGGAGGGTGAGGGCTGGGGGGCGGTTGTGTCTCCGCTTCCGGGCGCCTCGCCGGGCAGTGCCCCAAGCTGAGGGAGATGAGGGTCGGCCTCCTCCCCTCGGCTCAGGGGGCCCTGCCTGGGCCCGCAGCTGGGGGATGTCGGGGCGAGGGCCCCGTGCCTGTGGGCAGCCCTGTCCCGGCCTCCCCCGGCTGGTTTTCGGTACCGGCACCGGGCTGGGTGCCGCGTTCAGAGCTGCGGGGCCAGGCGTGAACAGGGTGGGCTTCGGCCAGGAGGCGCGTGGAAGCGGAGGCGCCATTTTGCGCTTCGAGCTGCGGGGCTGAAGCACGGCGTTGGTGCGGTCTTGGCCTTGCGAAGGGGGGGCCCTGAGGCCAGCCCTCACGGGCGGCGTCCCGAAGTTCGTGGAGATGAACCCGGTGCTGAGGGTTCTCCGTGTAAACCCGGAGTAACTGGAACATCTGAGTTGAGAACTGGCCCGTCACTCTTGATTACCCCTACTCCGGTAGGAATTCAGTTCAAGTCTGTAAAATCAGTGGTTGGAAAACAGACAGCCGAACCCCCTTACTGCGGGAAGCCTTGGCTGTGCCCTGGTGTTTGCGGCGGCGTGCTCCTGGCTGCTCTGGTGACCACAGGCAGAGGCATCTTACTTTGTGTTTTGTCCTTTTACCTTTTTATCACTGGCAGGTATTTTGGCTGCTGCCCACTTTTCAGGTTCTTCGGAGGCTTTATTGTCCCATCATCTGTCCGCACAGGAAGAGAGCAGGTTCACGCTTGCTGGAAATCCCATTTACTTGCTAGGACAACGCTGCTGCTTCCCTTGTTAAGGTGGCTGGGTATGGTGACAGCAGCCTGTTCTCTGCATGGCTGGAGACACTGTTGAAATAGTTTGACCAAACGCTGCCAAAGGAGTCAATTGAAAGTTCATTATCAGTTCTTACAGATACCCAAGTCAAGATTCATGGGCGTCTCCTATTTTAGTGCTTTGCTGGAATTGCAGTGGAGAGAAGTTGGGAGGAGTCTTGCTGGCACAGGCAGGAAATGGTTAAGAGCCCTTCATATCACCTGGGAAAGCAATTCTTTGATTTTTCAGAGGGCGCTAACATGCTGCAGTTCATGGGGAACAAAGGAAAGGAGATCAAGTGTAAAAGTTGTTCTTGGATTTTATTTTCAGTGGCAGAACGTGCGAGGGCTGGACATTGATGCCTGCTGAAAAATAAGGAGTTTTGGATTAAAAAGACTTCTTGCTTATCTTCATTCAGAAAATGATCTGCAAAGTAAATCTGATTCCAGCTGGTGACTTTAGATAACTTCTTTCTCGACTGAAAGGTAAGAACAATATTTATATCACTGACCCATTTTAAAATAGTGAATTCTTTGCTTAAATTGTTGCATAGGCAGGACAAGGAACGCGCTCAGAAGTGAGTCAACAGTTGTAAAAAGCCCACAATGCTTTTCCTTTTACTGTCTGTGTTCAGTTTGCTTGCATTAATTTCTGAGCTTGAGTATAGAAATTCAGGAACTGGGAGAAGCCTAATGAGCCAGGGAATTTACAGCTAAGAGTTGCAGTACATATTTCAGCAATGACAGGAGACTTTCAAATTGTAGTAGTATCTGTGTTAATGTACTTCTGCATTTGATGCATCAAGCATCTTCGATTGGTGTCTCTTAAAGTGCTCCCTGAACCTTGTTTCTTTAAACCCCATTGCACTCCCAAGGATTTTGTGTTTCAGGCTTGTGTGTAAGGACTTTGCTAGCAAACAGCACAGTTGCTGCCCCTGTGCATGTGCTGAACCTTAACCTGGAAGGACACTGCTTTTAGGGGGTTGCAAGGGGGGTCTAACAACTTATCCTTAGCTTGTATGCAGAGGAGACTAAGGAGGTCATGCCTTAAAAAGTGATGCTGACTATGTGTGTGTCAGTGAAAACAGATGCTTATGCTTTTTCATTGGAGTTTGACTGACCAAAGTGTAATTGGATGGTAACACCTCAGGCACAGTCACCGAGAGCAAGTGCTGTGTGAAGGCAAATCTCTGTACCCTGTGGAGAGCCCTGCAAACCAGCCATTTACCTTGGAAATGCTGAACCAAAAGTGAATAGTACTCTCACTCTTGGCAAGGTTAATTACAGCTTGTGCACTGAGCTATTTCTCAGTGCCTGTCTCTGTAGTGTACTGAATTCTAGAATTTATTGAGCTTCTGGAGGGATGCTGGCTTCATTTGCTTTGTTTGTACCTTTCAGTCAATACCAGAAGTGGCATCTGATGCATGGGTTATTTCCCATTTTGATAAACTCTGTAGTGCAGTGGTGTAATGCTACAGCCCATGTAGTGGAGTGATACAGATAAGCATCAGTCATTGCAAGAGTCGCCTTGCCAGTTATTCTTGCTATTGCTTGCTGTTTCCAGTTTCCTTCCCCCACGTTTTGCTCAGGCACTAGTTTCTTATTGTCGAGAAGGGGGGAGATTATAATCCAGTTAGAGCTGGTGGATGTCAGTTCTTTCATCTTAGACATGCTAAAAGGCAGCATCTGGACCGTTTAGTTCCTGCAAATTGCATTCCTCATCAGTGTTCCTGTTCCACTCATCAAGCAAAGTTTTTCTTTCTGTTAGTTTTCATAAGGTGCAGGAAAAGCTGTGGACATTCACAGTTTCTGAACTATCTGCTCCCAGATTCTGGCTGGACAGGAAAGTTATCACCCTGCCCTCTTTTGGATTAATATGTTATTTGGTAAGGTTACGACATGTTCTGATCTATCCCATTTTGCTGCTTCTGAATCTTGAGCTTAGATGCCTCTGGCAACTGCAGAAATAAATCACTGGAGCTCAGTGACAGAAATTGTCTTGAAACAAGTTGCACATGATTCGCAGTTAAAAGTTGTTATTATTAGCAAGTATCTAGAGAGTGTATTGCTTTTGCATTTAAGCAAAAGATTGCAAACCCAGATCGTCTTATTTGGAAAGATCTTTACAAAAATTTTTTCTAAAAACTTGACTGGTAAATGCTTTTGCTTATGTTGTCAGTATCTGACATTCATTTAAGCTATTTATTGTGAAAACCTTTTCTATTTCTTTACCAGTACTATTGATTAAAATGCAGTTTACATTTCTTGGGAAAATTTGATATTCAAAAATGTCTTTTCACTGTGAGTCAGAATGTACTTTTCCATGGAATAAAAATTCTGGAAAGGAAAAAAAAACGGTATTGGAAATGACAATATAATTTGTTCAACATTTCAACCAGGTTATATAAGAAAAAAAGGAAGAACTTCAAAGTCAAAATGAAGGGCTCTGGTGTTTTTGTTCTATTTTGCGAAAATTAGTACATTCTTCTGAAATAGTTCAATTTTATCTGTTCAGCATTTTCCATATGAAACTCTTTGAGAATGTTCTGTACTGGCCTGAACTCCAAGTTCCTATTTAGCTGAATTGGCCGTTTCAAATTACATGTTAAAAGTGAATTATGAAGCTTTTTCTCTTTTTTGTCTCCAGCCACTGGTGTTTCTTCTAGAGCTAATAGAAGAAGGGTTTGTGTCCAGTATTCCATAGTGGTTCGTGGTTCTGCTGCTTTAACTGCTATATTCAATGGGAAAACTATTTGCAGTAATTCTCCAATTTTGAAGAAAACTGGACAAGAAAGCTTTGGAATGTAACAGGTTAAAACATAATTTTGCTATTAGCTCTGCTGCAGCTTGCAGATTATGGATAAAAAAAAATTACTGGAATAGTTACTGCTGGTTTAGATGCCTTCACATGATGCTCTCCCTGTCAATATTACTGCGGTCCCATTATACCATACTACTGTGGTGATTTAGTGGTTTTTAAAGATTCCTTTCCCTTTAATTGAAAACACCTTTGTATGCTAAACAGAAAGGACCTGAGCTCAGTAGTGTGCACTGAGATGTTGCCTAAATTAGAGGAAATGCACTCAGTGCATCTCAGATCTGTTTTGCACTCCTCTAAAAAAAAATGTTCCCCCAGGACAAGGGGGTACCCTGAGGGTGAAGGGATTTGGTATTTCTCTGGGTATGCTTCCCCTGTGTTAAGACCCCCGAAGCACACTGGCTTGCACTGATTCTTTGCGGTGTGAACTGTCCTCTTCTAGCACTGTTGGCAGACTCCTCCAGAAGGAGGACTAATTTGGAAAGAGTGCTTTGGATGTGTATTCCCTTTGGTCTTGAGGTGGGAAAAGATACTGTTAGCTGTTCCAGATAGAAGTTTGTCTAACTTGTTCAGAAAGATAGAACTTCCATCCTATACTTTTCCAGGATTATAGTATTCTTGCTAGTGAATTTTTCTGTGTAACCTTGCTGCAATTTAATTAAGCCTATTATTCCTTGTCCTAACCATTGTGGTCAAGCAGAACAGACGTTATCGTGTGTCGTTACACTTGTCCCTTCTCTGTACTAACCACTACTTTCATTTTACTACAGATTATTTGCTAGCTCTTGGATCTCTGCTTTGGATTCTCTCCAGTTATCCCATTATCTTTCTTGACGTGTGTTGCCCCAAACTGGACACAAGACTTCAGCAGAAGCTTTACCATTGCCAACTGGAGGGAGAGGACTCCTCAACTGGTCTCGGTGGTGTTAGAAAGATGAATTTCCTCCTGAGCCTTTCTTCCCCACTCTAAGTTGTTTCAAGTACTTGTTTTCAACTCTGGTTGATGTCCATGTGATTTGGCACCTGACTTATCTGTTCTCTGCCTAACCTTCCTTACAAGTCAAAAAGAAAAACTTCTGTATACATTTAACCTCCTATTTAGCCTTCATTTGAAATTTTGGATGAGGCGCACATGCGAAGTAGAAAATGATCAATACCTTTGCAAGGCAATTTAAAGCTCAGCAGAAGAAAGGGACAAGATATTTTATAAAGTACTGGAGGGTACAGACAAATGATACTTTTCAGTTTAAACTAGAAATTTATTTTGGAATTTCTTAAGAGATTGGGAGTCTGCCACACTAAAATAGTCTTACATTGTAGGGAACCAATAATGCCTCAGTCTCTTCTTGACCTATATATTTCACAGCTACTAAGTGGGTTGTGCAAGTCTGAGCTGTTAATTTTATAAAGTAAAAACAAGAAGAAAACTTTAAAGGCTGACTTACGCTCAAAAATAAACATGAGAACTGCATAGTGCAGATGCACACTATCATTTAACCCCAACTTTCAACATTTTCTTTGGTATCCACAAAACCGTCGTGGCAATGTCATGTGTCTTTTTTTGATGGCATGCAGTCTATTATGTTTAGAATATAAAATTTATGATGGAACTTTCTGTAGGCTTCTGTGAAATTAATTTCACTTCAGAAGAAAGGCAACTGGAAAAACTGTTCTAAATAGCTTTTATCATTATGTGTTTATATGCTCAAGAGAAATAGGTAAATTCAGCTTAATTTCACTGCCTGTATTCCTGGCATTTGTATAATTTCAGGTGGTTAAGATTTTATGCTGTGAAGAAACTCGATAGGTTAGTTGCTCAAGGAGTCATAACTGATGGAAAAGTATGGAGTTGGGTTCGATACAGTAAGTTTTTTGCTGTGTCATGTAGCTCTGTTTTATAAGCAGAGCTTCTGCTGATGTGTTTAGTTTAAAGACACAGCGGTATGTACAGCAGAGACCTTTGAGAAAGTGAATTTTGCCTGGATATATAAAAGGGATGAGGAATGTCATATTTGTTGCCATTACTCAAAAGCCATGTACTACTTTTTGTGACACTGAATATTCATCCATTGCAGAGTTTCGTTGCAAGGGAATGCTGAATTGCTAAATGGATGCAGGTGATTGTACGGAGCATGAGGGCTGGATTGGAGGCTCCCTAGATGTCCTCAGCCATAGTGAGAGGCAGACCCCTGGATCTTGCAATATAAGGTCTGAAGGAGGTTCTTTCTAGTACTGTAGAAAGCTAGTGTCTGCCCAGGTCTGAGAGGCAAGACAGGAATGATTTTTTTTGGAGCAATTGATTTTTAGGGAGTAAATCCCCAGGTTAAACTATATTTTTTAGCATTCTTATGGCTTTGAGTATCTTTTTGGACAAAAACATGCAGAGACTGTTTGTATTTAAGGGTGACTTTATTTTGCAAGTTTGAACTCATCCTACTTTGAAGTCTAGCGAAGAAAATGTTACTGAATTTCTAGCTCTAAACGTAGCAATGTTTGATTTCAGGTGTGGCTCTCCTCATAAACTGAAAAATGTCTATCCGAGGCCTGAAGAAGAAACAACCAAAGACTTTTAAAGTCAAAATTATAACAGTGGATGCTGAAATGGAGTTCAGCTGTGAGGTAAGTCCTCGGAAGAATTCTTTAAAGTTGGAGGTTGCCCTTTATATTAGCAAGCCATATATTTGAAAATTCTCTGCAAAGCCACAGGAGTTGGTGCTGGACAGTAGTTGCTACTAAAGGAATGCAATGATTGAAAAGATGGGTTGGTGGGTTAGGAGAAGTTTCCCACTCTGACTTCAAATCCAGCTGCAAACCAGTGCAAAATACACCATTTTGATCTGGGAGTACTAGCCCTTGTGTGAGGAACAGTTCTGCTCTGAAATGCCCCCCAAACTGAAGGCTGATGTCTGGGATGGGTAAAAGTTCAGATTATCAGCTCATCAGGTCTTAAAACTGATCTGTAACTTTTAAACAATAGATCACTTAATTTCAGATGCATTCATCTGTTAAACACCTCTGACTTTGTGTCAGAACCTGAAGCTGTTTCCATGAAATATATTTGACTGACAGCTAAATTAGCAGTAGGCCTGCTATATTCGTAAACATCGCAGCACATGATGCAGGTTTTCTTTGTAAGCGTGCCTACTTCTCTACATTTTTTAAATGTGATGAGGCTCTTTAAGACATCATTGGCTTGGCTAAAGAAGCCTGGTCAGAGCTAGTCCTGAGATGTTGCTTATAAAATAACTTACAAAATGTTGCTCTACATTTGTGCTTAGTTGATCTGGGAAATTCTCTTTGTGATTTGCCATTTGTGAACTGTGGTTTCTTTCTTTAGCTAGAATGGCTGGCTTATATCTTATCTGGGCAGACGAGAAAAATGATCAAATGTAAAGGCTAGCTTTTCTTCTATTAGTTATAGCTATCTAGTAAATTGGATAAAGCACGACTGCAGGAAAAATATGGAAGAATACATAGATAGCAAGTGATCAACTGATAAATGAATTGGGCTGCGCTGTTGAAGAAACAGAACTGTGCCTGATCAATTCCCAATCATCCAACAAAAGCAAAAAAAGTGCAGTTGTTTTGAGAATGGGAGTTAAAAAGCTGAGGTCCCACTGGGACTGGCAATTCTAGTAAGGGTTGACTGTCTCGTGGGGCACTTAGTATTTCAGTTACTAGATCTGTCAGAGGCAGAATGCATCAGTCACAGGCAGTGCGTTTCTGTGACTTACTGATCTAGAATACTTGCAGACAGAATTGTGAGAACAAAGAATTTGGAAAAGTTGGTTCAGAGTTCAGAGTCCTTGTTAACAAATCCAGCTTGATATATTCCTTCCTTTGCTATCTCTTCTCCCCCGGTACTGCTTTTTCTGGGTTGATTTCCTGCTTTCCATCGAAATATCGCCCCAAATTTTTTTTTGCCATTAA
>VXAL01015866.1:119611-150653 GCA_013399475.1 Chauna torquata
GACCCAAACTTTCATGAGCCAGGCTTTCTAGCCCATGATGAACTTTTACCCAAAAGGGTAAGTCTTTATTATGTATAAAACCAAACTTTTGAATCTGCCCTTTGATGCAGAGCTAGTACTGCTTTGGGACTAACCAGAGCATTAGAAACTGATTGTGTTTGCTTTGAACTTGGCAAAATGACCAAGCTGTGAACTGCGTTGCTGCATTCACATTGCTTGGGAGAGGCAGCACGTGTATTTGTATCTTCAAAGGAAAACAAACTCCTTCCTTTCTCTGTAGGTTCTCAGGCAATATCAGTTAACAGCAGAGATGTGGGAAGAAAAGATTACAGCTTGGTATGCTGAGCACAGGGGTATTGCCAGGTATGAAATAATTTCATTCTTTGGAAATCTTACACATTTCAGTAACTCATTATTTGCTATCTTCAGTGAAATTTGGCTTTTGTCAGTGAGCAAAGAGATACTGGGTTCCAAGCTATGCTGGTAGTAGGTTTGTTTTATTACTAAGGGGAAAAACATCCACTCACCCAGAGTATCTTGTGTAGGGCACCAAGTGCTTGTAAACTGGACTTGCTTTGAAGCAAACAGAAGTTGAGCGCTCTTGCAGAGCTTCACAACCTAACATGTCTAAAGTCTGATATATTTTATACCTTGTAAAAATCATGGTTCAAAAAGGTGTCAGCACACTTAGTAAGGTACCAAAGCAATATAGACATTGTGTTGTAGTTCCAGGACTGAGTTTTGGTGCTATTCCATGTTGATGTTTAGCTACTTCTAACACATTCAGCATGCCTGGAAGTTCAGTTAAATATGAGGTAGGAGCTGTTGGCATCCAGAGGCAGCCATTCCTAATATTTCAGTTCAATTTTTCTTTGGCTTTTCTAGATGCTTCTTAGCACTATCTTTCCTGAGTATTTTCCTCAAGACTTGATGCTTCAGTTTGAAGGGAAAACAACAGTGGGTGGAGACACTTTCTTTGGGCAGAGTCCAAAGAAAAGTACTGTTTAGAATTTCTCAATGAACTCTGCTTCTTGAAGGGAATATCCTCAAGTTACGGAAAATAGTGGTAGAGTAGGTCTCCAGGACGTGATAATGGAGTGGCAAAGCTAACATGCAAGGATAAGACTGGACTTGAATTTTAAAGATTGCACTATACGTGACTCAAATCAAAATAGATACAGCTTTGTCTTCTGTAGAGATGGTGTTTTCATTATCCTTTTTCTGTTGAGAGTGAGACAGTAAAATTAAAAGTACAAAGGACCAGAATGCCTGTTCTTTTTGAAGTGGGAAGTACGCTGTCAGTTAGGACAAAGATTGGATAGGAATTACCAAGAGTAATCATGGCCTTATTCTCTAGGGATGAAGCTGAGATGAACTACCTGAAAATTGCCCAAGACTTGGAAATGTATGGTGTCAATTATTTTCCCATTGCTGTAAGTGCTTTATTTTAGCAGTTTGCAATTCCTGTAGATGATGGTAGTGTCCTTTTAAAACCAACTAGGGAGTTTGGAGCTGGGACTCATGGATTCTGCTTTTCTCTGCTGTGGATGGGTTCTGTAGTGGTTGTCCTGACTTGGTTTACTTGCCTGCTAATTGAGTAGGTGAATTCAACAGTAAATGTTAATGTTCTATGATCTGACAAAGGTCTTGAATAGCTCTGGGTATGTAATAGGAAGAAGGATCAATAAACTAGACATTTGAGCTGCTTTATTCAACTGGGTTTGTTAGCTAATAGTGGCAACATTCATAATCTGTTTTGTAGAAACAGCCATTTCCTAAAAATACAAATAAATATCAGTGTATTAGAATGTGTGGTTCTTGTCTGTGGTTGTTTAATGTCACTGTAAATAGCACTTACTGATATCTGTTGTTTTTTAGCAAAATAAAAACCATACAGATCTCTTACTTGGAGTTGATGCCAAAGGTATTCATATCTACAGCATTAATAACAGGTTCTCTCCAAATAAGTCGTTTGAGTGGAGTGCTATCAGAAACATTTCCTATAGTGAGAAGGAGGTATGATGATCTGATATATTATTCTTTTTATATGGGCAAGGGTGTGGACTGGGATTCTTGGAACAGGCTGAAAGCGGTTTCTGTTTAAATAATTGGGTTNTGTTACGAAACTAAAACTATAACAGACTTGCCTTTCCGATGTGCTGCATAATCTTGGCTCCCCTAGGAGCCAAGGGCTGCTCTGAGCTCTCCAGACTTGTGGAGCCCACTATTCTGGTTCCTTCCCCGCTGCTTGCCCTTTGCAAAACAAGTGTGTTGGTCTCTGTAAAAGATATTGTGAATGCCATCATGGCTGGCTTCAGTTATCTCAGCAGGAATTAGATGATCCGTAAAGACTTAATGCCAGTTTTGCGTGCAGAAGTTGTCCCTGTAGATGAGGTTTGAAGCACACTGGCAAGCGGAGACATGCAGGGAGCTTTACATGTTTTTGCCTGAATTCTGCAAGTTTATCAGTGCATGATTTCAGTCTTCAGCACAGCCCTACCATTACAATTTCACTGTGATTTCAGAGCCCGTCTTTCACTTGTAGAAAGTATAGTGGGGAGCAGGTGAAACCTGGAGTCATTTCAAATCATGTGGCTTCAGGAAGACTATAATCAGAAAAATAAAACCAGAAAAATCATTGGTACTAGCATACCTGGAATTTGTCAGCCGAAGGACAGTAAGGCCTGTTCCTTTCTTTCTCTGGACCTTTCGAAAAACACTGAGGATGAGATTTGCTGTCCAGACTTAGATGTGCATACATTAAATCAGGCAGGGCAGCGTACAGGAGAGTTTTACCTCCAAAGAGTTTTGTTTTCTTGACATTAAACTTCTCCCCTGGTCTGTGAATAAGATGCTTTAACTCCTTATTCTTGGGAAATTGGGCAGTCCTATATTAAAGCTCCACTATATTTGGTGTCACATTCACAGTCCTGCTCCTCACAGGGCAGCACATTAAACCAGTTATTACCTACAGGGTGAAACGAGCTGTAGGATGTTAAGACCTTGGTGACTCAGATGGCCTGAAATTATACATTTCATTACAAATGAATTATAGGAATAGAGAGCTAACTCATGAGTCATAGAGAGCATGATCTTAAAGAATGGAGCTGTTTTTTGTTATGCAGCCAAACTGAGTGCAGCATAAGAAGTAAAAGTGTGTACTGACCTGGCAGCATGAAAGCCTTTCACATTGTCTGGAAACAGTTTGGGAGATAGGACTGAAAATGTGAAAAAGCAGGAGCTCCAGTACTGTTATCTCATGGTCAGAGGAACAAATCCTTCAGGCCTTTGGGATACATTATGTTTACACCTGAAACGACTGAGATTCAGAGAGGTGTTTGACATCTCCCTGACTTTAAGAATGACCTTCTGGGGGTTAGTAATGTATCCTGTTTTCCTGGTAACCAGTGCTTGTTCCACTGTTCTCAGTATAGTTTGCAATGTACAGGTAGTATGAGAAACACCATCCAAACTGGCGCCAGGTGTGGGTCTGTGGAGGCTTTATCTTCTAAGTGGCCTGCTGCAGGAGCAGATGAGGAACCTGTATAATAAGAGAGCAGGTCTGGTTCTGATTCTTGTGAGCAAAACAATTGTGCATTGCTCTCCCCATATTTGTGGCATAAATCACTGCTTCCCTGGAGAGAAGTGGAAGTGGACTAAAGTTGCATTAGTATTAATTATTTTCAGCTTTGTTTTTCCTCCTTTTCACTGCTTCCTCTTCTTTTGTCTTCTGTCTGTACAGTTGACTATTAAACCTCTTGACAAAAAAGCAGAAGTCTTCAAGTTCTTTTCCTCTCAGCTAAAAGTAAACAAATTGGTAAGTGTCTTGTTTTCCTCCTTTAAAACTGGGCCTGGCAATACTGAGTGATATCTGAGTGAGAAATGTTGTTTGTCTGTGAAACCTATGTAGAGGCCAGGGAGCATTGAGTTTCAGCACGTTTTCCATAGGATTCTTCTGTCTGGGAAGTCAGGGTGCATATGTTTGTCCTCTCCCTGTTGGGAGAAGAAATGATGGGTGAAAAGTGAGATGTGAAAAAAGGCCCAAATCACAAAGGGAAATCCAGTTGCTGGAAGGGGAAGACAGCATATGAAAGGTGCAAAGCCACTGTGACATCTGCTTATCTGACTGCTGTGGGTTCTTAATCAGTTTTTTGCCTCTCCTTTTCTGGGAGAAGCAACAAGGAAGGGTCCTAATCAACTGGCTAATTCTATCATCACTGACTGCTTCCTAGCACAACCACAGGGGCTGGATCACTTCTCTGAGCTTGTGGAGGGGCCATCACAGGTGACCATTCCCGCATAGCTACCTCCTGTGTACTCTGGGTCTAGACCCACTGCCTGTTCTTTTTCAGGCAGTTGAAACTGGACAGGGATGAAGGATGGAAGGAGAACCCCTCATCCTGTTATGTTTTCTAAACTATTATGTAACTGAATGTGAGCCTGCCCTGGGTGTCCCTTCCCTTGGAAGGGAAGCAGCTGCCAGCACTTGTGCTGAACTCAGAAATGTCAGCTTCTGTCCTGTGAGGCTGATGTGGGGCTCTTTTTGCCCATCTAGATAGGGTTGCAACTATGTCACAATCACATTTGCTTTGCTTTTCCTATTCAGATTTTGCAGCTGTGCATTGGAAACCATGACCTATTTATGAGGAGAAGAAAAGTGGACTCAATAGAGATCCAGCAAATGAAAGCACAAGCCAGGGAAGAAAAGGCTAGAAAAAAGGTAGATTCTGCTTCTCTGTTGCTGAAAATACTGATTATTATTCCAGCTGGTGCCCTTGCTGTCCATGCATTGCATCAATGTGTGTGTGGGAGGTGAGAAAGTGCAGCAGGATTGAGTGTGGGAACAGCTCTAATGTGTATGCGGCATCGGAGGATGTAAATGATGTTTGTGAAACTGAATAGGTGATCACAAAGATTTGGGGTACATAACAGATCGATCTAAGTGTTCTTCCAGCAGTCTGAAATAACCAGTGTTACCAGTTAGTGGTGTTCATTGCTGCTAAAGTGCAAGTAGCTTCAGCATTGCATCTCTGCTGAATGTCAACTCACCAGCTAGAGAGCAGTCCGTTCTTCATTAGATTCATTTGCTGTGCTGCCTCAGGCCCAGATGAGATTCTGCTGCAAACCCACAAGCGTGGTATTTCTCATTCTCTTTCCAGATGGAGAATCAAAGGCTGGCCAGGGAGAAGCAGCTCCGAGAAGAAGCTGAGCGAGCCAAAGAAGAGCTGGAAAGACGTCTTTTCCAGCTGGAAGATGAAGCCAGGCAGGCCAATGAGGCCCTGGTGAGTAGTACATAAGCTGAATATTCTTGTGCTTGAAGGGCTTTCTTGGTTTGGAAGCTTTTCTGCTTTTCCTCTTATGGCTTCTGTGAGGTGCTAGAAGTTATGGCTTATACAAGGCTGAACAGTTTCTGGCCAGTGGTAGGGGAGGCATGCTGGAACACCTGGGAAATATCTGACCATCCCTAACCTCCATTTGCTGTGAGCCATTCTCTCCCTGTGTTCACAGCACTTTCTTCAGGCAAAGAGAGGAACAGGAAGCAACCTTGTGAGCTAAAACCAGGAGAATAGGGCTTGGTGTGTGTTGCATGTGGCACTGACAACCAAAGGGGGGCAACTTCTGTCAATTTTTGGTTGATGTCTTTGTCCAACTCTGAACAAATGTCTCCTTGCTGTATAGAGGTGAGAGGCAGGAAGGAAGTTAGGCAGTTCTGGAGCAGAGGAGGAACACCAGACCCTACAATTGTTTACTTTTTATTATAAGGATTAACAATTATATCCCTTAATCTGTTCAGGAAAGATATCTTCCTGACTGACTGCAAGGGTGAAATTGTAGATGCTAGACAGGGTAACTACAAAAAATCGTTTCCTCTTAGCTCCGATCCCAGGAAGCAGCGGAGCTGCTGGCTGAGAAAGCTCAGATTGCGGAAGAAGAGGCAAAACTGCTGGCCCAGAATGCTGCAGAAGCAGAGCAAGAGCGACAGAGGCTGGAAATAACAGCTCTGAAAACCAAGGAGGAGAAACGCTTGATGGAGCAGAAGATGCGGGAGGCAGAGCTGATAGCAGTGAAGCTGGTGAAAGAGTCTGACCGGAGGTTAGATTTGCTTGAGAGGGATTTTGTGTGGCCCCTACTGGGTTGCCTGGGTGGAGAGCGTGCTACTTCTCTCAGAGCAGGAGGAGGGTTGGGGCGGAGCTCAGCAGGAAGGGATTTTTCCCAAAGCAACACATCAGGTGAAAATGCCTTCACGTGTCTTGTTTTTTCCACCTGCTATCAGTGGTTGTGATGCAGGTCAAAAAGTTTACAGAGGATCTGATGCAAGGCTTTAGAGCTGTTTAGTATTAAAGATCCAAAATGCAGAGGCATCTTCTCTTTAGCATTACCAAAAGAGCACTAGCTACCTAAATTTAACAACTTTTATATGCCCTGTGAGTTATGAGACTTTTCATTCATTAGTACTAAAATGGTGTCTCATATCCTTTTCAGATCTTTGAAAAGTATAACCCAGGTAAACTCATGTGGAGTATAAACCACACTGTAAGAGTCTGCATGTTCCATAGCACTGTGCTGCCCGAAGATGTAGAGCAGACTAGTGTTGACAGAGGTTGTTTAACCTTGCTGTTAAGGGCCTTCTGCTTGTTTTAGGATACTGCCAAAAAGCTTGCCAAAATAAAGAGCAGATATGTTGCACCCCTCTTCATCTCAGGGAGGATCTCTGACAGCCTGAAGAATCTGTATCAACAGGTCAAAGCTGAGCCCATGGAAATTAGGAATAGGAAAAACACATTGATTCAGCCAGTTCATTCTGGATTGTCCTTCAAAGCCTCTCTTGTGCTGTGTTCAGTTCTCCATGTGACTATCCTACTACAAATGTCTTTGGATAAAGGAATCACGCAGAGTGATGGATCTTATTCTCCAGAAACTAGTGAGATACATAACTCTGAAATCCATGTGTTACTTTATGCTGGAAATCATCAGCCATTCATGTCAGGATATTTGTCTTGCAGAGCCAAGGAAGCAGAGCATCTGAAACAAGATCTGCATGAAGCTAGAGAGGCTGAACGGAAAGCAAAGCAGAAACTGTTAGACATAACCAGGCTTAATTATCCTGTAAGTTTCTGTTCTGCTGGGCACCGCTTCATCTTGGGAGATAATCAGATGTTGACTGTATGTTTGTAGCCTCATCAGGCTAGGTTGCGGCATGTCTACATCTAGCCGCGGGACAAACACCTATAGGACCAGCTAGTGACTGAACACAGTAGTTGGAATTAAATTGTATTTGTTAAGGGCATTGAGTCGCGAAGATAAAGGTGAGACAAATATTTAAAAAACAAAAACAAAACCCTAACTAAACAAACCAAAACAGGACTGGTGTTAGGATTTAGGGAGCAGAGATGGTCTTGCCTGCATTCATGTCTGATACTGACTCTATGCCATCCCAGGCAATACTTGTGGAGGCAGTTGTACTGAACCAGCTGTGTTGTCCTGGCATGTGAATTGCACGAGTGTGTTCAGGCAAAGCAGGTGAAGCTGTCACCAGCAAGAAGGTGGTGTTAAGGCTGTGTGCCCCAATTCCCTCTTCTGCTTCAGCCTTGCTGAGAATGGGTTTCCATTCTCTGCTGAAATAAATAAGGAACACTGCAGCCAGGGTACTTCTCTGCACTTGGATCTGGGGCTTGTGGACTTTGGCAGTTCATCCGGGGTCACTCAGGTAGAAGGGAAGGGCTTCAGGGGCATCTGTGTCTCATAATCCATGAATACCTTTTGAAATGGCTCAGCATGACACTCTTGAAGAAGCTGGTGAGGTAAAACCAAAATCAAATGATCAAGTCTTACTGACAGTGCTTGTGTTGCCTCTTTCAGCACATGGCCAAGTACCCGCAGTATTTGCCAACTGACACCAGAGATGCCAACTTTGATAAAGGGTCCATCAAGCTGGATTTGAAGGACATTGACCTCAAGAGACTGTCCTTTGAGATAGAGCGAGAGAGGTATCAATATGCTTCTGGTGTAAATAAATGAGAATATATTAATCATGGAAAGTACAGAAAGGAAAAATTATCTGGGAATCACAGGTCGCATCCTTAACAATTCAGAATGGCCTTCTTGTTTTTATGACTGGGAGGCCTTTTACTCAGCCTGGTGCAGGTTATGGCTCTGTAAGACTAGCTATTTTACACAGAGGAAGAGTTTTGTGGTGGCATCAAGCTACGATGCTTCCTTCTGTCTTGGAGACCATTATGTCAGGTACAAAGTACTTTGCTTGAGCAACAGCATGTTAGGGGACAGAAGTTTCCCTCTAGTGTTAAAGTGCGGTATTGCTTTGATACACGGAGGCTTTTCCTCTCTTGGTCTGGAGGGAAATTCTTGGTAAAAAGTTGGTTTGTGAATGCTGAGGGGTGGAAGTGAACGTCCTTCTCACTGGAGCAGGGGAGTCAGGCTGACATGTGCCAGACTTCATTTTGCCTATACAAAAAAAGGCAAATTGAAGCAAAGAACTTCCTCTCCCCTCCTTTTGCGCGTGCATACGCATATACTCCCTGCTCTTGAGTTATGTTATACTTGTAAGCTTTTTGTCTCTAATGTGTGGACTACAGACTAGATTACTTAGAAAAGAGCAAAAAATTTGAAGATCGACTGAAAGAACTGAAGTCTGAAATTCATGCTCTGAAACTAGAAGAAAAACAGTCTGGGCTTTACTCTCATTGGAATGAAGTACTGGGATCGTTGGATCGCTCCTTAGGAAATGTATGTACCTTAAATACCTGCCACTTTTTCCACATAGTGAGAATAGTGTATGTATGCATGCCAAAGGTAGTTGTTGTATTTCAGTTCAATGCACATTCTTTAGTACCCTTGATACTAAAATATTGAAAGTGTGAACAGAGGAGGAGTTTTCCTGGGCAGGATACTAGTAATATAAGCAAAAAATAATAATCTTGTTTTGCAGGTTATGAAATCACAGTAAGGTTTACTGTCTTGGAACAAACTAAATTCTTGTAACTTAATGCATTTAAATGTGGTTTCTTATAGTTTGTATCACATTCTATTCACGTGCTTTGTGGTTTCTATTAATCTGTTGTGAAAGTCTTGGCTTCCCACCCCCCAGCAGTGAAGAACTAAACTCAGATTTTGGTCATAAGTTTCTTGTTACTTACATAAACACTATTCCTGAACCAGGGCAAGAATAGGGCTGTCCCTGCTTTTCTAGGTTGCTCCACATATAATAAAAATGGCCCTGAGTAAACTGTTTTAGACATACAAGGGAGTCTTGGAAAAATTGAGGGAAGATGGTCTGTGTTCTCTGGCTATGCATTTCATGTTCTTTTTGGCTTAATGAATGTTGATTGTAGAGAGGGCATTAAATTTCCATGTGTTCTTTTCTTTTAAAGACCCCGACATGGATGAAAACCTTCGAAACTGGAGATTCATTGGATATAAATCTTCAAAGACCTTTCTCTTCTTACTCGTTAAATACTACAAGCAGCTGGCCTTGTACCAACAAAATTCAACACGCAGTGCCAGTGGAAAAGTCATCTTTTCAAACAAATTCCTTGGTTGCCAATAGTGTGGGCACAGGAACCAGAAAACAGATTATAAAGGTAATCAGATTTGTAAGTAAAATCCCAAATATTGACTAGAGGTTTAGACTTCAAAGAAGTAAAGAATGGCTGGCTTTAGAGAACTGTTTTATCCAGCTCTGTCACAGCCTTGCTAATGACAGGTCACAAAGCATGGCTGTTCCCCAAGTTTGGAGGCCCTGCACTGGAGCACTGCTCAGGACTGTTGAGACCACCTGTTTTCTCACTTATGACCTAAGCCTTGGTAAATGAAAGTGATGCCCATATGCAGTAGGATTTGTGTTAAATTTTATTTGTATCAGCCAGGCTTGGAAAAAGAGAATGTGCTCTGAGAGAACGTAAAACATACTTTGCCCATCTTCTTGTTTTAAGGGGTGGGGATTAAGATACCAATAAATGCCTAGATTTCCTACAGCTCAGTTCTCCTCTTCTGTATCATTTCTGTTAAATAATCCTAAAGTAATAATGAACTAGGCCTTAAAAAACAACCAAGCTTCTTTAAAACTTCACTGGAGTGAAGAACATAGTATGTATTCAAGAGGAACTGTAAGAACATCCAGTCCTGTACATCTGGAAGGAAATAGCTTTCTGTAGGCAATGTTAATTGTGTGAGGTATAGGGAATAAAGAAAGTGTAATGTATTTGCTGTTTTATATGAACAAAACTGGTTTTTTTTAGGATCAGAGGGTCTGGTATGTAACTTTCAAGATCTGAACCTACAGGTTTGTGGGCTTAGAACTACAAGGAAAACAATTTGGTGTAGAAACAATTGTGGAAGCAGCTCTTTCTATTGCAAATAACAAACAACTATTTTAAGACTAACCTAATCCAGACAGGAGGGGTGAGGCAAATAGGTTTATTTCAAGAGGGAAGAAAAAGCTATTGCAGGGTGTCCTGCAAAAGGTTCAGTCAGATGGAAAGGAAGAATTGGACGAAAGCAAAGTAGGCTTTGCTTTCAGTAGGAGTTTAGAGTGGAACTAACTTTTCCTATTTGATTTGCATGTAGGTTCAGCAGCATGACTCGGATGTGATCTACATTTGAAGAGTCTTGTTTCCTTACTGAACTGGTAGAACCTGATGGCTGTCCGCTTGGCTGCTGCGAAATGCACCTATGTGAGGACATTTGTGCAGCTCTGTCTCCTGACAGTCATCGGCATAAAGATGTGGCTCTATAGTTACTGGTGCCATTCAGCTTCCAGGCAGGTACATAAGCTGGGAGCATAAAAACTGCCAGTGTAAAATGGCTGGTGTCTTTGGGTACAATGGTAAACATAAAAACCCCAAGGAGCATTGTTTACTTCTTATGCACTTTTGAAAAAACACTTTACACTTCATTAAACCTTCCTCCCCTAGGTATTTTTACACATTGACTTACCAGTATGGTACTCTTTGTGTAGAAAGGATGCTAGGCAGCAAGTGTCCAGGAGATGTTTGGGATGAGAAAAAAAAATTGTACGTGACCTTGGTGTTTACCTACATGACAGACTAATTCTGTTTTTGGTCCTGTCCATGTGGCATGACTCTCACAGAGCTGATCAATGTTTTAGTGTTTGCCTGGCAAATATTTTCCTTTTCCTCCCAAAGTGTTTCTCTGTTCACTTAATTGATTTGCATTTCTCTGTGAGAAATCTCAGCTTGTAATTCCAGATGTAGAATTGGACATCTTCAAATACCTCTCATTCCTGGGGGAATCCTTTGTTTGGAATGCAAAGCTTCTGTTCTCTCTATGGTTTCTGACTAGATCAAGCACTTTCTGTTGCTTGCCGCTCCAGCAAACTTTGCATACATTAACTTGTTTCCCAGTTCTGTGTAACAGCTTCCAAATTAGACAAAGACAAAAGATGTTATTGGTGTCTGCTGAAGTTGGACTCTCTTTTGATGGAGAGGTGCATGCAGCAAAATGTCTGCCTCATTAGTAAAACCTACCTGCATTTTCTAGTTTTGTGTGTTTAAGTGTCTGTTTCACCAACAGATCTTCAGTCTGAGACCTTGGGAGAAGCAGACAATACGCAGCTGTAGCTAAAGTAGTAGCACAGTTGAGCATGTGAGATATGATGTAAAAATTGGATGTTGTTAAATATCTAGTTCTAAAAGCTAAGATTAAAAAAATACATTCAATAAAAAACTTCATTTTTCACTTGTGCTAGTAACAGCTTTGAACTGAATGGTGTCAATATTGCAACAACATTAACGAGGCAAGTTCCAAGAACAAACAGGCAAATCCCCTCTGTATACATCTACAACAGAGCACAGTGTGGGCAGCGTGTGTAGCCAGCTCTGTTGTCAGACTTTTAACAGTCATGACAGTTCACGGCAAGATACACAACAGCTATCTGCAATGGTGTCCTGTTGTCTTTTTTTCCCCATCCATAAGAGTAGTTGCTGCTGCTGGCTGGCAGGGGAAGGGGAGGGTGTTAATTCTATTCACAGCTCTGATGTGATGTGTTTGCAGACTGTTGGGTATTACATGTATAGGTTATGATTGGTCTGGGGAAGAGCCTTCCATGTGAGATGGAGAAGACGTAAAGGGGAGAGGCAGATGCTGTGAAGGCCCCAAGGTTGGGCTGGTGGCATTGGCCAGAACTGGACAGTGATGAGGTAGGAAGCAGTCTTAGGGGAAAACAGTAAAAAGCAACTCAGAACTTGGCATTCTCAGATTTTGCAGAGGGAGAGGAGTGGGATGAGAAGCGCTGGGATTTCCCTCTTTCCATTTCTTCTTTTGGTCTGGCTGCAAATAACGAAGTTTATACCCTCATTCTGCCACGTGCTGAGGCTTCCTTTCACTGTCATATCTAAGCTGCATCATGCACGGGACAGGGCAGAAGGGAAGTGAAATATATGTACATTATTTATTCATTTCTTTGGACTTGATTGGTGGAATCCTGTATTGTCACTATGAAAAAGAGGACAGGATCACACTGCTGCCAGATTAAAAATGAAGCCTATCTCCACAAGTTGTTCTCAGCCTGCTGGCTCACAAGTATTCTTGCTGTGCATTGCTAATCTGCAGCACCACATTCCTGTGTACTTGTACAGGTGTTGTTTGAAAGGTGATAAAAATAAAAGCAAGAAATGCTTGCAGAACAGCAGGTGAAGTCAGATGTACTGGGTTGTTGCAGAGAAGGCACTGCCAAAAGTATACCAGAGCATTAGTTTGCTTAAAACCTAAATAGATACTTGAAGTGATTGTACTTGTACATTGGTGCTTGTGATGCTCGTGCTCACTTGTAGTATTGACCACTTAAACAGGCAACTACAGCTGTGTTGAGAATCAGATTTTCTTTCAGTTGAAGAAATTGTGAAGCGCAAGCCCTGCATTCCCCTAGAGCAGGAGGAGAACAAAGATACGCTGTTCTCATTAGTCACTGCATGATTTGTCACCCTAAAGAGTGAAGTATTTATCTGATGATGCCGTCAGCATCTTTGAACATTTGAGGCTGGAGATACAGCTGACTATGGTGAAGGCCTGTGGACCTGCAGGCAGCAGATGGTGCTGCAATGCTGCTCTGCCACACTGCCGTATCTGTTCAGATGTGCTTTACAGCAGCTCAGAAAGGCCTGGCTATAGGATATCAGAAGGATTGGCAATCTCTGCCAATTTGTATGTTCCCACACCAGCCTGAGCTTGCTGGTATTCTTTTCCTGGAGTTTAACCTGCCATAATTTTTGATGGGAATTCAAAATGTGTTGCGTGCTATAGTCTGAGAAGTGATTATTACACAAACAGCTTAGTCCCATGGGTATGAGCTAGCTCCCACTATTACAGAAAAATCCTATAATAGTCCTGACACATCATTGTCATCATCAGACTGTGAAAATGGCCTTCTGAGTAGATTTCATCCATGACTGCCAGCAGCATGTGGGACCCCACAGGTCCTGTACTATGACATTTTCATTAATGCTATTTGAAACAAGCACAGGCCTGTTAAATTTGCGGAGCATGGAAATGTGTACTTTAAAGAGGGTGAGAGGCCTGAGAATGGTCTACAACTACATAAAGGGCTACTGCAAGGAGGAAAGAACAAAGTCATCCTGTTTCCATGCTGGATAAGACATGATATTCTGGTCTCAAACTACAGCAAAAAATGGAAGAAGAAAATATTGCAGTGGTGAGGAAGTGCTAGTAGATCACCTGGAGAGTGAGGAAGTCTCTTCCTGGAGTGACACAGTGAGTCTTGATCTTCTGTGTGGAAGTGGATGACTCTCCACAGCCCTGTTTTCTGTTTCCCTGAAAAACCACTTGCTCTAACCCTGAGGGCCTCTCCCTGTCCTCATAAAAAGCATAGATGGGAAACCACATATTCTTACTCAGTTGGCTGCTCCTGATCTGAGCTCTGGGAGTGAGCAAGTGCAGTTTAATCCTCACTAGACTTTACCCAGTGGGCCCAGTGTTGGCAAACCAGAGCTGCATCCAGTTCAAGCACCGTTTGCTGAGGCATTACCATGCTGCTGTCCCCAGACCTAGTGCCACTTCTGCCCATCCCCTCATCCCGTTGCCTGAGTCCCCTGAGGCTGCCATGCTGAAGCATCTCAGCATCCTCAGAGACATCATATCCTCTACAGGGATCTGTCTTAAAGATCAGCCAGCCCACATTCGTCTAGCTGGGATCAAGGGTTAACCTGGCAGCGGCAGGTGGGTGCTGCAGTGCGTATGGCTGTCTCCTGACTTGTCTGCTCTTGACCTCCTCCTCCCTGTGCTGCTGTTTTTAGGTAGCCCAGTCATCAGCAGCATGATGAGTTCACATCCTGCCTTCACTGACTGCTGTTGCAGAATTACTCTCATGCAGGCTTCTTCCTCTTCCTCCTCCACAAGCAGGCTGTCATCCCTGCATCTCGTTTCAGCAGCTGAGGCTGTGCTGCTACCTCACTTCTGTCTAGCCGTGTGCACTCTGAGCCAGCAGGGTCTATTGTTTCTTCTGCCCAAAATTTTTATTCTCTGTTGCTGGAGGCAGCTGCCAACTTCTTGTGTCCTTCCCTGAACATCCCTGGCACTCATGTTTAAACTTCAGGAGTGTGTGTGTGGGGGTATTAGGCTAGCACCCCTAATTTGACTGTCACGGGTGCTCCCAGCCTGTTCCTCTGGGTGATGGGGAGTACAGTGGGGACAAAATCCTGGCATGTGGACAGCTGTGATGAGTCCTTGGTGGCAAAAATCACAGACTGCGGTGGGACCCAGACAGCCTTAGAGTCCAGGGTCTCACAAGGATGCTCGGTGATCTCAGAACATTAAACCTGTGAAAAAGGGGCCTTGGAGACCAGGGTCTGCTCTGCATACACTCCTGCGAGGGCCCTGGGCTGAGGCACACAAGATGAAGTAACCCAGATCTGGTACAACCCATGCTCTCGCCTCTGTGAACAGCTTTTCTCTCTGATCTCAAACTCACCATGTGGGAGTGAGCCTGAGCCAGCTCTTGCAAAGGGCTTTTTCCTACTCCAGCTTCTCCCATGTTCTTCCAAGGGCTGGGCAGTGTGGGCAGCATGGAGGTGAGACTGGTCTGGCACCAGCAGAGCAGCTCTCCAGCAAGCAGCAGTACTTGGCATTGAAGCAAAAGTCTCCTTCGGGATGGGATACCTTTCTCCATCACCATCTGCATGTCCGGCAGTCCCTACCTGGGCACATGGCTGACTAGGACAAAAGCAGCACAGGGAGGCCTGCTCTGATGATCCTGCAGTGTTATTCCTAGTGGCACTGATTTTCACACAGCTCTATAGGTAAAAGATGGGCCCGGGTGCCTTTATTTTTTATTTTTTTTGCACTGCTTTGCACTCCTTCCCATTTTCCTGCAATGCAATTCCAGGGTAGCAGGGTCAGCATTACAGAGGGGCTCTGGGCACGGAGGGGAGCCCAACCCTGGGACTGCACTGAGACATCTAGACTGGGGTAGAAAGCAGTTTTCACACCAAAGAGCACTTTGAATCGGGAGCGACGCCTCTCCTGGGAGGAGAGGGCCTTATCATGCTGAAGCAGTAGAGTTACACCCAGCAGGGTTATGGCATGGAGTCTGCAGGAAGGAGCCGTCTCTGAAGGGTAGTAAAGGGCTAATGTGTGCCATTACTCCAGGCTTGGTCCTAAAAGCAAAGGCAAGATGTGACAGCTTGTTATCTGCTAGGCCATAAACTCCTGTGCTCTCCCTGGGGAACTCACAGAAGGAAAAATCAGTCCCCTTCAGCTGAAGAGGGGAAGAGGCTGCCCAACGAGGCAGCTTCGTGGCTGGGCCATGGGAGCGGGGGAACGCTGTGGGTGCTGGTGCTTGCAGGCTGGGGCGTAGAAGGGAGAGACCTGGAGGCACCGTTAAGTAACGCTGCCTGCAGCGTGATTCAGTCCTACGTCCTGGGGTTGAGAGGAGCAAGGGGAAAGGGGTACAAGCTGACCCCTGAGCTAGCGTTGTGCCAGTAAATTCAAAAGGGAGATTCCAGAAAAAAAAGAGGAACTCAGTAGAAAAAGCCTGATAATATAAAACTGTTGTAAGAATCTTTTGAGTCAGCAGAGAGGCAGTCCAGGAAGTTTTGAGGGACTCACAGGAGATGATCAGAGCCAGGCATGCAGAGGAAAACGAAAAGAAAGTAATGGTCCTGGAGGAGATGTGATGTGCTCGGGTACTGCTGTGAAGGCGACCATGATCCCAGGGACTGCAAAGACAGCGAGCTGGGAAGAGTAAATACAGAGAAGGTGATGAGTAAAAGGCTGCAACTGCAAAACTAAGTTTACTCCTGAGCAGCACAAGCAGCAAGTGGTGAGCATAGGAGAGGGGGGTGGCACTACAGGAGACTCTGCCTCAGGGCATAGACAGAGGAGCTGGTAGAGATGGGAGCGTCCAAAAAGCACACTCAGGAGGAAATTTTGAAGAAGAGCTATTATTCAGTGGTTCTGGAATGAATGGTTGAGCTGAGCAGGCCAGAGGAGTTTCAGAGTGAAGTAGTTAATCATACATGAAAACCCCACAACCACTGAAACCACCTCCAGTCCTGGAGGGGAACAAGTGAATCTAGCAGCCGTCCTGGGAATAACGGAGCAGGCAGCTGCCTTCTGTGTGGGCTGCCTGCCTTTGTACAGCCTTGTGGAACATTTCATTCCAAAACGGAGTTGTGGTCGGTGACACCTTCTAAAATAGGGCTCCAAAATGCTGCTGTGGACAGGTCCTCCTAAAGACAAAGCAGCCCAAATTCAGAAGGAAAACCACACCTCTGGTCTGGCAGGCTTCACGAGCGCGTTGGTTGGACAGGAGGACTAATGATCTGAACGGGGGGGGTGTTTACTGTCCTGCCTGGGCCAGAAACCTGCGTGCGAAACTTACTGCTTCCAGGTGGAAACCTAATTTCCCACCCGTTTGTATTCACAGCCAGCTTCTAGCCCTGTGTCCTTCTGCCAGCAGTGTCCACTAGCCGAAACAGCTCTTTTCCACCCTGGTGCTGGCCTCTGTGGTGTATTCCCAGAGATCAGTCATAGCCCTTGTTTTGCTAGCCCCCACCCCGAGCTCTTTGTGTTTGACTCCTCTCGTGTTGTCTAACACCGGGGGCTTGTCACAATCTTGTGATTTGTGCCCTGGGTCTTTCCCTGCCCCAGACATTTCCAGCTGACGGCCTCCTGCGCTGGGATGGCTGTTCTTGCTATCCGCTGTCCCCAGCAGCATGACTGTACAGCCTGCACTACTGAATCGAACCCTTCTCCACTACTCCACTCCTCAAGGTCATTATAATCTTTCTCTGTGATATCCTGGCCTCTTCTGGATTGATGATAGCATCTCATTCTGCCTCATCAGCAAATTTCCTTTGCATTCTCCTGCTTTTTGTGCCAAGACCATTAATGCAAACGTTAAGCAGAATCATTTTTTTGAGGCAGAAACTCAAGGAACTGCACTGGTAAACCCCCCTCAGCCTAACACTTCCCCTTGCAGCTGAAGCTGTTACCGTGCCCCTTCCAGGCGGCTCCTTACACACTTTACATTACATATGCCAGGCACATCTTCTCCTCCTTAACTCATAATTTACTGTGTGGCACCATTTCAAATGTCTTACTGAAGCCCAGACAAGTGAGATCTACTGCGTTTCCTTCCTTGCAAATATCTGTGAACTTCTAAAAGGAAGCTATGAGGTTCGTGTTGCTCTGCGTCAGGACCAATACTGCACCATGTACTGTCGCTGTGGCGTATCTTGTGCGGTGCCTGAGGATCTCAAGGACAGGGGTTCAACGGGAGGCAAATGTTTGCAAAATACAATATTATTTACATCAGTCAGGGTTGGAGAAGACTAGGGTTTAACCGAGTGAGTTGACTGAGCAACATACTGGCTGGTCACTGTTGCAAATGCACTCAGGAGTCATTTGAAATACTGATTTCTCTATCTATGGTCAAAGAACTACAGCTACCTGGGGAAGAAAACGGCCTGTGGTAATGTTTTTGAGTTTATGGCCAGATTTTAAAGATATTTGCATCCCGAGTACTTGACCCATGTGACTTAGAAGTCTTTGTTCCGTTCCTCCTCCATGACGTTCAGGGCCTCTAAATGCCGTTTTCTTTGGAAAGTGAGACTTAACATCTCCTTATTTTCTAGAGTTGATCTTTGGTGCTGCAAGTCCAAGGATTAAGCAGAATATTGAATTGCCTGAAGGAAGGGACAGAAACTAATTCTCCAAATGCCATGAAGTTGTTGTAGAAGCCTGCAGGATGATCTCCGCATGCCACATTCAGCTCTGATCGTTTTGACTCAGAGAAGGGTAGAGCTGACGCAGAAGACTTTGAGCCAGGTGATGAAAGCATTTAGTGACTTGGAGATAAAAGATTGAAAAGAGTGGTGCAAACAGATGAGGGGAGCTTAAAAATAAACATTCAACATTGATTATTTACCCTTTCATGCAGGAGAAGAAAGGGATGTGGTTAAAACCATTTAAAGAGAGAAACAGTATACTAGAAATATTTTGACACAAGGCATAATAAACATGAAACTGGCAGAAGGTCTCATCAAGGGTGAACAGTGGAGAACAAAGAGAGAAGCAAGTGCATGGCCATGAGATAACCCCAGCTATGCAAGTTTAGGTAATTTTTTATTTTTAGCCTCTTTTAATAGGAATGGGGCTTATGCAATCTGCCGTCTGGATGCAGGAGGTAACGATACTCGATGTCTGCAAACTCAAGACTGAAATCACTTTTTGCAGTCAGACAGCTTTTTTTAGAAGTCCCGATGAAGCGTTCATGTGGGCAGGCACAGATGTCTGCAGTGGCAGCACCTGAGACCTGCTGGCTCTGCCAAATTGCGCAGAAGAGCCGTGGGTTGGTACCCGTGGGAGACCAGGGTCCATGTGCCCCTGCGAAGCCAAAGCTGCCTGATGAGAATCAGCCCCAGGGCTTTCCTCCACCTGAGTGCAGGGGTGGAGACAGGACTCCAGGTGCAAGCTATGAGTTGTAGGAGACAAAAAGCAGGATGTGGGGCTGGGGTGGGGGTAAGCACTGTGTGAGAGCAGGGGGGGAAGCTGTGGGTGCTGTTTGGAGGCTGTGGGGGCAGAGCAAAGCTTTGCACTGTGGCAAGAAGCTGCCTGTGGGTAGTGAGTGAGCTTCTGACCTGCGTGTTTTGCTGTGCCTTGTGCTCTGAATCCTGCTATTTACAGAGGGATGTATTTGTTTATTCAAAGTAGGGTCCTTCTTTCTTATGTAAGTGCTTGCTCCTTGCACGTAGTGTTTCATTTCCCTGCTTTATTTATTTTTTTTTAATATATCTACTCTGCTTAAGGAGCAAGGGATACTTGAGACTGGGGGCTTGGAGTCAATATGGGGAGTCTGGGGGCGGATGAGAGAAGCTGAGGCTGCAGCCCTCTTGGGGTGAGATACATTCCCTGGGGTGGTCTCCAGGCCTCCTGGGTGCGGAGCTGAGGGTGAGCAGCTCAGGGTGGCCCTGGGGTTTGGCAGAGCTGTGTTGGGTGCGTGGATGGCGTCAGGCCCATCTGCCTGCAGCGTGAAGTTACCCTCCTTCATCCTACCACGCTCATCCCCTTGTTTTTCTCCAGTGCATGCACACATGGCTGTGCTGCAGCCTCCTGCCGGGGGAGAGATTTTTTGCTCCTGTTTTCTTTCTCTTCCATCTATTGTAGAAGTTGCTCAAGCAGGAGGGAGAACAGGCATAACTTCCATCTAGGACCGTGGAAAAATCCCCACTGTGGGTCTCTGTGCAGGGCACGGCACGAGATCCTCTGAGGGTGAAGGGACATTGAGGGCTTTGAATCAAAAAGATATCAGTGGGGATTGGTTTAGGAATTTAGCTTTGCTGAATTACCCCCGTAAAACAGTATATGCAAGGGTCAGCGACAGCTCACTGCGGAGCGAGACTGTTTGGCTGATCTGTGTTTTCCTTGCAACCACCAGCCACGGGACCTCTTTGCATAATTTTTATCAATGACGAGTGTCGTTTCCCAGACGGATGTTGCATAATGCCATGCAGTATTCTCTCTACACTTGCATGGTATTGTGGTGTTGGCAGTTTCTTCCTTTCTTTTTTTTTTTTTTTCTGCCTGTGGTTTCCTTGCTCTCTGTGTTTCCTTCTGTCTCATGCTGGAGCAGGACGGAGGCAGAAGGGCTGCTGTGCCCCGCTTCTTGCTGTGTGTCTGGCAGCCTCTCCTGGAAGAGGTGCAGGGGGCATCCCTCTGCCCTGCCTCACGGTCAAAAACACAGCCCACCTCTGCCAGCTGGCGGGCGTTTGTCCTCTGGGTAAACTCTGCAGAGCTGGGGAGGATTTCCTAAGGCTGGCCACGCACTAAGGCAGTAGTTCTCTCTTTCTGTAGAGGGCTTGGGGACCTGAAGCAATGTTATCCACTTTAAAATGGCTGAGACCATCCCTCATCTTCTCTTTTAGTCTAAATGAGTCCTGTGATGCTGTCTTCCCTATCTAGACACGGGACTTTCTTGCTGCTCTTTAATCACTCCTTCCTTGAAAAGTGAGGCCCTAAGATGCTCCCTAGGTGCAGCCGCCCCGGTGCTGAGCAAATCTGGAGATCTGCTCTGGCCGTGCACTGTCCCTGCTGCGCTCAGGAAGCAGCCAGAGACGGCTCTTCGCGTGTCTCCGTGCCTCGACTTGTCCCTCTGCCTTGCCAGCTGCATGCCCTCTGTAATGACAGTCCCTCTGCTCTTAACTGTGTTCACAGCCCCTGGGGGTAGTGTTTTTAGCCATTAATTCCCTCTTTTTCTTAGGAGACGCGTGCAGGGCAGTGCCAAAAGCATCTGACAATGGAAGGCTGGTGTTGCGTTTGCTCATCACCAGCTTTCTGGTACCTCTTGCGCTCCACGTGAATTTCTTGCGTTAATTGCCAGTGGTTCAGAGATGGCCACAGCCTGGTTCAGGAGGGCACTGGGAGAAGTGTTGGAGCCTATTGAGTTGGCAGCACCTGCCTTATCTACCTCTTCCTTACCTATATGTTCTTTTTTCTATTCTCACCTGCGTGCCTGTCCTCTGGCACTGAATTTTAATTGTGTTGAGTACCTGGTCACAACCTCTTCTTTTGTTAATATGAAGACGAGCCAAAAAGACACTGCCACCTTGGCTACTTGCTCACCTTCCTAACTAATAGGCTTTTGCTTCCTTTTGTTTTTCAATTTTTTATTTGTAAAGCTGGATTTTCTGGTCTCCTGTGTTCTTTATAGAAGTTCTGAAAGCTTCACTGGGAAGTGCTCCCAACAAGGCAAGTTGTTTTTTCTTCCCACCATGGCTTTTAAATTTCTCCTGTTTCATTGCCAGATTAGAAAGTAATCTGATTACAGATGTCTTCTACCGCAGGAGAATAAAACCATAAGTCATTTCTTCACTCTCCCCTTAAATCAGTTCCTTATATTCAATTCCTTAAACACACTTGAAAACAAACTATCTGCTTTTGCTGAGCTGCAGTTTTGTGCAGTTCATTGAAATATCCTGGATTCCAGTTAGAATGGGAACTACTTCATCAGCATCCAGTAAGAAGTCCCATCCGGCTCTTGTCTAAATGGAGAACTGAAAGCCCGGCCAACAACTTCTGCAGTAAAGAGGAAACATTTTCACCATTTCCATCAAAAATAATCTTTGCAATGGTGAGATTTTCTGTGGTTTCTAATGGATGACAGGCTTTTGCACGGTTACTGCTAAAGCCAATGCGCGCAGATCATCGTGCTTCTACTTTTTATTGATTATCTCAGTTTCTCATTTTCTGGGCTGTGCAATATTCCTTACCATCATTCTTACGCTCGCTGTTCCCCATTGCTACTCATGCCTGTCCCTCAGCAGGCTGTAAGCATCAGGCTTCTTGTCTGGTAAAAGACCAGACCCTCGTGGGGTTTGTGGATAACACGGCGGTCGTACCTTTGCAGGAAGCTGAAGCACTGCTTGGGTTCCTCCACCCGCAGAAGGATCCTGGTCGTGGGCTCCTCCGCAGAACGCGTTTTGGCACCGGGTGGATGCTGGAATGACAGCAGTGCCTCTGCTGGCGCTGGGGACGGCCTGTCACAAGGGGTCTGGCGTTCGTGTCTGACAGCTGGCTGGGGGCCGGGGGACGACCATTCTGCCGGATGGCTGGCGTGAGGTGGGAGCGCAGCCCAGCCCGTGGGTGAAGAAGTGGTGCCAGTGGGATCGCGCTTCTTGG
Source organism: Chauna torquata (assembly GCA_013399475.1). Lineage (NCBI taxonomy): Eukaryota > Metazoa > Chordata > Aves > Anseriformes > Anhimidae > Chauna > Chauna torquata. The sequence continues at coordinate 141,782 of VXAL01015866.1, forward strand.
ATGGCTGCATCTGGGCGGTGATTGTGTTACGCCAAACACTCCCTTTCCTCCAGAAGAGGGATGGCTGCTTTGGAGAGGTCCCGATCCCCTTTTTTCTCTGCTAGGGTAGGCAAAGGGCATCCCACCAAGCCAGCATCACCCACTGCCATTGCTCATCTCTGCGTGTGGGCCCTGGGACTCTGTTCTGCTCGAGCTGAGCTTGGCCCTGGCTCGGGGCTGCCAGGTACCCAGAGCTATCCCACCCTGGGCTTTGGGTGGCTCGGCATCTCGCTCCCACAGCTGACCCCGTCAGCAATTGCTCATTGCATTCATAATAGCAGCCTGTTGCATGCTGATGTCCTCCCTCGCGCTTCTCCTTGTTAAACAAAGCCAAGCTGGCTCTGGTGAGGGCAGGGGAGATGCCAGAGGGGGTGGCTGGTGGGCAGAGCTCTGGGGAAGGTCCCTGTGGGAGACACGGGGGTTTACAGGCAGAGAGGTTCACAAAAACGTGTGAGGTTTCTGCTGGCTAACGCCCGGACCTGGGATTTGTCTGCCCACAGAGGATGCTTTGAGGTTGGGAGAAACCTCGTAGCGACTGCAGTGGTATTAACAAAAACTCACACAGATCTTCGGTCTTCCAGGGAGCTGAGGCTTTGTCTTCTGCTTTTGTGTATCCAGTGACATTTGACAGGCAGGAGCTTTTACAGCAGGTGCCGCCTCTCCTCCAAGCCCACCTCAAATGCCCTGGTCACCAGTAATTGCAAAGCATTTATTCGCGCGTAGCCCCACGCTCAGGGCAGCTGAAGCGGAGAGAGCTGCAGTGTAGGCAGCGGAAGAAGGGAGCTGGAGAGGACGTTTCTGTCCGTGCCACTGCTCTGAGGCCAGGTCAGCGCTGCCGGGCTCCTCCTGAAGGTCTCCAGTGAGACCATTTACTCCTGGTCTCGCCTCTGTCCTTTTGGTCTTTTCTAAAAGAAATGATCACAATCTTTTCTCCTAATCTGACACCTGTCGAGCCAGTGCTGGCTCTGAGGGACGCATCCTTTGGGTAGGGACCTGTGGGCAGGGAAAGGCTCTACGGGCAGAAGGCATCGCAGCCACCATGAGGTTTATCCCTGCACGTGAACGGGGAGCATCGCCCCTGCTGCGCGGCGGGGATGGGAGGACGGGAAACGGCCGCTGTCAGCGCAGAGTCAGACTTTGCCCTTAAGTCAGGGCGGCAGGAGTTAGTCACGCCGAGCAAGGGTCAGGAGGTGGGAGGCTGGGGTTTGTGTGGCAGCCGGCAGCCTGGCAACAAACCTGCTGGGGCACCCGCGGGGCACTGCGGGCAAGGCTGGAAAAAGGAAAGGGGAAAAAAAAAAAAAGAAAAAGGAGGAAATAGCAAGTTTTGTAGCTCCTTCTGGGCATGCACCCACAGGCGCATTGGGAGTTACCTTTGGGGATTGCAGATGCTGCCTCTTTTCAGTCACGCTGCGACTGTCTCGAGGTTTCATCTGCCAGGCTGCTCCAGGCTGATGTCAGTGTGCGCCGGCAGAGCCTTCTCCTCCCTCCAACTCCTACTCTCGGTGCCCTGTCTCCTCCCTGAAACCAGTGCATTTGCTTTTCTGGGGCTAAACCAGCGTAGAGAGCCTAACTGAAATGAAATTGTCCATCTTGTGAAGAAGTGGGCAAGCCGTAATTGCAGCAACTTGACTCTCAAGAGGCTGCAGACCACAGCCAAAACTCAAATCCGTGGGCAGAGAGGTGCACATCCTCTGTTCGTCCTGGGGACAAGGGGGCTGGCAGGCGAGGCTGCAGCCTGAGCACACCGCTCCGGCCCTGGAGCAGGGTGACAGAGTCCAGACCCTGCAGGCCACCTAGTTCTCCACGACTCTGCAAGCTTTCCAGCATGAGAATGCAGCTTGTGACAGTGTTATGCACAAAGAGGGACAAATGTGAGACCCCCAGTGACTTTCAGGCCAACCCAACCTTGTCCCTACGTTATCTTTCCTTTCCTAGATGTCCGACAAAGAGCCACTGTTAACAGCAGAGATGAACGAAAGTGTGATGCGTCATTTCGGAGCCAGCTCTGTATCCCTGCTGTGACCTGTGCAGCAGGCTGAGAAGTGCTGTTTGTGGCAGAACTGTGGAGAAGTTTGGATTTTCCTTCTGGCAATACTTTTCTGCCAGCAATAGTGGTGGTGGCTGTGGGTATCCATGCCGTGGCATCCGAGCTGGGTTGGGCTGACCTTCAGCAGAGCAGCTCTGCAGCTCCTGGACACAGTGATGCTGCTGGGGCTGTTGCAAAGCAAATCCCTGCCTGGAGCTTGCTGGCTGCCTGCTTGGGATTCCCATCATGGCTCTGGCTGCACAGCTCCATGCCCCAGCCTGCCTTTTGCTAGGGGGGTTGTTGCAGAGAGGCAGGGTCAGCATCCGGAGGCTTTGGGCTCTGGCTGGTCCCCAGCAGGCACCAAAATGGAATCTGAAAGCAGTGGCCCTGTGGCTGACGCTTCCCCTTTTGTGGCTTCCTTGCCTTCTCCAGCTCAGCAAAAATGGGGCATCCTGACATAATTTCCTTGGTATGATGCACTCATCTTTTTTCCTTGAAACCCTGTGCCTGCCCAGTAGCTGGAGAATAAAAGGCAGGAGCGGCAGCAGGGGCCGAGCATCGTGCAGAGGAGAGCCCTGCAGCCACCCCAGCTCCAGCCCCGCTCGCTGTCCCCACGCTCACCGCAGCACCATGAAGGTCTCCGCAGCCGCCCTGGCCGCTCTCCTCCTCCTGGCCCTCTGCTCCCCAGCTGTGGCCCATCTTGGTGAGTCGGATGTCGCCATGTCCCCCCAGGGCCGGGTGCACCATCCCTAACTGGGAGCCCCCTCCCCATGGATGGGACCCTTGTGGTGGGGTGTGGGTGATTGCCACCAGTGCTGGGACTGTTTTGGGGCTGGGGGTCTCCTGGGGCAGACCACCCTGGGGGATACGACCCAAGGGGGAGTCAGGTGGTGGCGAATCCCTGGGGAGCCCCAGCTGGAGCATCTGCCGCAGCGGGGGTCTCACCAGGGCTCTGCTTCTCTGCCACCACAGACGGCGTCCCCACCGCCTGCTGCTTCAGCTACCAGCGCCGCCCCGTCCCGCGTGGCCTCATCGCCTCCGTCTACATCACCAGCAGCAGCTGCACCCAGCCAGGGGCGATGTGAGTGCCCACCGCCGCCGGGGTTCGGGGTGCAATGTCTGGGGCAGACCCCTGCGCGTCTCCCAGGGTGGCCAGGAGGGGACGGGAGCGCGGCTGGGGACACGCGGGGTGCTGCCGGAGGGATCCAGAGCTGGCTCCAACGCTGGTTTTCTCCCTGCAGCCTGGTCACCAAGAAGGGGAAGGAGCTGTGCGCGGACCCCCAGGCAAGCTGGGTGCAGGCCCACCTGAAGCACTTCCAGAGGCAGGAAAACTGACCCTTCCCTGCTGCTGCCCCCCGGTGGCCTTGGCCCCCAGCACCGCACACGCCACAGAGTACTTGAGCTGCGTCTTTCTTCAATGGGAAATTTATTCTATTTAACTTATTTAAGTTAAATTAATTTTTTTTTTTTTGCTAAGAAAAGGGAAAATACAAAAATAATTTAAAAGATATCATTATGCCTTCTAGTATGGTGTCAGGAGTTCTGATGCCTAAATAAAGTGTCTGGACTATAAAACCCCTTTGTTTGTCTCTGAACTCCCTGCTGGAGCCCATGACATCTCCCACGGTGCTTCACCCTCCCCGGGCTCGGCTCAGCCCCCCCAGTGCAACCCCTGACCTCAGCACATCCCCACGGGGTGACGCTGGCAATCGTGGCTGGGGCTGCCGGCACTGGCTCCGGCACGGGAAAGAGCCTGGCAGCACCAACGGTGCAGACAGGAGGGTTGGGGCCACTGCGGATGCTCTGCCCTGCGATGCTCAGACACATCAGGAACCCACCTGTGATGTTTCGCCTTTTATTAGGGGCATCCTGCAGGGTTGTTGGTCAGCGGCTGGGAGGCTGGGGTGGCTGAAGGGCTCTCTGTGGGCTGGGAGGGCAGTTGGGTGTTGGGGTGTCCTTGGAGCATCCCAGCCTCCTCAGCCGGAGCCGAATTCCCAGGAGCTGGGGTGCTGCGTGAGGGTCCCTGCGCCGGGGCTCTGGGCTCTGTGTTGGCCACTCCGGGTGGTACCGAGGGGGCTGCAAGGGGCAGGGAGATGAGCACAAGCTCCCTCCCTCACACCCCTGTGCCCATCCCCAGGTCCCAAGGCAGGGACACCTCTCTAGGGCAGGTGTCCGTGGTGGCCACATGTTCACGGGGACCCTGAGCCCCAAGCTGCCCCTCTCACCGGTGCCTGTGTCGGTGCAGTCACTGCACTCCCAGGAGCCGGTGTCCTCCCCAACGGTGGAGCAGCGCTGGTGGGTCCCGCAGGAGCCGCAGGAGCTGCAGAGCAGCAGCCTCCAGGGCCTGGGGGACCGATGGGACCGAGAGTCTCATGGTCACCAGGGGTCCCAGGGCTGTGGGGTGCCAACCCCGGTGGGGTCCATCCTGCTCCCACGCCAGCAGCCAGGGTCGAGCTGCCCACGTGCACCTTGTGCCATGCCCAGCTCAGCACCCCAGGGAACCTCCATCCCAGCCTGAAGGAGGGGACGGAAGCATCATCTCCTCGCTGGGGGGACGGGGCCACCGTCACTCACCCCGTCTCCTCGGACTGCTCCCGTCCCACCGGGCACAGGCACTGGCTGGCGTCGCAGGAGCTGTGCCGCTGGTAATGCTCATCGAAAGCCCCCTCCTCCTCCCAGGCGGCGTCCCTGGGGGACCCGGGGACAGCTCAGCCCGGGGGACAAGGGGGACCATGGGCAGTCAGGAGGGGACTGGCCGGAGCGTCGTGGAGCAAGATGCAGGCAGGGAGAGGGATGCTGACCTGTCGGGGATTTTGATGCCGAGGCGAAACATCTCCACCTGGAAGGTCTGCATGTCCTGGCAGAGCGGGCAGCGGAAGTGGTGCAGGGCCGAGCTCAGCGCCTGGCTCTGGGGCAGAGGTGGCATCAGCGGGGGGGTTCCGTGCACCCCCCTGGGGCTGGGTGATGCTGGGAGTGATGCTGGGGGGCCGGGGGCCACGCTGCCTACCTGGATGCAGCGGCGGTGGAACCAGGCGCTGGTGCAGACGGGACAGACCAGGGTGTCATAGCGGGGCCGCCCCGCCACCGCCTCCAGGCAGATGACACACGGGGTCTGGCCCTGCTGCAGCGCTCGCACCCGCTGTGCCGGCCGGTGCTGCCAGCAGAAGGACCTGGGGGACAGGGCTGACAGCTCAGCTCCCTGCTCCATCTCTCCTCCAACCCTGTGGGGTGCCCGCACTCACTTGAACTCCCCGAAAAACTGGGAGATGCAGCCCCGCTCGCTGCCGCAGGGGAAATGGAAGTTTCGGGGACATCTCCGGACCCAGCAGGTGACCGAGGCGCCCCGCTGCCAGCAGATGCAGCACGTCTGGGGACAGCAGCAGGGTGGCTGGCATCAGCACGGTGTGCTGCCTGGGAGCCTGGTTAGCCCTTGCCCAAGCAGAGCCCCGTGACATTTCAGTGGGCCACGTGGATGGTGACACCGGACCACTGATAAAACAACGAGCCGTCTCAAAATTCTCAATTTTTGAAGAAATGTGTCTTTTTGGAAAAATAAGGCTCTGGTGGGCTGATGGCAGCTGGCTGCTGGAGCATCCCAGCCACAGGGCACGGGGCCCGAGGTGGGGACATATCCCCCCCGCCTCACCTTCTGAGCCACCCGCTGCAGCTCCTGGTGGATGTCGGGGAGGAGGAAGCCGTAGAAGCCTTCTCCGTCAGCCCCTCGCTGGCCCAGCCCGCTGGCGTGGTACTGCAAGAGGGAACGGGGGCTGCGTGCGGGGGGCAGCCGCTGGCACGGGGCCGGGGGCCGGGGGCCGAGCCCCCTGGGGCTCACCAGGCAGTTCTCGTGGATGCAGAGCCCGTCCTGCCGGCACGTCTGCCCAAAGACCTCGGGGTCGCAGTCTGCCCGCTGGCACAGCCTGCACACTGCCATGGGGACAGCGGCATCGTCACCCCCGGCACCGTGCCGGGGTGCCAAGCGGGGTGACACCGGCATGTGGGAGCAGGCTGGGGGATAGGCACGTCCCTTCTGGGGACGCTTGGTGCTCACCTTCCTCCTTGGGGACGTGCCGTTTCTTTTTCAAGGGGGACAGTACCTGGAGGGACCCTACTGGTGCCCTCGGCGGTGCTGCGGGACAGTGGGTGCAGGTGTGGGGGGGCTGCGGCACCCTGCGGTGCCGGGGCCTCAGCTCCATCACCACGTGTGGCCGTGGTGAAGGAGGGTGTGGGGAAGTCAGTGGGGTTGGGAACCGTCCCCTCCCCGGTTCTCCAGCTCTTGGGACAAAAAAGATGCAGCCCTGGCGGTCGTTCCGCGTCCCACAGGCCCCTGGCACCGGGGGGTGGTAGGGGCGTGTGATGCGGCCCCGCGCATTGTGACGGTGCGGTGAGAAATCCGAGCGTAGATGACGCGGTGACGATGTCGTGATGAGCAGAGCCACGGCACGGGGGTCTGACCGCCCCGGTGTCCTGGGGGGCCCTGAGGGATGGCACCGCTGGTGGGGTGCCAGCATCGCGCCGTGGGGCCCTGGTCCCACCCTGGGGCTCCAGCAGCGAGTTCAGAGACAAAATGTTTTGTAGTCCAAGCACTTTATTCAGGCGTCAGAACTCCTGACTCCTCGACAAGCATTTTGATGTCTTCTGCATCACCTTTGTATTTTCACTCTCCCAGCAGCGGGGGGAGTGGCAGTGGGGGGCAGCAGCAGGGAAGGGTCAGTTTTCCTGCCTCTGGAAGTGCTTCAGGTGGGCCTGCACCCAGCTTGCCTGGGGGTCCGCGCACAGCTCCTTCCCCTTCTTGGTGACCAGGCTGCAGGGAGAAAACCAGCGTTGGAGCCAGCTCTGGATCCCTCCGGCAGCACCCCGCGTGTCCCCAGCCGCGCTCCCGTCCCCTCCCGGCCACCCTGGGAGACGCGCAGGGGTCTGCCCCAGACGTTGCACCCCGAACCCCGGCGGCGGTGGGCACTCACATCGCCCCTGGCTGGGTGCAGCTGCTGCTGGTGATGTAGACGGAGGCGACGAGGCCACGCGGGACGGGGCGGCGCTGGTAGCTGAAGCAGCAGGCGGTGGGGACGCCGTCTGTGGTGGCAGAGAAGCAGAGCCCTGGTGAGACCCCCGCTGCGGCAGATGCTCCAGCTGGGGCTCCCCAGGGATTCGCCACCACCTGACTCCCCCTTGGGTCGTATCCCCCAAGGACAGACCCCAGGAGGTGCCACCTCTGAGGCTGAGTCCCAGCACTGGTGGTCACCTGCTCCCCACCACGAGGGTCTCATCCACGGGGATGGGGACGGGGCTCTCTGGCTGCCCCAGAAGCTCCCAGTTAGGGACAGTGCACCCAGCCCTGGGGGGGACACAGTGACACCCGACTCACCAAGACTGCCCACAGCTGAGGAGGTCCTGGCAGGGGAGCAGAGGGCCAGGAGGAGGAGAGCGGCCAGGGCGGCTGCGGAGACCTTCATGGTGCCACGGGGAGTGTGGGGACGGCGAGCGGGGCTGGAGCTGGGGTGGCTGCAGGGCTCTCCTCTGCACGATGCTCGGCCCCTGCTGCCGCTCCTGCCTTTTATTCTCCAGCTACTGGGCAGGCACAGGGTTTCAAGGAAAGAAGATGAGTGCATCATATTGGTGAAATCATGTCAGGATGCCCCATTTTTGCTGAGCTGGAGAAGGCAAGGAAGCCACAAAAGGGGAAGCGTCAGCCACAGGGCCACTGCTTTCAGATTCCATTTTGGTGCCCGCTGGGGACAAACTGGAGCCCAAAACCCTGTGGTGAGAGGCAGGCTGGGGCACGGAGCCAGAGCCCTGATGGGAATCGGGTGGATGAAGGCTGCTCCATCCTCGCTGTGCTCAACCTGCTCAAAAGCATCTGTGTGTTCAAGCACTTCTTGACTGTAAGGAATTTGGTGACAGGAGTGACCACCTCGCATGGCCCAATTTCCCTCGTCCTTGCCAGCAGGCTGCTGACTGTCCCCTCTGCCACCTCGGTGCGGTGGAGGGGCTCGGGGCTGTGGGTAGGGAAGGATTTTCCCCATGAGATGCTGGTGATTGCCAGGCTCCAGGAGCCCCCCAGCAGGAGCACCCTGGGGGTGCCCATCTCCAGGGGCCCGGCGGGGGCTAAAGGACTGTGCCATCCCCCCATCCCTCCTCCTTCCGCAGCCACTGGTGTTTAACTCCCTGCTCCTTCCTGGGAAAAGCAACAAACCCCAAATCCAACCTTTCTCCATTGCCATCCTGTCTCTGCCTAAATCAGCATCCCATGGGGTCGGCAGCTGTGCGGGGCATCCGTCAACCCACACCTGGGCAGGGGCTGCTCGATCTGGGGGCAGACGGGGCCAGCCTTCATCTTCACCTTCACCCTTCTGGTTTCACTGCCCCACTAACATCTTCTGGGCTGTTCCCAGGTCCCCACGGGGGTGCAAAGCCCGCCACGACCCCTCTTTCCTCAGGCAGGATTGATGTCTCACTCCAGCCACACATCTGCAGGCCAGAACAGCGCTCTTTATTAAATCCATCGAAGGCTGTACAGTAGTGTGGAGTGGAACAGAGGGGGGGGTGATGGCAGGAGGGGCCGGGGCTGGCTCCATAAATTAACGAGACACCACAAGCACGTGCAGGTAATCGCGGGGTACAAATAAATAGAGCGTATGTCGGTGAGGGCTTCACGCTGAGGCGTTGCTCAGCTTCTGTCCCTGCAGGTACTGCTGGAACCAGGGCTCCGTGGGGTCCACGCAGAACTTCCTCCCCTTCAGCAGCTCCAGTCTGGGGGCAGAGGGGCTGAGTTAGCCAGGGTGCCCCCCCCAGCCCCACGGCATCCCCCCT
>VXAL01015866.1:150968-183640 GCA_013399475.1 Chauna torquata
GGCCGGGGGGAGGAAGGCTGGGGGACCGGGGCACTCACATCACGGCTCTGCGGGAGCAGCGTGGGGATGTCTCCTGGTAGCTCCGGATGAGTGAGGTAGGGATTTCCTTCTGGATGAACATATTCTTGTAGCAGCACTTGCTGTAGGAGCTGCGGACTGAGAGCAGGCAGGGGTTGGTGCTGTCCTGTGCCTGTCCCCAGTGGTGCCGCTGCTCCCGGGGGGACCTTCCTGCCCCCCCCCCCCCCTACAAGGTCCCTGCCGTGTCCCTGGCTCTGGGGGTTTGCCCCAGGGATGCAGCCCCCGTGTTCCTGCCCATCAGGAAAGCCCCAGGAATGAGGGGTTGTTAATGAGCCCCTAGCACCCAGCGATGGGGCATGGCCGGACGCCTGGGCACCTGCTGAAGCGGTGCCCAAGGCTGTTTTGGCTCCTTCTAACAGGAACGGGACGGTGCTCAGCTGCCCTTCAGCACCCGAAGTCCAGAGCAGAGGCAGGGGCTGAAGCTGTCCCCCTGTCCCCGACCCCAAACCCAGCAGCTGGAGGAGGCACTGGGATGTGGGGAAAGGCTCCGTGTCGGTACTTACAGGACAAGCCCCAGCTTTCAGTCCAAACAGCAGCGAGCAGCAGAATGACCATGCCCAAGGAGAAGACCTTCATGTCCAGCCTGGGTTTCTGTCAGCTCCAGCAACCAGTAGCTCTTGCTGGTTTGGGGCTGCTGAGAGCTACCTGCCTCTCCTGCCCGTACCTCGGTGTTATATAGCCCCCGGCCAGGATTTCCATGACAGCTCTGGACTCTCCCCAGTGGAAGAACCGCTTGTCGGTATTAATAAAGGGCAATTGGTGAATGGAAATTCCTCTCTCTGGCCGGCGCTGCTCCAGCCCCTCCTCGTGCCCTGCCTACAGTGCAAGAGGACCTCTGGAAAGTCTGGTGAGGAGCCGCAGCTCTGCACCGCTGATGATGCGCAGGGGCCAGCAGTCTATTTTGGGTTTGGTTGCTGCCACCGACAAACCACACAGGATGATGCTCGTGCTCACCAAAGCCCCGGGAGAGCTTATTTTCAAAAACCATCCTGGGTGCGATGCTGCTCTTGCAGTTGTGCACGGGGGTGAGTAGCTCAGCACCGGTTGCAGCCAGGCTCATGCCAGCCCACCCGAGACCCCACGACCGAGTGCCGGGCACCCATGGCAGCGGTCGTGCCCATGGTGCTGCCCATGGTGGTGGCTGTGTCCATCATGGTGACCGTGGCAGTGGCCATGCCCAAGGAGCTGCCCGTGGTGGTGGCCGTGCCCCTCGCATCTCCCTGCGGCAGCTCTGGAGTGTGGGTTGTCAGCAGGGCCAGACCCTGCACCCCTGCGGGGCAGCTCTGGTTGAATTTTGGCTGGGGTCTCCACTGACTGGGACGGCTGGTGGAGGAGCACGGGAAGCCGCCTCCTCGCTGGTTTGGCACTGACCCGGCGCTGTGCCCACCTCTCGCCCCTCTTGCTGGTGGCTTCTCTAAAGCCCACATGGACACTTCGTGGCCCCGTGCACCCCCCTGGATCCCCCACCAAGGGACGTGGCAGGAGTCACCAGGGCTTCACCTCTTCCCAGCTCTTTATTGAGTCCAGCAGCACTCACAGATGTTCTTTCATACCGTGAGAAAGCCAAGAGCAGGATCCTGTGTGCTCCCCAGACACTTGTGCAGACAGATGTTTACATGCACAAGGTTGTGTTTAATTCCATTCACTGTGCCGTACAAAAACAACGGTGACGCTATTCCCTCTTAACCCCCGTGCTGCAGAAAGCCCAGGCAGCACAGTGTCACCGACATGCCGGTGCTGCCACCCAAAAAGCAGTTGTCCCCTGGCTAAGACCCGGTCCTGCCTTGGTCCCAGGGCAGAGGAGAGTGGGAGATAAGGGAGACGCGGAGCTGCCTGCATGCAAAGCAAAGCCAAGAGCTTCAGGGTTTGGACATCCCAGTGGGATGCTGGACCTGGGGATGGAAAAAGCCCAGGGAGGTGAGTGCTGGTCATCCTGGAGATGAGCACGGGGCTGCGATGGGGAGGACATCCCTGATGAGCTGCATGGCCTGTGTGTCCCCACGACCACCTCTGTGACAGGGTCACCCTCGAGGGCCCCGCGCTGTTCCCACGGCTGTGCTAGCTGGGGATGGAGAAGGAGCTGACTTGGAAGTTCTTCTGGTACCTCTTCACCCAGGCCCTGCCCGCCTGGGCGCAGATCTCCTTGCCGCTTCTCACCTTGAAGCTGGGCAGAGAGAAGAAGAGGGCTTAGCGGGGATGCGCTGTGAGGCCACAGTGCTCAGTCTTGGGGGGGGGGGCCTTGGAGAAGCCTCACCCCATGCCACGTCTGGACAGCGGAGGAGCAGAATTGGATGCAAAAAGAAAAGACACAGAACTGCTTGTGTCCGCATCCCGGGGCGTTTAAGGGCAGCGAGTTCTGCAGCAGCACCCGTCCCCGCCGCGCTGATGCCACCGGAGGGGCAGAGGTACTCACATCACAGCCTGGTGCGGGCACTCGGGGCTGGTGGCGTAGCAGGTGATGATGTTGTTCCTCTTGATTCTTCTGGTCTGGAAGTTGAAGCAGCACTTGTGGGGCACAGCCGGGGCTCCTGGGGGGACAGCAAGAGCTCAGCTCAGCCAGGAGGCCCCCAGCTCCCATCCCAGCCCCCTTGCATGAAGCAAACCCATCCCCATGCACCCCCTCCCCTCTCTCTGGGGTCCCCAGGCTCTTCCCGTCCCTCGTTCTGTGGGTGGCTGCGCTCACTCTGGGCCAGGCTCTGGCAGCACAGTGCGGTGAGGAGGAGGAGGGCACAGAAGGCCCCGGCTGCCTTGGCCATGCTGGGTGCAGGAGGGCTGCGGGCTGCTCCGTGCTCCCTTCTGCTTGGGATGGGGCTGCTGGGCTGCTTTTATGGGTCAGGAGCAGCGCTGGTTCCCATGGGGCCAGGAGTTGCGTAGGCAGGGGGAGGACCTGGTCTCTGGTCATGTCCCAAAGCACAGAGGGTGGGTGATATCCTTCCCCTCCCAGAACAGCCTGAGGAGGAAAAACTGCTCCCAGACCCCAATGGGGTTGGGATTTTCCAAGCTTCTGCCGCCGGCATTAGGGCTGATGGCCAGGTTGCTCCCCGAGTTTGGCTCTGCACCCTGGGCAGGTTGCGTGGCCATGGCAGGGTATGTGGGGTGGGACAGTGTCTAGGAGCTATGCAGGGTCCCAGGCAGCTGGACAGGCTCCCAGTGGACATCACAGCTGGGAGCAGCAGCTCCCGGTCCATGGGAGCATAGCAAAGGTTTGCATCCCATTGCTTTGCATCCCAGCACAGGGGCAAATGGCCAAGCACGGACCCCCACCCCCTCTCAGAAAGCCATACAGAAACAGCCTCTGTTCAGCTGCAGAAGACGTACAGACAGCTCTGCGCTGGTTTTGGGGGGGTTGGGGCCCCATCGGGGCTGGGAGAGGCCGGGCAGGTGGCTCCGCTTCCCATCCCCGAGGCTGGAGCAGCAGCTCATGTTCTTGGCTGTGATGAGCTGGGAGCCAGGAGAGGCCTGACTGGGACTCCCTGATGGGTTTTACCTGCCCCCAGCTGTCCAAAAACCCCCCTCTCCCCCAGCCCAGACAAATCCTGTTCCAGCTGCTGACAGCTGGCAGGTGGTGGGATGCAACCTGCCTCGGCGCAGACACGCGTCCCGCCAGCACGGGGCTTGGGGCACCCGTGGGAGGCTGCGGGGGCTGGTCCAGGCTGCAACCGTCCCCAGTGGGAACCGGAGCCCCCTCCACGGCAGGACCACACCAACCCTCCTGTGTCCCTCTGCTTGGTCTTCTCCAAAGCTGCTTCCCAGAAATCAGCCTCGAGTTTTTGGCTGCGGAAGGCTCCCAGGCTCCTTTGCCAGGGCACATGTGTGCAGGGTACAGCGAGGGGGCTGTGAGACGCCCCGGGGTGCAAAGAAGAGCATTTCATGTTCCTGTGCCTGACAGCAGCCCCATCCCATCATCAGCCCAACACCAGTTTAATTTCTGCTCTTCCAGCTTGAGCTGACCCCGGGGAGCAGAGGAAAGCAGACTCCTCCAGGACGGCGCAGCTGCCTGGCTCCGCTTTCCCTTCCTGGATCCGTCCTGTCCCCACTCTTATCCCCATGCCCTGAGGTCTCCTGGCCCTGCTGCCCCAACCAGGACGGGCTGAAACCCCGCTGCCAAACCGGGCTGAGCCCAGCTCCTTCCCAGGCAGGAGCACGGCACGGCTCTGCCCTGAGGACCCGCTCTCGGCAGCGCGGCTCGTGCTGGACGTGACCAGGGGAAGTCTCGGCTTGGTTTGCTGGACCCTTGCAAGCACAAGCTGCTTCCGGCCAGGGTATAACTAGCCCCTGAATTACGGCATTTTCCCTGCAGAAAGAAAAAGAAACAGAAACACAAGGAAAACAAAGAGGTTTTACTAGACTGGGAAAGGCCCCTTTTCAAGACTCCCATGCGCAGCGCTGGGCAGCATCAGGCTGGGGAAGTCCGAGGACGACGCTCCCAGCACCCAGCCTGCCTCTGTCCTGAGCCCGGCGCTGGCATCAGCCCCACACAGAGCAGACACTGCAGACGGGTGATTTTTGGAACCCAAGGGATTTTCAGCCCTGGTCGGGCCCTGGGGATGGGAGCCCGTGAGCAGCCCATGCACCAGGTGACGCCGTGCAATTAATCCGCAGCAACACCTCCATTTCTCATCTCTCTCCGCTTTTTTCTGGCTTTCCCGGTGCCTCTGCGCTCTCTTGGCCTCGGGATGGATGCAGAGCTCCTTGCGCTGCCACAGGGGGCTGGGGGGCAGAGGGGGGACGTGGGCACCACTGCTGTGATGAGCGGGTCCAGCAGCTTCTCCCTCCCTCCTGCACGGGGCTTTTGTCCCCCTCCCTCGCTGGGAATTCCTGTGGGATGCAGGGGAAGGCAGCGGGTCTGGGGGCTGGCAGAGGGGTTTGGGATCCCTAATGGGGCTGAGCTCTCGTTGCCGTCATTCCTGCCGGATCGCGGGGCGATGCCTCAGCCCTGCGCGGGGCAGAATTCATCCCTTAGAAATACAGTGCAGAGAAAGCCGCCGGGGCAGGACGGGCGCTGCTGCTGCTTTCCTCTGCGATGCCCGCTTGGTGACAGCTGCTTTTTCAGATGTGTTTGCACGGGCTTTATTGATGCCGCGGCGCTCTCCTCATTCCATCTGATCGATAAACCCGGGGGACGAAGATCTAAGTGCAGCGCCTGCGGGACAGGATGGCTGCTGCAGCTGGGGCATCCAAAATAATGACTGTAATCAAAGCGGCTTTGCCAGGTCGGGCCTGCCTTCCATAAAGCTGTAAGGATTTGTTTGATTTATTCTTCTCCCTTTTAACTCTCTGTCTCAGTTGGAACAGATCAGCGTTTCCATTACCTTGCTGGGGCTGATGGTGAGATAACCACTTAATGCACACCCCACTTGCGCTATTTCCTTTCTAAAGGCTGACATGGTCCCTGCTGTCCCTGGCCGCCTGGGACTTCCCCAGCTGCTGGAGGAGATGGTTTCTATTGAACCTGGCGTGAGACCCGTCCACCCTCACCCGTCCCCAGGAAGAGGTGGCTCTTAGTCACCCCTCGCCACAACCTACACCCCTGCAGAGAGACCGGCTGGAAACCTGCAGAGATGCCATCATCTTCCCCCAAAAGTGGTGGAGTTTTTTTGGTCTGAGACTGGAAAACCCCACAGGGATCGGAGTCTCACCTTGAAACCCGGGCAGCACGAGGGGTGGGAGCAGGCTTGCAGCCCCCGAGGCATCGCAGCACTGGGAGCTGCCCTGAGGCTGCGGGGATGGGCTCACCTTCTGCTCCCAAATGCTGTTGGAAGGTGAAAACCTATAGAAAAAGGATGGAACAGATGGTGTTATCCGCCAGGAGTGGGACTCGATGATCCTTGTGGGTCCCTTCCAACTCGGAATATTCTATGAATATTCTATGAAAGTCCTGGCCAAGTCCTGATTTCACAAACATGAATCACGAGTGACCGGCGGTGAATGCTGGATGTGTTGCTGCATCCACATCACCAGGTCCAGCCAGCACAGGAGCCCAGCAACGGCACGTCCCAGCTGAGGAAAATGAAAACTGAGAAAAACCAAAGGAACTGGGCTGTTTTGCTGTAAATATCTGGTGTTTTGGGGCCACCTCTTGATTTTGGGGTGCATGGCTGGTGGCTGGACAGGGGCAATGTCCCTTCCCAGAGCTGGGCCGTGGGGTGGGGGTCCCCCTCATCCCTATAGTGGGGAAAGCATTCCCCAAAGGGAGAGGTTTTCCACCCAAAGCAGCAGCTGAGTGGCCTCGGGGGCTGCAGTGATTTGCAGGCTCAGGGGCCCATAGCACAGCTGTTCCGAAAGCCCCTAAAATAAAGGCAAAAAGCTTTTGTCCAGGATGATGGCTTCTCTCCGGACCACTTGGGGAAGGGTCTTTGCTGCTTCCCCCCTTGGGATGCTCTTCCCCTGGTGTTCTCCTCTCCAAGCTGTCCGCGGCTGAAGTCCCCGCTTGCCCCGGGCATCCCCGCCACCGATGTGTGACTCATTTCCGTGTCCTTTGGTCCCCAGCATCCTGGCTGCCGCCAAGCAGCCCTGGCTGAAAAGCTTATTTCACACCAAACTCCTCTGCTGGAGATAACGATCAGCGCTGGGTTGTTTGAGCTGAGTGTTATCTTCCCCCTCCCTAACTTCGGCCTTTCAAAACCATGAGTTTAAAACTAAAATAAACCCAAGGCACTCCCTGCCTCCTTATCTGCACTCTGACTTCTGAGCCTGCAGGTTGCACACGCATCATTTCCCAGCAACGTGAAAGGCAAGAAGCAGCATTTATAGATGGGAAAAAAAAAAAAAAGAAACCCCAAAAGATAAAGCAAGATGCTCATGAAATCCTTTGCACCAAGGAGCTGGGGTAAAAAAGAGCCCAAAGATTCACCCTGGGGACTTACTGGGCTCTCTGTGAGCCTCCAGCATCACTTCTGGGTGAAGACCGTTGATGCCATTTAAAAATCTCCATGCTTTTTCTTTGGGCTGGATTTTCTCCAGGCACAAACCCCAAGGCTGGGCAGCACTCGAGGGACCCAGGGAGGCGGCGACGGGAGCAGGGAACCACATCGATGGAGCGCTCGGCTGGGTTGTATCCTCTGCACAGCGCTGCCCTTCCCCGCGAATTCTTCGCTTTGGGAAACTTCCCGTAAATGCTTCTGCAAGAGCGTTCGGGGAAGGCAGCGGGAAAAGCCTTCCTCGCCTCCACTCCTTCAGCTGGGCAAGCGCCTTGGCTGCGCAGGGGAAAACTAAAGCCAAGAATCGGTGGGCTGGACGTGGGCAGGAGGGGGGAAGCACCGCATTTTATTATTATTATTTTTAATTATTTCACAGTTCGCCACTGCCCGCGCAAAGCTGGGGAGGAGAGTGTCCCGCCGAGCGTCTTGCTCTCGGGCTGAAAATCTCCCCGAGGCTCTGCTGGTGTTTTTCCTCCGTTTGGCACAAGATGTCAGTGCTGCCCAAGGAACGGTGGCTGCCGCCGTGCCCGCTCCTCCTGCCCGCGCCCTCACCCGCCTGCCGCCGGGGCCCGGGCCGGCAGCCACCCGCCGGGCACCCTCGGGGGCTTTCGGAGGCTGGCGGAGATGGGGGACCCCAGCCCCACGGCCTCACAGCCCTCACCTCTGGGGAGGCCGTGGGGCTCACCAGCCCCGTGGGCATCGCCCAGGGTTTCTTGGGATGGAGGAGGTGGAAGGGGATGAGCCCCATCCCCGCATCCCACTGCGAAGCCGTCTGCACCGGGCATGGGCATGGGCTCCGTGCTGGGAAAAGAAATATGAAAGGGGATACGGGGGAAAAAGAAGCAGGGAATCAAAAATGAAACCGTCTACCAGGCATACGTGGAAAGGGGAAAAAAAACCTCAAAAGAGTGTTGACAAGTCTGGAGGCTTCTGGGACCTTGGGTGACCAGAAAATAACACATCAAAGGCCTCACGTATGCCTGAAGACAGATAAAAACTCTGAGCCAAAATGTTCTATGAATATTTAACTACCATCAATATTTAATTAAGAGATAGAGAGAGATTAAGAGCAAGGATACCCATCCCCCGCGCGCGCACCAGCCCTGCACTGTGCGTCGTGGGGGCCCACAGTGGGAGCACTGCGCTGCTGGGCTCGGCGCAGGAGTTGGGGTGCAGACCCCCCGAGGGACTGGAAGGAAAGTCCTGAAGGGAAAGAAGAGGCTCAGACTCGTGGGCTGATCCAGGCACACCCTGAACACAGCCCTTCCCCAAAGCCTGGCCGGGGCATAGGGGGATAGAGGATGCTGCAGGGTGCCGGTGCCCGGGGCCAGCGGACACAACCTGCTTTGGTCCACCCTGTGCAGGTGCCAGCCGTGACGGTGGCAGCGCCAGTCTGTCTGCGAAGCTGCTCTAATTTGATAATAAACCCTGCTCACTCGGAGATGGGCGATGAGGGCCCTGGGGAGATGCAGGATGCTTCCCTCCTCCCCAGGCTTCGGCTCTTTGAAGTCTTCTGCACACAATTAAAGCAGGAGTTCAGGAAAGCGAGGAGATAAATTGCCCCAGAGCTCACGGGAAAGAGTGAAGGCATCACCCGTCGCTGTCATCCGCCCCCCTTTCCTGGGTGGGCAGAGGGAGCGTGCACTGAGGTCTCCATCCTGCCCTGGTGACAGTGACAAGGTGTGACAGGGCAATGTCCCGCTTCCGGCCCCTCTTTTCCTTCACGGGACATTCACCCTGGGCCTCTGCAGTCCCTGAGGACACTTGTGGGGCACATCCCTCCCGCACCCCGCAGGCTCACCTTGGCCATCCCTGGTGGGGCCCCAGCACAGCTCAGCCTTGGGCCCCCCCCGGTGCTCGGGGCTTGTTTCCCTCTCTGGGCGCTGCCTTGGCTGGAGGGGGACTGGAGAGGGCAGTCAGAGCCCAGCCGGGGGGGGTTCCCCGTCTGGTGCGGGGCAACACCTTTGCAGCCCCCAAATGCCCCAGAAGCTGTTCCCAGCCCCTTCCTCACCCAGCGGCTCTGCGTGCAAGCCGAGGGGTCCAGACCCGGTGCATTTGGTGTGGACCAGGTCTTGGAGGTGAGGGTGCGGGTTGGGACAGGGCCAGGGACACGCGGCACTGCCCCATCCCTGCTTTCTGTCCCGATGCCAGTCCCCATGTCCATCCTGCTGGGTGCTGAGCCATGGTGGCAGCCGGGGGCATCCCTATGGCTTTAATCTGGGTTTTGTGGCTGCCACGGTCCTTGAGCATCTCTTGAGCTGTGAATGCCGCTAAGTATGGGGCTATTTCACATCTCCTGGTGCTGCTGGAAGCCTGCAGTGCCATCGCCTGAGCAAACCCATCCGCCAGACATGGGGAGGGTCCTGGCCCCCCTGCTCTCCATCCACTCTCTGCCAAGCCCCAGTGGTACCTGCAGTGTGAAACCGACTCCCATCCCATCCCATCCCATCCCATCCCATCCTGCTGCCTTCACCCACGGCGGGACCTGCCACCCCCGAGCACCCCGCAGCGGTGCAGTCACCCGTCGCGGCCCCGCGTCACCCTGGGAGGACGCGGACGATGCAAGAGCACTCGTGTATAAAATTGCTTCTCGTGCGGCGAGGAGCCCGTCGGCGGGGGAAGCTGCCATCAGCTCTCCGCGCCTCCTTGGCCGCGCGGCGCGGGAACCTGCCGGGCTGGCGATGCGGCGGCTGCCTCTTCCGTATCTGGGCCATTCACCACTCGAGACTTTTAGCGCCCCGAGCAACGGCATGTACTGCTGATGAGTTCTTTCTGCTCCAGTAATTACAGTGAGGAATTTGTCAGAACGAGCTTTCTAAAACCTTCTTGTCTTGTTCTGATTTTACCTGGAGTGTAAAAAGTCATTAGTATGGTAAAACGGACGCTGTGCTAAGCCAGCAAGCCATCCAGATAACGCAGTTTACATCCACTACACTCTCAATATGCAGAAAAAAAAAAAAGGAAAAAAAATAGCTGGCTTTATATTTTACCCAGATGGAGTTTTCCACAATTGAAATTAGCAGAATGGACAGGAACATGGAGAAGGCAGCAGGGCTGGGGCTGTGCGGGGCACGTTGCCGTGGCTGGCGACACGCTGTAATTTTGGGCTGGGTGGGTTTCATCTGCACCTTTCCCTCCAGGAACTTCCTGGTGCATGTGTCACAGCTGGAGTAGTTCCTGAGCCCATTTCAGCCAGCCCCAAAAATGCATTTCCCACACTGGTACAAACACGGAAACCTCGCCCGCATGATGCCCCGCTCCCGCTGGAGCCGCCGAGCATCCTGCAGCACAGCATCGCCCCAGCCTGCGGGGAGCAGGAACCCCTCCTGGTCCCACCGCAGCCTGAAAACAGCCTCGTGCGTGGCTCTGGATCCTCCCAGCCCCTTTTGGCTCCCGCGCCGGTGCAAGGGGTTTTAGCAGATGTCAGGGAGCGTCTGGGGCTGAGCGTCTGGGGAGCTTAGGCTTGACATGAGCCAGGAAAAAAATCGTCTCTGTAGGAAAAAGAGGAGCTGAGGTCAGGAGAATTTGGGAAGCGTGTGTTTGCACCCTGCCTGCTATTTTCAGCTGGGAGATGCTGTCCCGGGTGCAGAGCTTGGCCGTTCGCTGGTAGCGTGACCATTGGGAGTCCGGCTCTGTCTGCAAATGGTTGCTGCCCAGCATGCAGGGATGGATGGATGGGCTCATTTTTCAATTTTCCAGCCAAAAAAATAATAACCAAAATTAGGCACAATATAAAAAGTGGTGAAGAGGATTGTACCCAACAGGTTTTTAGTGGGAAGAGCTGAACTTGTGAGCCAGAGCTGCTCTGGGAGAACAGGGATGCACGATGTCTCACGGACCCCTCCCTGATCTGCATCCAGGAGATGCTGCCCAGCCAGGAACCGCGTCTGTCCCTGCTGCTGCTTCATCTCCGTTCGCCCAGGAACCCAGCAGGGAGCCCCCAGTCCCGCAGCCTTTGGAGTTTTTTGTTAAGAGGAGTGTTGGAAAAAAGAGGTGCGTCTGCCTTGGGCTCTAATCAAAGCATTTGAGTTTGGATTTAATTAAATGATAAGTTTTTGGGGGCTGAAAGGAAACCCTTTGGTGGGGGCTGCTTGGATTTCAGGGTATTTCTAGCATCCCTGAAGGCCGCTTGAAAGAGAAAATATGATTGCAAGGCAGAGCATCTGTCTGCTGATGCAAACCCCAAAGCATTCCCATTTCCTCAGCTTTTATTTTCTTTAATGAACTACTTGGCAGAATTCAAACAAGTTTGTGAATGTTTTTGGCATCTCCAGATCTGTCTCTTGGGCCCAGAAAACCTGGGGAAGGGGAGAAGATTTAATACCCAGCATTATCTGCCAGAGACACAGAGGTTCCCCCGCCGCTGTGCAGGTGACAGGTATTTCGGTGCTCAGATGGGTGTCTGGGGAATGGTGTTTATAAGCCAGGAAGCGATTGGTATCCTTGCACAACAAAGCTCAGCTTTTGCTTTTCCCCTCCCTTTTTCTCCCATGAGCTGTTCTGGGATGGAAAGACCCCCAAATGGCAGGTGGATAAGATCAGGAGCTCTCCGCGCTGGGAGCATGTGCAGTGTAAAAGCCTTAACTGGCAATTCCCAGAAACAGAGGTGAAATAATTTAATATTATTTGTGTGACGGTGGCACGTTGGAGCCAGGCTGGGACCAGGGCTCGCTGCAGTGCAGGGATTCGGGGTGCTTTGGGGTGCTGCCAGGCCTGGCTTCGGCTTTGGCTTCAGCTTCTGTGGTGGAGAGCAACAGTGCTCAGCCGGCTGCAGGCTTTATGTAGCTGAAAAACCAAGGTTTTGGGTTAGCGGAGGGAAACAAGACACCAACTCGAGGTCGAGCTCCAGTGGGTTTGGTCAAAAAATCAGAAAAATAACCCCGTGCGGAAGGCTCGGAGTGCCTGGCTTGGCTCTCCCGGGGGGGATTCACTTTCATCTCCACCTCTTCCCCCAAATCCCCCCCAGCCTCTCTGGGCAGGGGGCAAATGCGGGTGAGCCCCATGGATTCTTTCTTACCCAGCCTGTGTAGAAACGCAGCTTCATAGCAGCAGCAACCACAGAGCAGAGGAGGTGTGAAGAGATGATAAATTAGGGAGCACCTGCCGGCAGGAAGCGGTTTGCAGAAAAAAGCACATGTGCCGCGATACGGGGGCGTGCAGGCTCTTGTTGAAGCCCCGCTGACAGTGTTTTTCCTCTGCCTGCGGTCTCTGGGTGGCTCTAGGGAACCGTCGGGTGGTTTTACTGGGCTGGGCTGGGATTTCTTCAACCCCCTGGTCCCCGTCGAGACCCTTCTGCAACCTCCGGGCTCTGGGAGTGGGAGAAGGGAGCTGAAGTGGCTGGAAAATGCTTTCAACTAGATGCAAAGATACTTTGCATTCTCGCATTGTTTCCAGTAATAAAGTCAGGTTATTGCAAAAATCTATTACCATCAAAAGACGCTGATAAACCTCCAATCCTTCTGCGGTGAGGTTTAATATTCCTTCTGGAGAGCTTTCCGCTTTCTATGGCACCAGGTCCTTATCTTCCATCAGCCCACCTGAACGGGCTGCGCTGCTATCAGATCATATTTGTCATTTCTTAGGTTGAGTTTTCATGTTTAATCCCCAACTTGATTTCTTTTTTAGCGTCTCCCATTTGCCAGAGCTGCTGGCTCCTGTTGGGCATCAAGGGCACGAGGGGCCATGGGATTCAAAGGGTGCGTGTATTGGGAAACCACAACCAAAACCCCACTAATTACGGAGACTTTATTAATAGAGAAATTATCTGCTGGCAGACAAAGTGCAGGGCTCCAGCCCTGGGGTGCGAGGGCCACTGCAAAGAGCAATGGTTTTGGGGGGGCAGTCTCCACCCTTGAGCCGGGCTGGAAGCAGAGCGATGGGAAATGGGATATGTCTCTGGTTTCTGGCAGTTTTAGAAAAGGGAGAAGAGGAATTTGCTTTGGGGTAGTTGGAAACTGCTGCTTCTCCCCACTCCCCAGATCGCTGGCAGATTGAACAGAGGTGGAAAGCGGCTCGGCTCTCTGCCTTCGGATGTTGCAAAAGCAAAGTAACGTGGGTTTAGCAGGGATCATCAGGACAAGCCAGTCTCCCAAATTTCCTGCTTCCAGACACACAATTTCACATTTGGAGGGAGGAGGGATCCAGACAAATGCCCCCAGCTGCATTGCTGGTGCCAGCTGGCCATCCTTCAGCAGGGAAACCCTGGTCCCCTGCGTGAAATGGGAAAATATTCATCCTGGAAAAAAATTCATTTGATTTTATATACTGGGGCTTGGGGGAAGTTTATTCCTTTAAACATGACGCAGTCTGTACCTCTGACACAGAGAAGTGCTCGTGGATGCGCTGGGCTCCCAGCCTGGCGGTACAGCATCAGGAGACGGGGCAGCGTGGGGCACCAGGGCAGGGTCCCTCAGCCTTTTCCATTTCCAAGCCTTCCTTTTCCAGCACAGGGGAAAAAAACCCTTGTCAATACTTTTAATCTGTGTTATGAAAACCTATGACACCCGCGGGCCATCAGGGCAGGCAGGGTCTGGACGGGCATGAAGCGCCGCGTTAATGCACTTGCTGTTTTTCCTCTTAATGCTCTCTCTGCCTATGCCTCCCCACGGGCATCCCCGAAGCCAGCCCGGAATGAGATCAGGGCTCAGGGCTGCCAGGAAGCACCGCGCCGCTCTCACCGCCCGCGCCACAGCACCTGCAAATGTTGAAGTAGCAGAAGATGCTGAAATGCAAAGCGACCTACTGCACTGCCCTTCACACACAGGGAAACCAAACCCCGGGCCTCCCTGCTTTGGGAGCAGCCAGGGTCAGTCCCGGGGATGATGTCCCCTCTGGAATGTGACCACCCCCGGCTGGCCCTGAGGTTTCTCTTGGGGATATGCTCCCAAGGCTTTCCCTTGGCTTTCCCAAGACCTTTTCCCTGGAGAATGGCATCCAAAATACTCCTGGTCTCCAAAGTGAGCTTGGAGTAGAGCATCTCCGTGTGCGGAATAATGGAGATAAGGAATAAGGAAATAAGCAAATAAAGAAATAAGGAATAAGGAAAAAGGAAAGAAAGAAATAAGGAATAAGGAATAAGGAAAAAGGAAAGAAAGAAATAAGGAATAAGGAATAAGGAAAAAGGAAAGAAAGAAATAAGGAATAAGGAATAAGGAAAAAGGAAAGAAAGAAATAAGGAATAAGGAATAAGGAAAAAAGAAATAAAGAAACAAAGAAATAAAGAAATAAGGGATAAGGGATAAGGCATAAGGCATACAGCATAAGGAGTAAGAAATAAGGAATAAGGAAAAAGGAAAGAAAGAAATAAGGAATAAGAATAAAGCATAAGAATAAGGAACAAGGATCGAAGAATAAGGCATAAGGCACTCTGCATGATGAATAAGGAACGAGGAATAAGGAATAAGGAGTAAGGAATCCCGAATAAGGAACAGGACAGACTCTATTCCCGGCCGCATGGACAGGCACTGTCCTGCTGCTGGAGAGCCTGAACCCAGAAATATCCTCTTCGCAGCCAGGTTTTGGGGCTGCTCACTCATGGGATGCTGGCAGCCCCGAGCAGGGTGCTGGGGGCTGCCAGACCAACTGCTCACTTCCAGTCCAGGTAAATGGGAGTCCGGGACGGAGGCTTAAGTGAAAAATTGCCTGCTTTTTAGTGGGGTTAAAAATAGCCGGCTGGCTCCTGGGATGGCACTAGCGCTCTGCCAGATCTGGCTTGCGGCCACGCTGATAACTCCGGCGCCGGCGTGTTTTCCAGAGAGCTCAGCGCCGGCAGACACAGGCAGACAGCGAGCCCTGCGGCCCCGGGGCTGCCGCGGTGGGAGGCGGCGGTGGGGGGCTCGTGCCAGGACCAGCCTCAGACCCCGTCAGACCTGGGGATGCATCCATCAGGGGCTGCCGCTAATTGCTGTTAATTGCAGGACCCCGCATCGACCCGCAGATGTGCCGGGGCAGCTCTTCGCTACCTCTAGGAGATCTCTCTGGTGCTTTTGGAATATCAGATTGCGAATAAAAGCTTTGCAGAGTGTCGGAGGCAGCTCCCCGGCTCGATGCCGCAGTTTAACGCCCCGAATCGGGTGCCAGGTCCAGCAGGGCTTGGCACTGCGCTTGCTTCGGCTCCTCGACCCTGCCCAGCCAGGAGCGAGTGCTGGGCATGGCAAAGGCTTCACACGCAGTAGACCTGGAAATCTTTCTGTCTGTAGGTTTGCGGGCAGAAACAGCTTAGCACCTGTTTCTTGCAATAGCTTTGGGTTTCCCTTTTTGAAAACCAAGAAAAAAATGAACGAACCCTGTGAGCTGCATAAGGGGACCCCCTGCTTTACTCATCCCTCCTTTTTGGGGAGAAAGATGCTCAAAGTGGAGAGAATAGGATGGGACCCTCCCAGCCCCTTTCTTTCCGCCCTCTTGATCATCATCAAGTGCACAAATGCGGTTTTCAAGCTTCTTCCATTGGTGGCCGGGGGCTCCTCGCCCAGTTAGGTGGGTGCTGGTCCCAGCGCGGGGGGCTGCAGCCCATGAGGAGGATGGAGACTCATGGGGCCGGGCAGGTCCGTTTTGGGGATGGGAAGGATTTTTCTCAGGGTTTACCGACAACCGGCTCAAATCACCACTGTGACAGGCTGGTTTTGGGGTCCCCTTGCTCAGGGCTCAGACACAGCCCCGGCACCTCAGGGGCATGTCACTACGAGGAAGCACAGGATTTCTGCCTCCAGCCCCTGGCCCAGCCCTGGGCCTGCCGCTGCCCTGTGTCCCCCAACCCTGGGAAGGGCTTTGGGGACCATCCTGGTGCTCAGCACCTGCACCAAGCTGGCCTGGGGCCTCTCAACAGCTTCTGGAGGGGGAATATAAATCTTTCGAGGCTGCAAATGTCTTTTTTTTTTTTCCCATTCTGGGTGAGGAAAATGGATTTTTTTTTGCAACTCTCTTCAATGTCACTTGTATAAAGAGACGCTGTTGGTACACCACAGACCCCCTCGCTGCCCAGCCAAGCGGAAACTTGCTGCCTTCCCTTGTGCGGCCTTTGCACGCTTTTATATTCCTTGCTGCCTCATTTGTTCAGGAGCATTTGCAGTACCCCCACTGCAGGGCTCCCCTGAGTATGGGGAAAAACAGGGATCACGGGCAGCTCCAAGGCGGGGAGATGGACCCTGGTGACTACATTACGCGTTTTGGGTTGTTCTCTCCGTGCTCTGATGTTGTAAAGTCGGTGGCTTCATCCTGGGCAATGCCTGATGATGTAGAGAGGGAACTTGTGCAGCTTCGGTGCCATACCATCCCCTGGGCCAGCCCTGGGCTCCTGTGCCGCAGCCTATAGCGGCCGCGAAGCACAGCTCTCCTGTGCTCTGAGATCCGCGTTAAAAGGATGCTGTGAAGTTAAAATTAAATCACCCGCTGCTGGGCTCGCAGAGCTGCAGACAGGGTCTGAAACCCAGGGAGGCACCAGGGAAAGGGCAGAGGAAAGCTGGCAAAGGGGGTTCATCCGTGCTGATCTGGGCACCCCCCTCTGAAGGTGAGTGGGGTGAGTGGGGCCGAGGCAAAGAGAGGTGACAAAGGCCACCCTGCATGCCAGTGGCAGGGTCTCAGCATCTTTGCCTGCCTCCTGCAGAGCCCTTGAAGGCTGCT
Source organism: Chauna torquata (assembly GCA_013399475.1). Taxonomy (NCBI): domain Eukaryota; kingdom Metazoa; phylum Chordata; class Aves; order Anseriformes; family Anhimidae; genus Chauna; species Chauna torquata. Next base: position 167,585 of record VXAL01015866.1, read on the forward strand.
GGAGCCTGCAGAGTGCGAGCGTGGGGCAGCCAGGGAGCAGCCAGCAGGCAGCAGCTCATGGTGGAGCTAAATGCAGCGAGAGCCTGCGGTCTTCAACTGAGTTATGGGAACGCATAAAGGGAGATCTTATTTGAAAGCTCTAGATCATGGTACGTTTTTTTTTCCTCTTGGCCTGTGGCTCAAAAATGCAGAGAAATGTGGATATGGATCTGGCAGCCGCCAGCACATGTGAGACGAGGTGGTGCTGGGCGCATTGCTCAAATGGCCTCTGAGAGGATGGAGGAGCCTCTCCCTCCGTGCCCAGCTCCAGGAAAGGATGTGATCGTCCATCAGACCTCGAATCGATCTAAAAAGGCTGTGCTGGTTCCCCCCCCAGGATAAATTTTGCCTCCCAGGAACATGCTGGAGCCCCTCCTGCTGCAGAGCCGCGCCATGTCCAGCCCTGTTTGCAGGGTGGTTATAAAGGGTGCATCAGACACGGCACTGAAGACATCGAGGGGGGTTAATTGAGATGTGAACACCTTTTAGCCAAATACTGAATCATCTTTGGCCAGATACTGTCAAGGTCATGAGTGTTCTGCTCAAAAACCGCTGAGCTCTAAAAGAAATTGTTGCCAGAAGTCTTAAACACTGGCTTTTTCCATGAAATCATTAGCCTTTCCCTCCTGGACCCCAGGGACAGCCCGTAAGATGTCCCGGTGGAAAATATCCCATTTCTCCTGATTATTTCCCATCCTTTCCTTCTACATCCTGGCTTTCTGGCGGCTTTATTTTCTTTTCAACAGCTGCTGCATATTGAGCAGAGACATGACGGTGAAGGAGGCTCTGCTGACCCCAGCGCTATAATTATTCTGGACTCCAGCGCTGTGTGAGCAGTCAGAGCACCTTTTTTCCCAACACCCCCAGCCCCAACCCTGGCTGCTCAAGAGGGTGGATAAAAACCCACCTTTCGCCCCCCTCTCCAAAATCACAGCCTCCTCTGACCCCCCCGGGGCTGCCGAAGGGGTTAACCCACTTTGTGCAAAAACAGATGGGAAAATGTTTCCCTCTAATGCTGCTAAATACTCTCCTGAAAAATGCATGGCCCTAAGTGGTCTTGCAGGGCTTTTCCCCCCCGGGGGGGATTGGGACAGGCTGCAGAAGCAGAGCAGGGGGTGCAGCAGCCCAAATCCCGGGTGGGAGCAGCTAATGGCACAAAGCAAAAGGCTTCGCCGAGGTTCGGCTCCAGATGGGACCACGCACCCCCGGGACAACCGCCTGGCCATTAGCGCAATGGCCATTGATGAATTAGCAGCTGCTCCGTCGTTATCCGGACGCCCAAGCCGGGCAGGATCTGGGGGCCGCCAGTCTGGGGGGAGAACTGGGCTGCGGTGCCCCCCCGGGGCTGTGTTGGATGACTCATTGCTTGCAATTAGCAGCTCCAGCATGCCCATTTGTTGGGGTCTCCATGAACAAACACCACTTTGGGCACCGGTTGCCAGCTCGGCCATGGAGACACATTGCTGGGGGGGTACTGGGGGGGGCTGCATGGGATGGGTGGCATCGGTGAGGAGATCTGAGGGAGCCCTGAGATCCACTGGGTGAAGAACTAATTCCCTGTGGGTGATGCAGAGGTTGTGGTGAGGGGGTGGGAGGGATGGAGGGGTGGCCCCCATGTCACTGTGCCAAGCCATGTCACTAATCCAAATAAACTGGTGGAGAAGGGCGAGGCAATAGAAGCAGACAGAATCTATTTAGCCACATTTTCCTTTTCTGAAGCTGCTGAAGCCCCTCCAGCCCGAATGGCATCCCCTGGGAGACGCTCATGGCAGCGGGACCGTCGAGCTGTCCCAGCTGCCGCCACAACATCCCCAGCAGCAAACTCAGCACTGTGGTGCCTCCAAAAAAATGCCAGGCTGTGGATGCTGAGCTGGTCTCAGCCCTTCTCCCAGTGCCTCCCCCGTGCCCGACGAGCACAGTTGTGACAGCTCCAACGAAGGGGAAAGGGAAAGGGAGGCCCTGCTCACTGCTGGGGCCTCTCGCTGCTCAGCTGGCAACCGCCCCGTCCCTGTCCCCGGCACCATGGGGACAGCAGGTGGCAGAGGGGAACGCTGAGCTGCTGGTACGAGGTCCTTACCTGGAAAGGTGGAAAGGTCGCGGTGGCTGCAGGGAGGGCGGGGGTGCGGGTTTCTGGGCTCTGTGCCCGCTGCGGGGCGATGCGCTCCCCGATGGGGCTGCCTTCCGCACCGCTCGTTTACACGGAGCGGGGGATTTGCATCCTAAACCGGATCTGGGCTTGCTTGGGTCCCCTAGAGGGAAGCCTGTGCCATCACACGCGTTGCTCCGGAGGCTGCCAGCTTAAGCGCTTCATTACAGAAGCTACGGTACCCTCCCGCTCCTCTGCTGCATCTTGCGCTCGGCGGTGGCGGTGAGACCGTGGCGAAGTGTCCTTCTCCTCGTGCTTTCCTGGGGCCAACAAGCGGCCCTGGTGCTGGCCTGGGGCGGGTTGTGCTGCCCTGCGTGGGAAGAGCTCAGCGAGCGCGGCGGCAGCGTCGCCGCCAGCCCAGCCCAACCCCAGACCCCTGAGAGAGGAAGGGGCTGCGAGCTCCGGCATCCCCAGTGCCTCTCCTTGAAGCAGGAGCCAGGGGCTGCTGCAGCGCTGGCATGCCATGCTGGGCATCCTGCCAGCACCACCCAAACCACAGCATGTGCACGTCCTAGTTTCATGGAGGATAAAATTGTTCTTGCTTCGTGAGCCTGCAGCGGGTACGAAGCCGCTTGGTGGCTGGATGCAGGCACCGCTGTATTTTCTGTCTGGGTCTGTGCAATGAATCTCTACGTCTAGCTCCTCAGAGCTAAGCGCATGTGAAAAAACTGTGAGTGTCCAAAGTGTGGATGGGGCTTGAACTTATTTTCTACCTTTCAAAAGTGGCCAGTCTCTCTTTTTTTTTCCTTTCCTTTCCTTTCCTTTCCTTTCCTTTCCTTTCCTTTCCTTTCCTTTCCTTTCCTTTCCTTTCCTTTCCTTTCTTTTTTAAATACCTTGGGCAACGGGCAGTAGGTACAATGTTGAATCAGTATACATATAGAAGTAAATATATATATTTATAAAGAGGTATATATATAAATGAGTAACACATATATGTAAACACCTTTCTCTGCTCATTTTCTCTCTTCTGGTTTCTGTAACTGAGGCCAGGTCCCTGCAGTTCCTCCGCGTGGAGACTCAATGCAGAGTTAGTTCAAACCATTTCTGAGGCATTGTGAACCTTTTTGAAATGTTTTTGTACAACCTGATCTAGAAGGCCGTACTCGTTTCTCTGGGCAGCTCGTTTTGTATTTTTGAATGAAATGTAGCACTAACTCATCAGCTCCAGGTACGCCTTGACGTGACATAAGTTGCATTGTCTTGGATTTCCTGCACTCGTCAGTGGAAATGGGATCAGGTGAGAAGTGAGGAAGAAGGTAGAAGGGTCTGAGTCAACCTGTCACGCCCTGCGCTGTGGAAATCTCTGACTGCTTCACTGCACCTTAGCTGTGGTGTTGGTTTTTTTCTCAAAGAACATCTTCCACTGGAAAGAGTTTTGGGAGGGAATCGTGGGTGCCAGTGGGGACGCCGGTCTGCTTTGCTGGCCGCTGGCTATCAGGACCAACCCTAATGTGCCTACCAAGTGAGCAAAGCTGCGTGCGGGGTGGGGACCAAAGTGGGAGTCCTTCAGTGCTGGCTTCGGGGCACGTTTGGCACAGAAAAACCATGGAAATGCGGTGTGAGCGGCCAAGCAGCCTCTGCTTGCTTCCTGGGCACTGCGGGAAGGACACAGAGCAACCTGGTATTGAATTTATTGGCAAGCCTCCTCCAGCCGGGATTCCTATGTCACAAGTCATTAGAAGCGCTGAAGTCTATAGAAGCCGTTGATTTAATTATTGTGCTTTCCAGAATAGATACAAGGGGCCAGCGGTGGCTCTGCAAAGCACAAGGTCTTCAGCTGGCGGACATCGGCGTGTGTGCTTCAGACCTCCGAGTCCTCGCCCCGCGGAGGCCCAGCTGTTGCCGTTGCACCTCTGCAAGCGTGCAAAGAGCTTCTGGCACAGGGTGCGGGGCTGGTGCCTGGCCCCACTTACACTCGCGTTACTTCTGGGCTCCACAGGAGCTGGTCTAGATCTACGGCAGCAGAAACAAGCAGAAAGTCGGTCGCTTCCTTTTTGTTCAGTGCGGGAGCAGTGACAAAGCAGCTGTCAGGTTCGGTCTCTTTTTAGCCGAGTTCATCTCGGTAACCGGCAGTAAATCATAAGGGTTCAGTCCTGATGCGGCAGCCACAATTTGTTCATCTCAAACAAGGAGTTTTAACCGAACTTTGCATAACAACCCAAGAAACCCTTACAGTTCTCAGTAGGTGGCAAGGCACCTCTTTCTTGTGGAAGCATCAGATGTGGGGGGGGGGTCTTTAAAAGGGCATTGATCTAGATAATCATTTGTATTGATGCCTACCGACCAGCACCATGTGTTCACGTAATCGTTAACAACTGATCAACAGTTACTTTCAATTGCCAGGAATAATTGCTCGAATGGTATTTCCTTGCAACTCCTCTCATTCGTGCTCCCCTTTTTTTCGGGGTGGGGCGGTCACGCTACTGCTAACAGCTTCATCTCTACTGTTTGTACCACTTCTGCTAAAAGTCCCGTTGCTTTTTGCAGAATTCCCGAGAGCTGCCCTTCCCCGTCCCTGCCACCCCCCGAACTGAGCCTTCCGCTCCTGTTGGAAAACTTTGCAATGCTTTGAGTACTTCGCATTACAGAGATAAGGCAGATTTCCAGTAGAGATGACCCACATCAGAACAGGTGGCCCACCGCCCTTCTGTCCCCGATTTTGAGGGATGGGAATGAACTGCCTCCAACTCCAAGCCCACCGTTGCGTTTGCAGAGCCAGGTCCATCTGCCTGCGCTTGCCAACGCGTCGGTCTGGGGTACAGCGACTGTAATGTGGAAAATGATCTTGAGACCAACCTCAAAATGCTGTTGTGAAACTATGTAGGACAAAGCACTGGCGAGGCTGAGGACAGTAGTAGTTGCCTTCATAAACTCTGCTTCATGTCAGGCATAATTGTGTCTAAACCAAGGTTATTCCTTCACAGTTCCTTCCTCTCTCATCACATCTGCTTCCCCAGGAACGAGGACATTTCAGAGCAATCAGGACAGCCAATTATTTTGACGTAACTGTTTTCATTAGCCTTTTAACTTGACCGGGAGAGTTGATCTCAAAGGAAAATGTACAGTTACCGTTCAGTCATGGTAAAATTAAGCCCCTACGATGCACTTTATGAGCGAGTGAAAAAAAATCAATGCTGTTATTGCACTGTATCTCTATTGTGTATAATCTTATACATTCATCTGTAAGAGTAATTTATTTTTATTACTGTAAATAAAATTGTTAAAGTGATTTGTCAAGAGGCTATCCAAAAATGGGGGGAGAGGGGGTTAAAATTAAAACATCTGAAGACCTGGGCTCCTGCCCCAGGTATGTGCCATACTGCGTGTGCCTGTGTCTTCATTTCAGCTGAACCGAGCCCAGTCGAGGTTTACGCTTTCCCTGACCGGGGCTCAGGTAGTTTGGGGCAGACCGGGAGGGTTTTGGGCACAGGGTGCCCGCAGGTCATGCATCCCTTTGGAGCCTTCAGCAAAGCCTCCAGGATGGAGACTTTTCCAGCAGAAAGCTGTCCTCTGCCACCTAATTACCCAGGCAGTCAGGGATTACATGCCCACGGGAATTAATTGATCTTTGGGAGCTGGTTTCTCTGAAATAAGGGTTACAGAGATATCACTGCTGTGTACTGCTGCTTCTGTCCCCAGCCTCTCACAGAAGTCTGAGCATCACGGGGCTGGTAACTCCTCTCGCAGAAAACAGGCTCGGCGAGGGCAAGCTGACAAAAAGCTGAAACGAAACATACGTCAACGCCTTAAAATCTTTATTTCACTTTATTTTTTATTAGCACATGCATAAGGTGTCAACAGTTCGGGATTACGGTGTATGACGTTTTGAACAAATGGAGTTACAAGCGGTGCTTCGGCTCTTCGCAGGCTTCCTCTCTACGCTGTACAGAAGAAAGCTCGTTCCGCGACCGACGTCGTCCCTACCTTCCCGTCCTAGTGTCACGACAGGCAGAACCCACAACACTGGGGAGAAATACACTTGTTCACACGTAGCGACTGTGTACGGTAGATAGATACAAGCAGCAACATCTACTCACCTATTGACTAAGTGCACGTGGTTAAAAGACCCCATCAGACAGCGAACAACTCTTTCTTCTTTAATGTCAACTATATAATAATGGAAATCAAGTTATACCCTGCAACGTGTGACCCTCCCGCGGGAGAGACACCCGTCTCCTGTCGGCTGCTTCTATCGAGTGGCAAATTGAACGAAAAGCGGGTAGTACCTCTGCCGGTATTAAAAACCCAGCCTTTTGCAGGAGCATCAGGGCATCCCTGCCGGCTCCCTAGGTTTGCTGAGCCCCCCGTGATGCCAGCCACGGGGTGCCACCAGGCTGGCATGTCCCTGTCCCCGCCGTGCCACCGCCCCTTCCCCCCGGGGACACCCTGCCCTGAGCCTCTCCAGCAGGGCAGAGGAGGCAGAAATGCCCTTTGCCGGCCTCGCCCAGAGGTGCTCCTGCTCCTGCTGAAGGTGGTGGAAATCCACGGCTCCTGTCCTGCCACAGCATCTGGCACCACCCCGTCGGCCCTGGGCTGGGGTGGGAACAGGTGGAGGAGGAGAAGGAGGAGGAGGAGGAGGAGGAGGAGGAGGAAGGGTGCCAGANGGAGGAGGAGGAGGAAGGCTCCCCCGCACACACCCTGGAGCAAACGCGCCAGCATGAGCATGTCCTGCAGAAAAGCAGGGATGGGTTTTCCCCTCCCTGCAGCCCCACCGTGTCCTTTTGAGGTCTGTCCCCTGCCGAAGGTGCAGCGTTTGCATTTGCACCCAGAGACGGGTGCTTGCTGGAGCAGGTTTCCCTTAGGCTGGCCAAGGTCAGAGTAAAAACTGAAGCCAAAACTACCCTGGCGTAAAACCCTGCGTGCAGGGAAGGAGGAATCCTGGTGGATACCTCGGGGTTTGGGCAAGCCCAGGTTTTCACCTGGGTGAGGGCAGGCTGAGAATCAGAAACACTTAAAAATGCCTAGAAATGCCCCGCTCCTTCCCCCTTGGCAGGGGACGGGCGCACTCACCGCCCGACTTTCATCACCCACTGCTCCAACCCACCGGGAGCTCCTCGGAAATGCAGTGGAGATCTCCAGAAAAGGCACTTGTGTCAGCGCCAACTCCCATCCCGCTGCCTTCCCGCTCCTCCTCCTGCAGGGACTCCAGGCACGAGCCCCGCGCCGGACCCAGAGCAGCCTTCGCTTTCGGCAGGATGTGAGCGGGAGCCGCGCTGCAGCATCAACCCAAACTCACGCCGAGGATATCCTGCTTCAGGCTCCCCCAGGCAAGTCCCCATAATGAAGGGAGTCTATTAAAATAGGGAGCCATCAACCCTGAAACACTCCTGAAAACGCATTTCAGAGCAAAAGGTTTCTTTTTGGTGGGGATTTTCTTTCTTTGTCCTAATCTGTTCTAATCTGAGATGAAAGGCACCACAAAGAGGCCCCATTTGTGGAAAACTGGCCAGAACTAAATGTAGACCTGGAACTTCTCAGCACAGAACCAACTTTGCTGGTGGTTCTGGGATCAATGCTCACAACAGGAGGACCTTCTGGAGACCAGCAGTAGCACCTCTCCTCCTCCAGTCTCAGAGCACCTTTAAAGGAACCAACAGCTCCTCAACGTGCATCGCAGTAACTTCACTGGGCTCAAAGTCCACTTCAGTTCTAACGCAAGAATTTTATGCTTATTTTTTTTCCATGGCAAGTGACTTACTGTTGAGTAAGTGCTCCCAGCTGAGGCATCAGGCATACACAAGCACCCACAATGGGTGAAAATCAATGGGATTTGAAGCACTTGGGCTGAGGGGGGGCCTTCAGGGATAAAAGCACTTGCTACAAGAGCAGGAGACCCATCTCCCTGTTGAACTATGGTTTAGTAGGCTCTTGGTTTTGTTCTTGCAAACTGGTTTCTTATAAACCAGTTTTTGGTACCGGTTATAGAGACAACTGCTCCATTTTTTGGTGGCTAGCTGGGAAGCAACGTTGGGTCTGATTTCCCTTTACCTCTCCAGGAGAAGGAGACAGAACGGATTTTTCTTTTGGTAATTATGTAATTTTTTTCCTTGTTTTTATTTTTGTGGAGTTTTTATTTATTTTTAGATCCCTCAGCTGAGCTTCCCCAACTCAATGGATAGCTTTTAAAGTGTTGGCCTGAATGTACCAGCGTTGTTTGCGCGCTGCAGCCTGTGGACATCAGGGGTAACAGCAGCATGTCCCAGTTTCCTGCATGTAGTTCACATCTTAATCTAGTACGCTGAATCTTTATTACATTTGAGGGTCAAAATCCTCAAAGGGGCAACGAGCCTGAGGGGGGATGTAACCAGGCTGCCCTGGCTGATGGGCAGTGCTGGGGCTGCAACCTGCCAGGGTGGATCTGCAAACGATGGTGCTACAAGCCTGAAGAAGGAGACGAGGCAGAACTACAAACACCGGCTTGGAAGAGGTGCTCCATGGGCACCTCCACACCATGCTCTGGCCCAAACCAGGGTCAGGGATTGTGCTCCTCTCTGGTGTCTGCCTACCTACTTCTCAAAGACCTCCTGTGGCAGAGCCTCTGTGACCTCTTTGAGTTCATCCTCGCTTTCCCTGAGATCTGATTTAACTCTGCGGCCACAGCTCAATCCCATGCCTTGTTTCAGTCCAACACTGGCATGGAGACCAGGTTGTTCCCCGTTGCCCTTTGTTGCTTTGCAGTGGATTTTGCCTACCTGAGGATATTCTGGTACAGAGCGGTGGGAGTGTGACTGACCAACCTACAATGACAGACTGCTTTCTTTCCATTTTGTTTCCTCTGCCATCTAAATACTTTCTAAATGCTCGGTGTTAGAACTACCATCGAGCTGAGAGTCCCCCAGAGCAACCCAGTCCCCGCAGTGCAGGAGACGGATGCAGGAGAAGGCTCATGTTGTGCCATTTGGGTTTCCGGGCCCCAGATGTGATGGCCAACAGCAGATTTAAGCATGTTCCTGCTAAGAGCAAAAGATTAGAGGGAACCCTGGGTGCTGCTCCGGAGGGTGGCACCTGTGAGAACATTCTCTGCTGGGAGAGATGTCTCCGTGGAAAGGGGAAGGTGAAAGATCATTGATCTACTATCATGCAGTGTTATGGAGAGGTCTGTGGCCTCAGGACCCTGTGCCAACATGGGACAGAGATCAATACTGATAATGTTACATCAACATGTCCTTCAAGGGACACCATTGCCAAGCATGTCCCACCTGGTAAGGACCTGAGGGCATCCTGCAGTGAGAGCCCATCCTTTGCTGCAGGCCCTGCCTCAGCCTGGTGACAACACCAGGACGGTCCCCAGCCGAAGGGACCCTGCTTTGGGCGCATCCCAGATTCCTCTTCCTGCCCTGTCTGTGGGCAGGGTACTGAAGGCTTTGGGGCAAGCCCCCAGTGAAGCCCATAACTTTTTTTTCCCCCTTCCCAGCAAAATGCAAATGCAATTCTCACCTGGAGAAAGCAAAGCCTGCATGAGTGATCCTAGAAAACTTGGAGTTTTCTAGACTGGGCTCACCCAAAAACCCCCTTCTGGCTCTCAACGAGATGGAAGTATTTCAAAGCCTAGGCTTAGCTACAAATGCCTGAAGGAGGGCATCACACGAATTGCATGGGCAGCTCTAAGTGCCAACGCAGCCGTGGCAGCACTGCTGGGTGTGTTTCCTGTTGCCTGCATGGTCACCCTGGAGGAGCACAGCCCGATGTGGCACGGGGGTGCTGGGAAGGGCCCACCCCGAGGGAACAGCCACCTGTTCGGAGACAAACCCAGCATGCCTTGTCATTCCCACGCTTTGCTCAGGCACTTCTGTGTGGGGACAATGGTGGGGTGACACACATCGTGGTGCTGGTCATGGGGTCACCTAGGGAAGGGACAACGGCCCTTGAGGCGCTGCTGCCCAGCCAGGAGGGTAAACTCACGGGTATGCGAGTAATTGAATATTTGTGGCTTTTAAAGTGCAGTGCAGGTCATATGGTCTTTGCTGTAAACTGTAAGCTCCTCAGGACGGAGTCCTTGTCCTCTTATTTTTTTATGTAAAGTGACATGCCAGCCTAGAAAACCTTACCCCTACATAACTACTACTAGGGGGAAACAGGAATGGTGAAAAGAACAGCCCACACTCCCCTTGCCAGCATCCCATGCTAGAGGACCTTCGGAGAGGAGACGGGGAGAGCTTCCCACGGCTCTCCGTGCTCCATCCGCAGGGGCACAGCGTGGTGCTCCCGCTGGCCATGTGCCTCTGCAAGCACCCTCCACAACAGCACCTTCAGTGCTGCAACCCCTTTCCCTCTGTGTGGGACTTCCCTTTGTCATTAAAGCAAAGGTGTTGATTCGGGCTCTGTTCCCAGGGGATTCTGCCAAGCTTCTGTTCTGGCTGTTGGGTGTCTTGAAAAGGAGACACAGATGGAAAAGTTGCTGGGAGAAACTTGAGGGCTCTTATGCGCAGGGAGCTCCCTGGAGAAGCTGTGCTCATCTTATGCTTGTCACCAGAATGAAGCCTTCCCAGGACAAAATAACTAAAAGCAGGAGCCCTCGTAGGGTCTGATGCTCGCTCCTTCATAGGTCTCTGCCTAGGGCGGAAAACTAGAAAACATCCAATGCCTTTTTATTCCTTCAGGACACTGATCCTCTAAGCTACCAGTATCAACAGCCAGGTCCAAGGCTCACCTGAGATCAAGGAGAGGCTGGGGTGTGGTGCTGGGACGTGAACACTACCAAACTTCCACCAACCTTCATGAGACTTCAGCTAGACCAGACTTCACAGCTGACACAGCCCTCCCAGGCAAGAGACTAGCGTACCACGGGCACGGTGCTCCCCATAAAGTCCCTTTTCAGGTAAATCAGAGATGCCCAAGAGGTTCCTGATGGACCTCGGGCACTAGAGACTTCTGTTAATATCTCTAAGCAGACTCAAACCAGCTTATTTACTCCTTGGCTGACTCAAGCCTAATTCATTTGCATGCACACAGAATACACTTCCCCCTGTTGGTAATCTTTTATTTATTATTTTTAATCTATGCCCATAAATTGGCAAGGAGGAGAAGGCAGATGAAATGGAAAGGGGAACTCTCAGGAGATCAGTTGGGCTCATTAAATGTTTGGCACTCTGTGATTGTCTGTCGGCAATGAAACTCCACTGCCGTATTTTAACATGGAACATGATACCTTAATGTACAGGAGGACCTCCTCAGCCCACTTCTCGTACACTTGAGAGAGTGGAGCAATTCAATCATCTGTGACCTGGATTGTATTTTTAATGGCTGCCAAGCTAGATAAAATTTAAATATTCACTTTTATATCAGCCCACATGGGGATCTGAGCATTTCAGGTTGTATAACGCAGCATGGCCTACTTTTGGAAGAGTATACAGAAATAGGCACATATGTACAAATACTGAGTATGCAGCATATGGGTCAGCCAGCCGGTGTTAATTAGGATGGCACAACCAACTCCAGCACAGCTAGCCTGGCCCAGACCAACCAAAGAGCTTGTGTTGGATTTCAGACATGACCTGGCCCAAAATAGGTGAGTACACCTAAAGTAAAGATGGTCGTCCTCAAAGGTGGCTGAGTGCCTCAAGCAAAGGCACGAAGGATGTTGCTCTGCGAGCAGAGCTGGCCTTGCAGGACTGGCTCTTATGGGATTGGGGCTCTTGGTGCCACCATGTGCCACTCATCTGCCTTGTGACGCTGCCAGCAGAGTTGAGGAGAGCAAGGTGCACTACAATCAGACCAGAAATGGGAGTCTACAGCCTGCACTGACTATGCAGCTTACTGCTTCACCAACTACACGAGAAACCTGAGCAACGAGCTCCAGTGTAGGCATCTCTTTGGGGAGCTACCTGTGGATCAGCCCCACCTGTGGTATCAAGACTGCTTCTGTGCAGCCAAGGCGGTTTAGACCCCAGGAAGAGCTGGATTATGATGTCTTCCAGCAACGGGCAATGCCGGGAGGTTATGGTCCTGCTGACCTGCGTTGGAGTTGGGCTTGTGAAAGCGATCGGTTACCAGGGGCTGGGAGTTTCCTTGGGCAGAGTGTGAATGGTGAGGATGTGCTGGGACACCCGAGGAGAGGATGGCATAAGAATGTAAAGATGCGAGGAGATGAGGGCGAGCCCCGCTCCCTGCCACCACGAGGCTCCTGGCTCCTCCGCCAACGTGACCTGTGCACAGGGCGAGCAAGGCTTGGGTATGTGATTGTCGAGCGCTTTGCCAAGCAACGGCATCGACCCTGATAACAGCACGGGCTGACGGCTGCCAGCCCCACACACTGTGAAGTCACTACGAGGTGACGGGAGCGTGAGGCCGCCGGGACAATCCTGACCCCATCACCTGCCACCGCAGCAAGTCCTACCAGAGCTATCGCACAGTCTCGCACGACACGCTACAACTAGCGCATGACGAGACCCAGCCTCGCAGGGGGCACCCAGCTCCTCTCCGGCTCCCACTTCCCAGAACGGGGGCAGCTGCAGACCCGAGGGACGAGCGAGGCCCTTCCCTGTCTCCACGTGCTGGCGAGGTGCCCTGGCTGTGCCCAGCACAAGGTCCCCACGAGTGCCCTGACGGGTAACGGCGGCTCCGGCAGCCCCTTGCTATTCCTTCACAAGCGGCTATTAGTCTCTCTGAATTACCCAAACAACCAGTTTCTTTTCATGCACGAACAGCATTGGGATTGCATCTATATTAACAATGTTCCACAAGAAGTACTGATAGATGGCTGCTTAAATGTTACTCTGAATTTTTTTTCATGAGATTTCCTTCTGAACTTGCTCCAGGTCACATCGTGGCTGACCTGCTAAGGATATCCCGCTGTGGGCATGGTGGTGGCCCCCCACCATGGCAGGGGCACTGGGACTGGGCTAAAAGCCCAAGAACTTTCTGTGCAGTTCCTTCAGCCGTGCTGAAGCCAAGGGGAGCTTTCCTGAAGGAAATGGGGGACTAAATGCAGGGCTGTGGCCCATGACAGGGTGAAGATGGCTGCAGAACCATTGCCAGCACTGACAGACTTCACTTCCCACCCTAAATCCTTCCCCAACCACTCTGGCTCTCTCCCACGTGTGGTCCAAACCCTTCTCAGCACTGCATTGATGCTCATGGGGCAGCAGCCACCCAGGCCATCCACCGTGGCCAAATACACGGCGGTGGTGGGAGGTGAGGAGCCTGCCATGCTGCTCGAGTCCCCCCGAAGGAGTTGGTGGGGTGCAGAGAAATGGGAAGTGTCACGTCCAAGGGACAGAGGCTATTTGGTGTCACTCAACACAAGCAAGGGCTCATGGTGATGTTTTGTAGCAGCTAAGCTGGGGGCTACGGTCATCATGTCTCACCACGAAGGGTTTCTCTCCGGGGGGGAAATGAGCAGATACTCAGGGCATCCTTGAAGATCGGCAGTTCTCAGGGTGGATTTAAGCATCAGCCTCCTTGAGCCTTTTGGGTCCCAGCCAAATCCTCCCATCTGCTTTACAGGTCTATTCGCTTCCAGGGACTCGGAATATTACCTACGTAGCTGGCGGCTGTGATGCTCGCCCACCTAGCGGCTAGGGGAGCCGGGGAGGTGGGCACGAAGTCCGACTTCTCCCCAGAAGAGACGCAATGGGTGGGATTCAGGTTTCTCCCCCATTCAGGGCTCACGATATATGGGAATGCAAGAGAGGGCCAGGTGGCCGTGTCAGATGGGTCCACGCCTGGTCCTGGCCCGTTCTCTGCTGGTGGGAAGCCTCTTCCAGCTCTCTGCAGATCCTCACCCCTGACTGTGATATTTGCAGTATTTCACACCCTTTTGTTCTGCCCTCCTGCGAATCCTCCCTTAATAGCTGCGTGAAAAGGCAGCTATGAATCACGCGCTATTTTGATGAGCAAACTGGTATTTTTGGCACGGTGGTGGGGCCCCGCTGCCGCGCTCCCCCCAGTGCCACGCTCTGGGGACAAGGGACAGGGCAGCACCAGGCCAGTGCCCTGGGGCGGGGTTGATCTCAGCTGCACCAGTGGCATCTGCGGGGCTACAAAGTGCAAATTGAGAGAGCGAGACCGAACCTCGCTCTCAGTTTCAGTGGTTTGGGTTTACCTAAGAGCAGCATTTTATCTAATTTTTTTGTCAAATAAATCTGCAGTGGTTTAGCAGTAAGGCCAAGGACAGCCGGGCTTTGGGACACTGCTCCCCAGCCCCTTGCCCCCAGGACAGCACGCGTCGCACCGACCAATGCCGGTTCCCTGCCAGCTGCACGAGCTTTGCCTTCACGCTTTTCTCCCAGCAATCCGGTCCCAAGGATGGGAACAGGCTCAGAGGTCACAAACATCTTGGTCTCCCCCCGGAGCTCCCCGTTACACGTTTAACATCTAGCTGCAAAAGCACTACTGCCTCGTGGTTTCATTTCTCTAACAAAGCCAGCCTCTGGTGGTGCGGATGTGGAGTGCTCCCATTTACCTGGAGCCAGAGCATTTCCAGCATCGTTAAACGTGAAGGTGCTGCTAATTTCTGGCCTCACTGCCTCAGAGGTGCGTCCTACCCGTGCACAGCCTCCAGCGCTGCCCGAATGGTTTTCGACACGGTGTAAAAGCAAAGCTCCTGAATTAGCGGGGCTGATCGCGGTTGTCGGCATCCAGGTTTGGGAGAAGCGCCGTACGCACCTGGTGCGGAGGAGCTCCCGCCAGCCCGGTCCCGGCCCCTCAGTCTGACCACTCGTTATCGTCCAGCTCGGAGTCATCGTCCGACTCGCTGTACTCCACCGCGATCCGGCGGGACAGGATGGTCGCCACGTCATTGCCCACGGGTTCTTTCTTGGCCTCTTGCTCCCACTGCTCCTGGACTTTCCGCAGTTGGATTCCTGCGTTAGGAAAGGTGGAAAAGCTTTAGGGGTAGCATCACCCACAGGCGTGTGCAACCACCTCCAGTTAAATGTATCGGCTGGAATGGGGCAGCTGCACACGATTACAAAGCTATAACCCTCCTTGGCTTCCGCTCCACCTGAGGATGCTGAAGCTTCCTGGAGGTCAAATCTTTCATTCAGCCTGAAGATTTGCACTGAGCAGAAAGGAGAAATGTGAATGACCCTGGACAATAGCACCAGCTGCAGCCTGAAAGGAGGCACGGCGCCCAGGAGCGCTGCCGTGGTGCCCCATGCCACCTCCAGCAATGGGTTCCCACCTCCCCAGCAGTGATGCTCCAAGTCATAGAATCACAGAATGGTTTGGGTTGGAAGGGACCTTAAAGACCACCTAGTTCCGACCCCCTGCCATGGGCAGGGACACCTCCCACTAGGCCAGGCTGCCCAAAGCCCCATGCAGCCTGGCCTCGAGCACTGCCAGGGATGGGGCACCCGCAGCTTCTCTGGGCAGCCTGTGCCAGGGCCTCACCACCCTCAGAGTGAAGAATTTCTTCCTTATATCTAACCTAAACCTCCCCTTTTTTAGTGTAAAGCTGTTACCCCTTGCCCTGTCACCACACTCCCCGACAAAGAGTCCCTCCCCAGCTTTCCTGTAGGCCCCCTTTAGGTACTGGAAGGTCTCCCTGGAGCCTTCTCCAGGCTGAACAACCCCAGCTCCCTCCACGGAAGGGGTGCTCCAGTCTCTGAAGTCCTCCCCTCCAAATCCCCCTGGGCCGTTGATCTTCCTCCCCAGGTCCCATCCAGCTGCCGCCATCTTGGTGCATCGCCTGCACCCCCGGGGCTCGCCTTCAGCTAACGCAAGCCAACGCCACCCAACCCTGCACCAAGAGGCATTTGGGCCGAGGTGCCCAAACCTCCCTCCGGGGGGGCCGCTCCCCCCGCCCCGGCTCACCCCTGCGGATGGCCGCGAGCAGGTCGCTCCGGGCGTCGCTCATGGGCATCAGCGGGATCGGCGGCTTGCGGGGCTCGGCGGCGGGGGCTGGCGGCGACACCGAGTGTGCCGGCGAG
>VXAL01015867.1:20678-72212 GCA_013399475.1 Chauna torquata
CCCCCCGCCGCTGCTTCCTCCCTCAGCCATTTTATGTCCGAGCCGGCGGCCCCGCGGAGACACGGGAGGAGAAGCAGCGCACCTCCGTCTCTTCCCTGGCGGCTGCCTTGCTAGCTCGCGACCCTGTCTCGTTCGCGTAGGAAAATCAAAAAGATGGCTTAATTGCTGTGACCTAAATACACGCGTGTAATCTCGTGACCCACTGAGAGCGAGGTCCCTTCCATTGCTCTCTTTCCTTGTGCTATCACAGATCCTTAAAGGCTAGATTTTAGCAGCTATTGCTTCTGCAGGGCTTGAGCATGCAGTCTTTATTTGCTAGTGAATTATTACTGTTTCTTGAGCTCTTGGAGACAGCGTTCTGCTCAGGCTGGTGGCTTGGAGCTTTGTTACTTTTATCATCTGTTCTGCTCACAAGACCAAACCAGTCCTGTTGAGCACAGTGACTATCACATGCGTGTCTGGTAAGCTCTGTGTCTTTTTTACTGCTCAGCTGAGTTGACTAGTCTTGTGATCAGGTAATATATGGGATTGAATTGGAATCTGGACTTCTAATGCTGTAACTATTAGGAATGCTAAGTGACCGGGCTGAAAATACCTCCGTGCATCAGGTACTATAATGTCGAATATGAAAGACCACAGTTATGGGGCAGTTATGATTTCAGAGGTGGTCCTTGTGGACCGTGGCCATGTGCGTGGCCAAATTCGCAAGATTGTGGTGAAAAATGTAGTAACATCAAAACAGCATTAGGGTATTTGGCTTATAAGCTAATTCTTTAGAAAGTGGTAGGGCACAGTACTGGTGCTGCGTTCTTGTCAGAGAATAGGGATGGAGAACTTAGCGAGGCTGTAACATCTGTATACTGTACCTGCCAGTTACTTTTTGTGGCACTTACTATATAATTAAATATCTTTTATTTGAAAGAAAATGTATTTTCCACATCTAAGCTGAGTGGCAGTGTCTAAGTAACTGGTACTTTGCTTCGTGCTTAAAATCTTAACAAGTACGTTCAGAGACTAATGCTGTTAATTGCAGTTTTAAAGATCTTGGATTCTTTAAGGATCTCCATGAAGGCAGATTCCCTGCACAGTGTGTCCCCCATTAAAATCAATATTTGTTCTCTCTGGAGTATTTTGTGAGGTTAGGGCCTATATTCATTTTCTTCTTCCTGTTCCTTAGGTAAGATATTCCATGCTCAGTTTTCAGTTTCAGTAATGTTTAAATAGTGTAGTACTTTAGACAAAAACTGTTGTAAAGTATTGCTGTAGGTACCCATCACTCTTTTTATCCCCTATTCCTTTCTTCATTTGCTTTCTGATTAGCTTTTGGCATATTAAAGGTTAATAAACTTATTTGAAGAGTTTTGCATGTGTCTTTTTTTTTTGCATGTTAATATTATATTAAACTTCTTCCTTGTAGCTTTTAAATGTACTGCAATACTCTTTCTTTATTCCAGTGATCTTTTGTTGACCTGCAGGAGCATATTCACTGGGTCTTAGAAGCCCTTCTGCAACATTTTTAATGGACTTTCTGTTGAACAGTAATCTCTGAATGGAGGTACATGATTAGACATAAGTAAAAGGGAAGACAAGCCTTTGGTAACTTCTGTATTAAGTGTACGCAGCTGGTCACTGATAGAAGCAGAGTGGCACAATCACTTTCTAGTCTAATGGCAAGCCTACATTTTCAAGGATTTTAGCAGCTTTTCTTCCCTCTTTGCGTTTTGGTTAGTGAGGTCCCTCTACATTCGATATGCATATAGCTTTCTTAAAAAGCCTGGTGAGACTGATAATAGTCTGTGTCCCTGGACCTTGAATGGTTACAAAACTCTTGAAAGCCCCAATGTCTTCATGTACCCTCCTCACCTGAAGCAGTAGCAGAATCACTGAAAATGGCTTTAGTAGATAGTAGCTCCCTAAATTTACTTGATTTGACAACTTTTTGTCAAATATGTCATTAGGAAGCTTTGCATTTTATAACGTTCCCAGGAACACCAGGAGAAGCTCTGTTGCAAAGGGCCATTGACCAGGCTCGAGATTTGCCTGTAACAAGTAGTGTTTGTGCTTGTTCTGTTGTCCCTCTCTCCTTTAACTGGAGCTAAAACCTGACCAAGCATCAGAGCTGCTTTCTCTCTTTGGTTCTGAAGAGAAAAGCAAGCTACAAGTTCCACGCTGCTTACCAGGATGAGCTGGTGCAGCCTCGTAGGGAAGAAGAGACATGGTGCTGAGCTGAATGTCGAGCCACAAGAAATGGTTTCTTGGCTACAAGAGCATTAATATTTTAATTTGGATCAGGAGTGCTCTGTTAAAGAAAACCTCTCAGTTGTCTGCACTTAATGCACTTTGGCTCACGTAGCCAAGTGGCTTCGGTGTGCAAACTGGATTCCTGTTGGATTGAATGAAATTAGAAAGCGTGCTCCGACTGCTGAATGCCCAACCACAGGGCATGCAGTCCTTGGGACCAGGCTACAGCTGGTCAAACGTAAAACCCCACAACATGTGTAGTGTGGGTGTCAGGTCCTTAGCACCAATTATTTCATTTTGCTCTGTGGATCTAGTCCTGTTGAGCTGCGCTACATGCTGATGGAAACACAGCCCTTACCTGCTGGGTGAGAAGAAAGTCAATGTGAGGTGTAGGTTTTAATATAGTGCTATTAGGATAGTAAGACTTTCTACTGGCCTGAGCCTCCCTTCAAAAAAATGGAAGTGTGAGGTGGCAGAAGGGTAGTATTTAGAACTGCGGAATATCTTCTTTTTAAAAAGAGAAATTAGAAACCAGCTGGGGAGCAGATGGGTGCTCGTGACATGATATTGTGTTTGTTCTAAGCAATTTTGTACACATCTTCAGCTTCTGGTTTTTATTACTACTGCTTTTTGTTTCCCCTAACTAAAAATATCTGCGTGTGTGTATACATACATATATATATATAAAATATATATGCCTGTACCTTTTAACAGAGAAGTTTGAGTGACTGTAGTTCGGTATCTTTAGCCTCCAACACTCTGAGGAAACCCTAATTACTTCATGTGAGAAACAGGTATTTGTGTGGCTGAATTCATTTCAAATGTTTCTTATTTGCTTATCAAATGTTGCTTCCCTTACAAGATTGATTTAGAGTAGTTTGTACAAATTTTGGAGTGCTACCAGGGTCATGTGCTTAGCAGGATGGCAATTATTACTGCAAAAACAAGGCATCCTCCTCCCCTAGAATTTTAAATTTAAGAAGCACACAATTTAGCTCAAGGCTAGAATGTCTCAAGGACTAAGCATATATTTGAGTAAGGTATTGGGGGATGGCTTTAAGGAAATTAGCTGTTGTGGATAGTTTGTACTTCAGTTTACAGCAGTTTGACTGTAGTTGTTCTTGCCTGATTCTAGAATGAGATTTCACGTCAGTGTTTTGCTCTACTTTTCAACAAGAAAGACAGAAGTTTTCCTTAAATGGAGGGCTAAGTTTTCATGCTAGTTTCATTCTTTATTAGTGTGGGGTTTTGTTGTTTTAATTATGAAGCACCTGTATCCAGGGATGTAAGAATTAAAAGAAATACCTTGCAGTTTTTGGAAGACTGCTCTCGCTGCTAAATGTGCAATTTCTGTCTTGCAACCTCTGATAAGATTTCTTTGATACTGGTGTGTTTAGTGAAGAAATGTTGTAAAATAGGGAGTAATTTCATCTTACATGGATTCTTTAAAAAAAAAATTGTGTTATTTCAGCTGGGTTTGAAACTTGCAAACAGGCTGTTACTTCAGCTTTAAGTATCAGCTGTTCCTTCTGGTGTCTATAATGGAGCGGATGTCATGTTGTAGCTGCAGGATATCTGTCTGGTAACAGTTTGTTAGCATTGGTATATGAGATCATTCCTCTGGCAGTTGATACTAGCAGTTCCTTTGGTCATAGCGCTGAAATGCTTGGTGAGATCCTATTTGCTAGGCATTATTTCACAGCATTTATTACCAGCCTGGCAATATTCCACCTTCTGAAAAAGGAAAGAAAGCAGTTGTGAGCTTTGCGTATGCTTGCATGTCAGTTTGTTATACCTTTGTTAAAATGAAACACTCCTCAGTAAATTCTTGTAGCCTCATTGGGTTTCTCTTGAGCTTCTTGCAGCGTTGTAGACATGCACAAAGCAATAAAGATACTGAGCACCCATGTACGTCTTTGCACATGGAAATAACACTAAAAATCTGGTTGTAAACGCTTAAAAAAATTTTTTTTGAAAAAAAAAAAAGATCACTATGCTATAGGAAGGGAGATGCAGCCCAGGGCCAGATGTGAGTGTGGGGGCGAGGAAAGTTAAACAGCAAGTCTTGGCCTCTTACTTCTTTGTTGGCAGCTGAAGGTGAGCCTTAAGGTGCAGCGTTATACTTCTGTTCTGGCAATGGCCTTTCCTCAGTAATGAGAGCTAAAGAGCAAGTTCTGCAGAAAGAGATTTATTACAGCAGTCTCACTCAAGAAACAGCTTAGTGAGGAAGTGATTGAAAGTATGGTCTTTTGACATGGAAACCACACTTCCAGCCTGGGGCTGTTTTGAAGGAAAACAAACAAAACCCAAGTCCTCTGGCTTTTGAGCTTTGCGGGAACCAAGGCCATTCTCCCTCTTAAGTTGTTTGGATTTCCCTTCCCCCTGCATGCATCTGTCACTGAACAGCCTCTTGGTTTGCTCTAGCTTTGCTCTGAGACTAACTCTTGTTTTCTCAAGGCTGCAAGAAGACACTGTCTATGTGGTGGGTTTTTTGATCTTTTTTTTTTTTTACACCACAGATCGGCAAAATGGAAAAGTATAAGCTGCTGACATTGAGAGGGATGTATGTACCTTGGTTATTTCATTTACTTCTGTGAAAAGATGCATTCTTGCTTGACTGAACAAATTGGTTTTGCCAGTAGGTTATGTTACTTCCGACTTACAAGTAACTTAACTGGGTGGCATAACCAGCTAATAGTGTTGCCTACACACTTGACTCTTAAATTGATGTGCAATTGGATAACAGGTGCTTGAGGCCTTATTCTTAAGGTACTTTTGCTGTTCACGTACGTAAGACTGGGTAGGTGAGTACTTTGCCACATAGTATGCTCAGAAGGGAGTGATTCAGGGAATTGTACCAACAGAAGGCCTTGGGAGCTACCTTCCCTTATTAGTAGCACAGCTTAAAGCACAGTACACTACAAGCTACAGCAGTGGTGCTAATGCTGTAAGAAAATACTTGATGTAAATGAATTAATGTGAGAGAACAGAACTGCTTGGGGCTGAAAAAAAATTGGATGTTCATTCATAAAAGCTGAATTCATAGAGAAACTTTAAAAAAAAAAGTGCAGACTGGCATCACTAGACTCTTATGTGAACTTAGTTAAGTAACAGAATAGCTTTTTTAAAACTTGGGAGGGGTGGAAGATGGCAGAGATTTGACAGAAATGTTGTATTATTATCATTAGTTGTCACATCATCCCAGCTGGGGTCAGATGGGCCAGAAAGTGGAGTAATTACTTTCATAAAAGCAATTTATTTCTTGTTCTGGCATTTCAATAATACTGAAGCTGCTGAGAACTTCTTGGATTAATACTGGCTGTGTGTGCTACAAACCTTAGTGACATACCTGTTCCTCTAGGTATTTATATGTATACACTGACAATCATTTGCTTTTGTCTATAGTCTGCTTTGCACTTCAGCGGCATTCAGGGATGTCTTCTGAATTGAGAAGACTCAGTTTTAGAGCTGTGTGTTCTGCTTTATATTTGCTAACAGTCGTTTGTACTAAGAACACCCTTGATTAGGAGAGCAGCATTGTCTTGCGTGCCACTTGGACAAAGTGCCATAAGAAGAATGTTCTTATGCTATCCTAATTATCAGCATTTGCCATGTGAGGGTTTCCATGGGTACACTTGCTAGGAGAAAGATGGGGAATGCAGTTCTGCGGGATGGTGGTTAACAGGCTTGCTAGAGAAAGTGAGGGCTTTCAGTTGGGCATTTCGTGTTTGAAGACAGCAAATGTGGCCGTCGATGCACTTCCTGTGATAGTGTCTGATTACTGCTGATCTGGCTAACCAGCGTGGATGTGGTTATTCACCTCGTTTGCCTGTCATGAGTCGCCTTCTCTGCGCGTGCTCTGCCTCCAAGTTGTCTTAATCTTCAGGCTCAGGTTCTTCTCTGTTTGACTTTCCACTGACTTAACAGTTCTTGCTACCTTTCTTCCCTCACTCCGTTTGCCCTATTTGCATGTGTTGGTTGCTCAAACATTTGTAGCAGTGTCATGTTTTATGTGCAAGATTGAGGTCACAAGACAAGCTTCAGCATAGACTGCAAGGCAAAGCGTTCTGAGGCACCGAGAGGGCTAGCGTAAGTGTTTCAGTTGTAGTTCCTGTGCCTTTCCAACTACGATTAGGGCAAGTACTGGTGCTTTTACATGACTGCAGCCAAAATATTTCTCTTTTATTGGTCATCACACTTCCTGGGTAGTGGTGAGATTCTTAGAATTGCACTGATTGATGGGCACGAGGGTTTTAAATCACATTTACTGTTGGTAAAACTGACTCATGGTTTTCTTTCCATAGATTGTGCTGAAGTGAAACTTGGGCTGTGCGTGGTGTAATTACTGAATCCGTATGGCGCTTTCTCCACGGTGTGTTCTCACCTAAATGTGACACAGTTCAACTTTTCTCCTCCAAGGTGCTCAGTGAAGTTTCACATGTGCTAATGAAATCAGCTGTATTAAGTAAACAATATGTCAATATTTATTTACTTTTCTAATAGAGGTGCTAACGGGATGAGTTGGATATTAGCACTTTCACATTAGGATTCTAAGCACCTTACTATAGTATATTTTATAACGAAGTCGGGAAGTTTCTTACCGCAGTAACTCTTAGTACACTTAATGATAATAAAAGCTGACTTCTATGAAAGAAAACAGTGGCTTGAATAAACTTGGTGCTCTGAATTTCTGTGCAGTCTTTGCACTGAATTCTGAATCTGGATATTATCTGACACCTGAACTTGCTCAACTTCTGGGGCTGGGTATGTGAATGCACAACTCCAGGGGTACAGGAAATCTGGGCAGAGTACACTGGATAATGTTTTTGAAGGAAACCCCAGAGAGAATGACATACTATTAAATACATAGTTCTAAATAGGTTCTTTCACTAAATGCGGATCATTTCCAGATCAGACAGGACTTTAATACTCACACTAAAACATTACATTAAATTAAGACAGTTATGGAAATTTTTCAAAATCTGTGACTCGTGAATTAGCTTATGGTCACACTGATTTTTGTGTCTGTGTTCTTTCTGTGTGGACATGTGAACTCATTCCACTATTGCTGGTAAGTCGAGTGCTTACATCTGTCATTTTGATTGCATTTCCTTTCCCATTCCCCCCAAATAACCTAAAATCTTTTTTTATTGCTCTGCTCTAACTTGCAGTCTAAAATGACTTGTGTTTGTTCAAACAGATCCTACTATAGGAAAGACAGTGGGCCTCTTATTTCTGAAGTCATGGCTTGTTTAACATGGTTGGGTTAAACAAGCTGGGCAGCGACCCGTTGAGCTGCCAGAAAGGAAGGTTGGCAACCTCTGGTACAGGCACAGGGAAGAAGCAAGTTAGGTGCAGAAACAGTGTTGCCCGGCTGTACAGCAGCAGACTTAGTCTGTGTGTTAAGGCTCTGGTCGTGGCAAATGGCTGTAGTGGAATAAGATGTTATTGCCTTCTCCCTGGCACGCTTCTCCCATGCTAGAGTTGATTATTCACTGGGCATTTATGACTTTTACAGCAGTGTTGATAGAAGAGTGTTGAAGCCCGCCTCAGTCCTGTCAGTGATATAACCATCTCTTGCAGTAGTTTTTGTTAAGCTATCAGACTTCATGCAGAAATGGTTATGGAGGGCTCATACGTTCTGGTTCTCAGCTGTGTTGAGAGGGCTGTAATAAAGAGCTGGGAATTGGTAACCACTGCAGTTCACTTGGCAGATAACTGTAGTGACATGCACCTGAGCTCTTACTGGATCTTGGCTTTTAGCCTGGAGGAAGGTTGCTCTCACGTGGTAGCCAGTTGAAACATATTCGGGAGTGCCAGCTTCTGCTGTACCAACCATTAAATAAATGAGTGTCTAAATCATATCAAGCTGAAATGTTGGAAAAATTAACCCTCTCTGATTATCAAGGTACCATTTACAACATCTGGCTGTGCTTACTAAGCACTAAACCATTTCACGTGCGATTCCAGGTTCTGCAGTGAATGAATAACACCTGATGACTTTAGTCCGCAATGAATGACACTTATATTCTCAAGTCTCTGAAATACTAATTACAGTACTGTTTGTCATTTTATGGTGGCACATGATAAATTTGTAAAATGGCTATGCATAGCTGGACTGGACAATAGGGCTAGATATGCAGTGGAGAGAAAAATGGGAATTAGAATATTGTATCTTGTAATGGACATGGGGTTTTTATTTGAGTTACCTCACTGAACCTGTGTTCAATGCAGTTGACACTTCATCTGCCTGATTTCTTTGTTTTTAAGCAAAAAACACCTGGGTTGAATATGAAAGATAACCTGAACTTCTGAATTAAACTGTGTTTACTGCTTAAAGAAATAATTGCATGTTTGTATTGAAATCTGGTGATGGCATGTGAGCTAGAAATCTGATTGAAACAATGGCTTTTCATTTGCATTACTGAAACACTAAAGTTGGCTAGAGTATAGAATTCATTACTGTTGTACCATTGGGCCTTGTTTTGACTAGAAAAGAAAGTGAGAGTTTTTTGTTTTTTAATTAAGTTGTCCTCAATCTGTAATTGTTAAGGTTCCTATGAGTCTGCACTGGTAGGTTTCATTTCAGGAGAAAGTTAGGTCCACTATAAAATACTTGCTCATAGTGTTTTACTGAGGATCACTGAAGGGGCTTGACCAATTCTTACCTGCTCACAAGGAGAAAGGTTTCTGATTTGTCTAAGTAAACAATTGCTACATAAGTTTGCTGACATCTTAGATGTTATAGTTTGTTTCTATCACCAAATCTCCAATGTGTGAAGTGTGTTCCTATTGCATGGCAAGGTTGAACCTGGCTCTTTTCTGTGTGTTGTTTTTTATTTTGGTCTATATATTTCATGATTGACAAAGACTACTACTTGCTGTATTTTAGCATGCTACTGGGCACGGACAACTTGTATTATTTATAAACCTGGCTGTATAAACTTTTAAATCTAATATGTAATACCAATATTTTTGAGAAAATGTTTAGGAACCTACGCAAGTAGTTAGAGCGGTTGGCCTACTTTAAGCAAGAGGCTATGTCATAACCTAATGACTATTTATGCATTCAAAGTCCTATGCAATTGGTGGTAAACAAAACATAAGTCTCTTGCATAGTGTCGTGCAGTAAGGCTATGTTTGGCCATGCCAGGCCGTGGCTGAGCTGTGGTTTGTTTGTTTGGTTTTGTTTCTCTTGTTTTATTGAGAAGGTGTTACGGTATGAGTGATTTAACTACCCTGAACTGGGTTCTAAGACGTGGCTTCTCCCTCCCTTTGCAGTGAAACCTGAAAATAAATGTATGTAAACCTTCAAGATTCAGTGCTGGAAAGCTACCTTCAATGCTGTCTGCAATAGAGAGTTAAGGAAAGTGTTTTGGGTGGAATAGGTGAATTATAACGAGAACAAAAAACCATATTTTTTGGCTATAACTTGTGAAAAATGCCGGAGTTGACGTTATATCCGTCTGTGTTATCACTTCATTCAATCTAAGTCAGGATTTCCTGGCATTCATCTACACAGAGACGATGGACTTTGCTGTTCATGCTGTAGCAACTTTAGTGTGATCAAGTATGGCTTGTGTGTGTTCTTTCCCATATTCCTGTCCGTTGGGTAAATCAGTAAGTTTTCATAAATACTCAACATGCTTTGTGGTAATTCATTCCTTTTCCCATTATTGCAGCCTAACTTTTCAGTTACCTCTTCATTCTCTTTTTCAAAAGCCATCTTTCTCTTACAACAGCGTAATATAACTATTTACAAAGGACTCACCGATGTTTTGCTAGCTGATCAAAAAAAAAAATCGGGCTGCTTCTGCTCTCACTGCTGCTAAGCACCACACATGCTATCTTTGGTCTTACACATTTCATGTGTTAATAAAAGTAAAAATCGAAATATTAAAACCATGGTGCTGAATATAAAAAATTGGATGTCAATGCTTCTTTTAAAATTTGGTGATTAAAATTTGTTACTGAACTATATCCTAAAAAGCACCTTGAATTTGGGAGGATGCACCTAGAACCAGGTAACTTTTTTAGTAAAATACAGCTGAAAATTCACTTTTGGGTTAGTCAAAACCAAGCCCTTCTGAAGCAGTTTCCCTCGGCAGGAGGGCTTGGGGTCCCAGGGTGGTGCTTGCATCCAGCCCTGCTTGAGAGCATTCTCTGGTGAGGTGGGAGCGTGCGTCCAGAGCGAGGGTGAGGGGGGGATTCAGGATGCTTTCCACACCCCTGTAAAGTCCAAGAGAGAATGCCATGTCCTCTGAAGTTTACCAGAGCCCTCCTGTAAATGTAGCATTTTCATAGCAGAAGTGGAGGAAATCCGTAAAGAAAATGTTTTGGTTTAACATGCGAGCATTTTTAGCTACTTTGAGTTGAAGGTGTTTGTGTTTTTATCAAAACTATTTTTCAGCTAGCTAGTAAAATTTCTGAATGCCAAAGTGTTGTTCATCCCTCTGTATCCGCTGGCATTAAGATGTATTTACTTATGTCTAATAAATAATATTGGTTTTTAGTTGTTTATTTTCGTATTCTAAAACTACTCCTTTGAACAGCGGCTCAAAAGCTGTATACAGACAAAAAAAAAAAGGATGATAACTAAACAGGGTTTTACAGAAGACAGAGAAGGAACAGGAAAGAGCAGGCAACCAAACCCATGCCTCAGGATGCCGCCCCTGAGGTGTGGTGGTGGTGTCTGTGCTGGCCTGGTAATTTACATAGGAGATACTAAGGTCTGAGATCAGTCAGTACTTTCACATAGCGCTGAAATGCAGCAAGAGCTGGTGTGGTGTTATAAATACGAGTTTCTGCCTTGCGTTGCTGCTTAAAATTCTTCCTCAAATGTGCAACGTGTAGTTCTCCTTCCTTCTGTTCAAGAGGAGGGGGGTGAAGGCGCAGGCGGTAAAGCTGGTAGGGTAAGAGACTTCTATTCATCTCGTTTTCTGGCAGAGGCAGTTCTCCGACGTGCCTTGGCAGTGTCTGTATTTAGTAGCTGTGTTCCTGGACGCCGGCCCAGTCACATGGCGCTGCTGGAACAAGTGACATGTGAATGATGCATTAGCCCAGACCTGGCACTGAGAGCAGGAGGAGGTGGGGTGGGACAGGACGGGCCGGCCGGCCTGCTCCCCTGCGCTCGGCAGAGATGCTGGAACGAGCACCGCTTGCTTCTGTCAGGCCGCTGCCGTTTGGCTCGACCGGTTTGGCTCCAGCGAAAGCTGGAAGTTGGTTACTGGAGGTTTCTTTAAAAAGATAAAACGGAAGAAGCCTAAAGAAAGTTAAATGAACAAGTGAACTTTCAGTTCTTTGAAATGATCAGGATTACTACTATAAAACAACTTCTGCAAAATACTTGACTTAATTTTGATGAACTGAGATCTCCTAGCTGCTAGAAGTTTTTTGGGGTTAGGGAAGGTGGTGGGATGGCAGAGGAGGGAAAGCTCGTTAGGACTAAGCAAGGATTTCTGGATTGAGAAAAAGACTAAATTACGGATGTAGGGAGCTAACCTTTTTGCATATTTTAATTGTCTCCAGGTTTGAAGTCCTAGTTCAAGGAAAAAGACTCTTTTCTTAATGGTAAAACACAAATATGTACAATTACCAGTCTTGAGCTCTTTTCACATTGCTAGTTAAGGAATTCCATCTGGGGGGCTAGCAAGTGAAAACATTGTCCTGTGCTGTTTATGGTACTACTTCAAATACGTTATTGTTTTTTGTTTTCTCTGTTTTGTTTTCTTTTGTTTTTTTACGTTATCACTGAGACACTGTATGAAATCTAGGTCGCAAACTTCTGACTTACAGATGAGCCACTGAACAGTGAATCTCAAACTTAGGAAAGTTGGCTGAGATCCGAAACACTGCTTTAATAGGCTGTTCTTGATGGTTGTGAAAAGCTGATGTATGCAATTTATGGTGACTTCAACTTGGTGTAGAACTGTTCGTTAGCCTCTATCAGGTGTGTGTGGGTTTTGTGGTCACCTTTTTTGTGTGTATGTGATGATACTGCTTTCTAGCAATGAAGATGATGAAAAATTATTCCAACCTTGCAAAAATTCAGTGTATTCTCCATCACTAACCAGGTAGTCTAAGAAGTGTTGTGTTTGCAGCGAACAAATACACCCGATGTTTTTTCCTCTTCATACAATAACATACAAAATTATTTTTAAAACATGTAACATTTCTGTACAGTGATCTAATATTGAGAACTGTTTTTCTCCACCACAACTGTTTCTACAGGAAAACCCAAACTAAGAGAGAAGTGCTGCAAATGACACGTTCCTTCACTTGTTGCATGACTAATCTGCAATATATCCAGCCTAACTTGTGTGAAACTAGTAGCTATGTATCATGCTGGAACAAGGTGGTTCATCTAAGCTTAAATAGTGCTTTACCATATTAGGACTACTGTAAATGACTGTGGAAAAAAAATGTGGTGTGGTATCAGCACAACTCTTCCATGTCCACAGTTGTCAAAAAGAGAGGAGGAGCAACACGGGGTACATTCTCTATTGGGAGAGAGGAAGGGAATTCACATCTTCTGCATAGTCTGTTTAACAGACTAGGAGAGGGAAGTTCATCATTAAGCAATCTAAAATAGAATCCACTCTACCTATAAATATGTTTTGGCACTCATCCTGAATGTCTGGGTTGTAGGCATTTTTTGTGTATCAGTTGTGCTAAGTATATGTTTCACAAAAACAAATTCTCACTGAAACAGCAGGCATGATTCAAACTTTGTTTTCCTACATCTCTGTAGCCTATTCCTAAAAGATATTTGGACAACAAAACCTTACTGGGGACTTCGCAAATACACTATTAGATTTGAAAACAGTGTTTGGATTTTAGTGGACAGCTGTAACTTACACAGAAAGTTATTGTTGATTAGATAACTCCCATCATATATTTGTTCTTCCCCCTACCACAAATTTTCTTACTGAAGTATCACCTTGAGTTGGAGTCGTTTATGCAATTGTCTAAAGAGTCGGTAAGAGGTGAAGGACGGGAAATGACCTACAAACAGCAGGTGATGTGCTGTCACATAGCCTAGAAAAAGAAGAATGATTTAACTCTGCTTCCCAGGGGATTATGTCTGGAGGGCAGGACACCTTATTCCATTTTCTGTAGTATCTGCTCCTTAGACTCAAGGTGTTTTCTGTGTGTGGTTTTTTATTTTTATTTTTTGGAAATTGCTAGATTTTCAGTCATAATTCCTCAAGTGTTTTAGGTTTTATAGTATCCTACAGATGAAGTACTGTTGTAAAGCCCACCACTTATTTAGTGGGCTTCTAGGTGTTCCTCGTTCTAATCTCTGACACGAATCCCATATTTAACTGGGATTTAACCAAATGTTTCCGAACTTCCTTTCCTTTCTGTTTGGGGAAATGATAGGACAAAAGTGAATGCTGTCAGCTGCTGGTCTTAGTCTACATGTAGTAAACTGGCCATCAGTCGTTTGTTTCATTCACACTTCAAAGGTGAATAGGAATGCTGCTGTTTCAAGTCCTCAGTGAGGTGAGGAAGAGTTACTCTCTGCTAAGTCATTTGAACATTCTGAGAACAGGCCAAAGCTTTTTTGTCTGTTTCCCTCATTTGGGAAGAGTAGCAATTGTGATCTAGCATTTGTCACTGCTCTGGGAATTTAAACTGAGTTTTATTTTTTACTGCTGTAGTAATTCCCTCTGTGACTGAGCACGTTGTTCAATGTTACCGTGCTCTAGTTGTCCACTTGTCTTTTGTCAAGGGTTTAGAGGTTGTGGTTTACAGAGATTACAAAATCCTCTGAAGGAGGATGCTGTGCTGTTTAGCAGGTAGCATGTAGCACTGGGTTTCGAAATCCTACTGTGTTGTCTAACTCTACTGCTGTATTTTTGGGTGGCCATTAGTGAAGTTATTTTCCCTTTTTAATCTGGAAGGAAAATAGCTTTGTGGCTGTCATCTTACAAAGTGTCTAAAACTCTGATTGGAAAAAAGCTATGTAAGAGGTGAGTTATTAGCAGCCGTGTATGAATAAGTTGCGGGGTTTTTGTTTGTTTTAAGCTGGGATAGGAAAGAGGACTTTGTTCTCCAGCAGAATTAGCTGAGATTGAACAAAATGTAAGGTTCCTATGGTCTGTTTAAAAACTTATATTATCTTGGAAGAAGTATTTTATTAGGTATTTGCCACCAGTACTGCCATTAAATTGCTTTTAATAGGCATGTGACTATAAATTCTCATAAACCAACTTAATGTCTGTAACAAACTTCTTTCTTGTTGTTGTTTTCCCTTTTTAAGAGCTGTTCAAAATAATACTTTCAAATGCTCAACCAAGCGTAAATACTATTTGTCCTTAAAACATTAAAGTGCAGAATAGGTAGTGTTTCTTGGTGTTGGGTTTTTTTCCCCAGATAACCATATGGCAATGATGACAGATTCTTATTTGCTCCTGAGCTGTATGAGGTTGCTAGGAGTTGTCAGATGACACTTGCTCACATGAGAGCCATTAACAGGGTGTTGTAGCCAGTGTTAGAACAACCTTGCAACGAAGGGCGAGTCACTGCAAAAGCAACTATGCTTTTTTTTTTTAAGAGGCCATATGGTTCGGTCTTGTGACTACATAATTGCCAGCTACCTAATCACATACCAGGAAACAAACACAGTTTAAGTCAATATTAGCTGTTGTATCTGCTCCAGGTTTGCGCCAGGCTTGGTAGAAAAACTAACAGCAGCAAGAGCAAGTCTATGGTGGCTTCTGAAACTTGAAAGTCATGTCTATTCTGTCTGGAATAACTGCAGTGGTACTTTAGCTACAGCTGTCTTCCTGCATTAATGGCGCGTAGAATATATGAAGATCACTTTGCCTCTTTTTTCCCCCAACAAGAAATCCGGCAGACTGTGTTCCTATGTAGGGGAGAAATCTGATGGTAATTACCATCGTTAATGGTTGATCTATAGTAAAGAAATCTGCTTGAGGCTGTCTCTCTTGAGTGGGTATTTAGCTTTTTGAGAGAGCTTTGCAAGAGGATCTGTAGCAAAAGAAAATGTGTGGGGGTACACTGAAAGCTACAAATGGTACAGGGGAACAAATAGAAAAGGCAAGAAACAACGATGTACCACTTGGAAATAATCTGTCTTGTGCCAAATTGGATGAAAGGATTAGAGAATCTCTGAGAGACCAAAGTGTCAGCTGTGTGAGCAGAGTGACTAGACTGCTGCAAAACAGGTATGCATGTAACTTTTTTGATATATATGATTTTGATGGAGGATAAGCGTTTTGACTTGGTGTTAGATTTATAATCATGTGCCTAAAAAGCTATCCTGTGAATAGTTTGGAAAGTTCTATGAGGAGGTCGTTGTTACCGGTAATGGTGAGTGATACTCCAGAAAGTGTTCCCTGTTGTTTGAAATTGAATCTGCATTCTTGACTCTGATATGTAAGGTTTATGTATATAGTAACTGAGGTCTGAAGGATAATTGACTTTCTCTTCAGTTAAGGTTAAATAACCTTACCTTCTTTTTCTAATTTGTTTCCCTCTTTTTATTTTTCTGCCACCTCCTGCATTAGCGGGTCAAGTAGTACTAGTTTGCAGAGCAGGCAGGAGAGAGTGCTGTGAAGCGGGGGAGGAATGGAGGGGGTAACATGCTGCTTTGCTTCTAAATGATCTCTAGATTACACATTACATCAAAGTAATCTGGAGCATGAATAGCGTTTCTTTGACTGTTTTTGTTGTGCCTTTTTTCAGATGTGTGCTAGCATGTCTCCAATGTTTGAGTTCACTGCTACATAACTCTGAAAATATTTCAGGGCAGCCTTTTCCTAAATGATCGTAAAGGATGTTAGAATAAATATTCTACATTCGGTATTCCTTATTTAAAAAACAGCAAAATGATAGATTTCAGGCTTTTTTTTCCTCTATGCTGTGATTGTTGCACTGAAATAGTGATTAGTCACTTTCTAAAATGTTTTAAGGTCAGTTGGATAGTCTTAAAATATAAAAAAAAAAAAAAGTCACTTTTCAGTTATTGCATGCATGCCGATTGTTAAAAAGGTGAACCAGAAGCTTTCTTTGTAAAGATAAAGGTTTGGAGATCTGTATTAACTGAAAATACTGATTCAAGGCAGAATGGGGCAAGCTTTTGTGGCTCTTTTCCAGAAACAAACAATTCTGCTTTCCCCTGAGTAAGAGATCTCCTTGCCTCAGTGTCTTATATCTGTAATAGAAGAAATGTTGAACAAGCCAGAGGACAGCGAGTTATGCCACCTTAGGAGAAATAAAGCAAACTTAAACTTCATCTGGAGTCTGGGGAGAAACCTTGCCAGGATATCTGTAAGCTGTTTCAGACTTGTGGCTTCCCTACCAAAAACAAAAAAGTTTATCAGTACTGTTTAAGTATCTCTAACAGACCTGTTCCAGGCACAGAAAAGCTGTTTCTCCTGTTGTATGAACATAGCTTGATTTTATTTCTTTATTTAGACTTGAAGGTGATGTTTATTAGTTCTAGCATCTTCCAGATGCAGGAAAGATGCACTCTGAAGGTGAACTGTTCAAACAGACTGCTGATGCTGAAGAGAGTAGTCACATTGCCTCTTCTTTTGCTTTCTGGCAACATGCTCTTGTCCTTTTCCCCTTGTGCTGGCTGTGGTCATTCGAGACCTTCTGGAACTGGCTTTTCTCAGGGTGTCAGCTCAGCTCACTAAGCAGACAGAAAACTGATTCCGGAACAAGAAGAGCCAATTAACATTCTAACTAGCCTCAACACTTGTTTGAAATGTATAGGGAACATTTTATTTGTGCCCTTTCCTAAAGGTATATAGCTTCATGGATGAAGTGAGTTAGCATGCTGCCACCAAGGTCCCATTGCCTTCTACTTCTTCCCTTTTTTAGCTGTATTTCTGAGACAATTTCTTTTGCTGGGACAGATTTCTGCTGTTATGGAGAACTTAGCCAGTTTGCAGGAGGGTCCAGCAATTACCAGAGCCAACATGGGTAATGGGAAAGGTCATGTAGTTAGAAAAAGGGGAGAAAGGATGTGTGAGGCTTTTATCTTAGTGATAGAATAAGAAAACTGTTCAGTCAAAATAGCCATATTTAACCTGAAATGTGCGCATCTGCACAAGCCCCTATTCATTTACTGATTTCAGCTAGTTGTTAAGAATATGCAGGACTTAGCATAATGCATGGTTTGTAAGCCAAAATGAAAAGTTTCAGGTAGGCGTCAGTCCCTTCACTTTCTTATCTTTCTAGAGTGTACTATTACCGGAATTCCATTTTAACATTTTGACACACAAGTGGCTTCAAAAAAAACTCTATTTTGTTCATTGTATTTGTAACATTTATTTTATAAGTTACTTAGCAATAAGCAATTCTTTCAGCACAGAAGAGATTGTCTTGGTGTAGAAGTTTTTAGCGTTCTGTTTTATTAGGTAGTTCTCTAACAGGAATTAAAAATGTAAAATCTCTTACAACATTTTTCTTGTTCTACTTACATATAAACAGGGCTAGGGCAGGTGATATTTCAGTTAGTGTTTAGCAAAACTTGGTTTTGGAGGCTTTTTTAAAGTAACTGAAAGAAGCGGCAGTTGTTATCCAACAGTAGTGGTTGTATCACATATATTCTTGCTAAAGATTTGTACAAAATGTGAAGCTTACACTGGGAATTACCTAGTTTCATGATGAGAAGTGACGCTTTCATTAGAAGGTATATATGTAAAACTACTCATATTACAGAAGTCTCACTAATTTTCTTCAGTACTTAACATATGGTTAGGTAAGCTGTTTTAGACAGAGAAGAAGGAAACAATCAGCAGTGTGCCAGTTTGGATTTTACCAAATGAGTATAAGGAAAATAGTCTTAAGACATGAAGTAGGGGAGTGTTGGGAGTGGTGGTGAAGAGCTGAAAAGGCACTTCTGATTTTATTAAACATTATATATTAGGTAACTGGAAACAGAAAGGAGTGTTAGATTTTTATAAAGTGCTGCAGCCAGAAAGCAAGAGGCTTTTTGTAAGCGTGTTGAGGGCTTTCTAGTCCAAAAGCTTATTAATGAAAGCTTATTTTGTTATAATGTTTTCATTTATCAATGAAAAAATAGAAAATTTAATAATGTTTAAACTCTGTTGTAAACTTTTCACATAGCATTTTCAGAATCTTCTTTCCCCACCTTCTACCTATCCTGCAGAAATGCATCATGAGAATTTTTGTTGCCTTAAAGTTGACATTAGCTCATATTGTGGCCTTGTAGGGAGAGGGAGGAGAGTCTGTTCTTTTCTTCACTATTTATTTTTGTGAAATGCATGGAAATGTATGTCCTTTGGTCAAGCTTGGTGGTTGAAACTGATTAATGAATTAGTAAATAATTGGTCAAGGTGAACGTGTTTGTATACAAGTTCCTGTGAGTGTAGGAGCCTTTTTGTGTTAGAAAAAAATAGGCCAGAATATCTCTACCTATTTTAGATATTTTGGTCTTTGTTTTTAGAAACAACTGATGCAAGAGTGAAAGGGTTTTTCTCTTAATCAAACATCTGAAGGAATGTTAAGCTATGCAATGCAGAAGTGCGCTTTGTTTTCCGCGAACTGATATTTTGCATAAAAGAATCTTACCTCTTTTAATAAGAAATATGTGAAGAAGAAACAAAAAGAAGCCTGTCTTTCAGCATTGCTAAATAAGCAAGAAGCTAATATAAAGATAAGTAAAGATTTGTGATTTTGGCTTTTATGCACATGAAATCAGAGCTGACCAATGAGTCTTTGTACTGTCTGTATTCTTCAAAGCTGTTTTTAGGAAATGGTTGAATTCTGCTGTCCCTGTTTTGGGGCTGTATATAATACAAGCTGGCTTAAACAATAAAGGGTGGAAGGTCTGTAACCAGTTTGCTCATCCACTTTTGCGCAAGGGAAAAAAAAAGTCCTGGTCATCTGACCAGTCTTGTGCCTGGTGCTAGCTTCCACTTGGAGGTAATGAGACCATGCGTTTGTACGCACGTGTAGCTTGCCTATAGGTTTGCTTGATCTTATCAAATGACATTTTAGTAGGATGAATCATTTCTGTAATGTTTAAGACTGCTGCAAGGACTGCACCTGTGCTCTGTGCAATGCAAAGCCTGAAAGTGAAGACCACTAAAGTGATGCCTGATATTTGGTTAGTAGTGCAGGAAGCATTATCTGAAGTTACTTCCCTAGATTTGATCTGTTAGTTACATAAAGCTCTGTATGATGCATTTTATGCAATGTCTTAGCTGGTTGCTGTCTGGTACTATAATGTGTTTAAAGTTCTGAAAGATTGTAGAAATCTTTATTCTTACTGTGCTTCATGGAAAAGGCACTCAAGCAGGCTGTTAAACTGGCTTCTACTTCAGTATCTGTTAAAACCCTGTTCACTTCTTTTACAGAAGTGGGCATTGCACAAACATGAGTTTTGCTTTAGCGCAGAGCATGAGAGTTCACCTGTTCATAAGGAAACCTAAATTCATGCAACCCAAGTATCAAAGTGTGCTTTTAGCATTGGTGATCAGGTACAGGGCTGCATTGGCTAAATCTGTGCCTGAAATGAATGGATCTTGCTCAATTTAGACTTGCAGTCCTGTGGTCAGAGCTACTGACCCTGCTGTGCCAGTCCTGGAGATTTAAAAAAAAAAAAAAAAGCTTAGTTCTTGCATACAGTTTAAATTAAGGATGTAACAATGTACCTTTTCTTTGTTGTAGAAGTGAAGGGAGACCTGTGGGCCTTTGTAATAAAGCAGCATGGTTACTTCTGGAATGATTGTGGTAACGTCTGCTGCAAAAAGTGTGCAAGTAGATAATCTTCTATATCTGAAGAGGTATCAGAGTATGTGGTACTGAAAAGAGTGTATCCAGCTCATGAGGCAGACCAGCGTTAAGGCCTACAAGAAAGCTGGAGAGGGACTTTTTACAAGGGCACGTAGTGATAGGACAAGGGGTAATGGCTTCAAACTAAAAGAGGGTAGATAGATACAAGGAAGAAATTCTTCACTATGAGGGTGGTGAGGCACCGGAACAGGTTGCCCAGAGAAGCTATGGATGCCCCATCCCTGGAGGTGTTCAAGGCCAGGCTGAATGGGGCTTTGGGGAACCTGGTCAAGTGGAAGGTGTCCCTGCCCACGGCAGGCGGGCTGGAACTGGATGATCTTTAAGGTCCCTTCCAACCCAAACCATACTATGGTTCTATGGTTCTATTGATGGTTCTGACTTTCCTGCATTCCGTATAACTGGATTTTGTAGTAGAGTTGCATAGGCAGTGGGTTGAGAAACTACTAACAGACTTGTAAAACAGATGGTGTACTTGCAGCTCTTTGTATATGTGAGGTGTGTAGGATCTTTGTTGGGCAACTATCAGCAATGGTATCAGGTCTGGTCTCATGCAGGTTAACTTAATGCTGTGATTCCCTTTGAAAGGGAAAACTTGAAAAGAAATGTCTGGCACTCCTGGTGTTTTTGAGGCAACAGGTTACCAATGCATCAACAAGTTTCCTGACTGTTGATGGCAAAACAGCCTTTAGCATTGTTCCATGATCTAGCTTTGTGTACTGGGCCCTCACATATTACATATATAGAGTATACTTGCATCTGAATACCTTAAAGTGCAGATAGGGATCTGGCTTATTCTGTCCAAAGGTATTTAAAATTGGAGTAAAATTTTCCAAACTGACGTGTTTCAGCCTTGGAAAAAGATGCTTATTTAGCATCTTCCTTCTAACTCTGCAGAAAGGAGAGCTGATCTCTGAAATTCAAGATGAAGTACAAAGAAGAAATTAAGCCAGCTTGACTTGTAATGACTTTGTTTGCAACTCTGAGTGTGCTCCGACAGCAGTTGCCCATGGTTACCTTACTGACTAGCAGAGCTGATGATGTTTACCTCATTATTGATTTATGGCTATTAGAGCATGGACTAAAAGAAATAGCTTCAGAAAGTCTTGTCTTCCAGCTGTATAGAGTTTTTGTGCTCTTCCCTCAATTCTCCACCTTCCTTCTGTGTAAGGCATAGTTTGGGAAAATTCCTAAATGCAGCATGGTTTTGGGTGGGAGATCAGCCTGGCCTTGACTGAAGTCTGTTATGCAATTTGTTAAACCAACAACTACTAATAACAGTTGTACTCTTACCCCCGCATGTGGTCTGTCCAGGCCAGGGATGAGGCAATATGACTAAGCACCAGGTTGCTACCAGAGCTGTGTGGCAGTGCTTTATGCAATATTAATATCTTCCATTAATTCCAGCCTGTCAGCTACAGAATATTAAAAGCATTTTCTGTAGCTGAATCTGAGGCTAAGCAAACCTCCATGCTCCAACACATATGCCAGCTCCCTTGGGAATTAGGAAAGAATGTCTCTCACCACAGCAGACGTGATCAGTTGTGCTCTTCAGCTTCATGAGGTAGCTTGAGGAGACGAGCCATGTGTTACGGCATATCTCTGAGGAGCAGGCAGATTCTAGGTTAAGAGAATTGTTTTACCTCATATAGATTCTCAGCAGTGTCTTGGTTTCATCTACTAAATGAGTTTCATCGCTGTTGGAGATCAAGTCTCAGTAATGTATGATAGTTCTCTTAAACCTGAAACATCTCCAAAAAGGGGAAAAATAATGGAACGACATAAACCTTGTCTTTCAGTTACAATAGTTGAATATTGGAAAAATCGTAGCTCATATTGACAGTAGAAGGGTTGAAAGGAGTTGATTTTATCTTGTTTAGACAAGAGAAGGATGAGGGTCTGTGTAAACCTCCCTGTTTATGAAAAGCTGTGTTAAAGAACAATGGATTACCATGCTCTTTATTACCACTAAGAAAATCGCACAGGGTAGTACATCTAACTTTCAGTAAAGATGACTGAGACTGTGCATGTAGAAGGGAATACGTTTAAGAGTAGTTAAGCACCAGACTGCTGAGACAGTTTTTTGTTTCTTTTCTGGAAAATTTTGAAAAAAGGGTGGATGACAGTTAGTCTGGCTGTGCCTGCCTGTGTCTGTCCTTTGAGTTTCTTCTCAGAGTTCTGTGATTACAGTCCGATTCTTGTAAATGCTGAGTAAAAGACGTGTTTGCTGAATACCTTTTTCTTTGCTTAAATAAGCTTGCAAAGTAAGCACACTATTTTAACATCTTGTTTATAATCTGCAGCTGGTCCTCTTCAGAATTTGACTTGAATGAAATCCGCCTGATAGTTTACCAAGACTGTGAGAGAAGAGGCAGACAGGTCTTATTTGATTCCAAAGCAGTCCGCAAAATCGATGAAGCTGTGATTCAGGTATGAGGTGCTAATTTTGCTTTTGTCCTACCGCTCTTTTGTTTGCCTTTGCACAAGTAGAAATTTTAAAATGACAGTGTCGACTTGCAAATCTTATTTGTAATCTTTCACTTGATCTGAGTTCTGTGATAGCTGCAACAAGAGTGTTAGATTCCAAAAAGTCTGGGAACGCACATCTGCTCTTTGGTATTTTTAAGTATAAATATGGTACTGAAACTTAGCAACTTGAGCCTGACTTACTTGCAAGCAAAGCAATCTGTACCCCTTCAAATCAAGTACTGCCTTAGCCCTTTAATGTTGAATGGGATTGTTTTTTGTTGTTAGCTCTGGTTGCGCAGGCCCATTGTTCCAGTGATGTCTAGCATGTCTCTAAATGTACTGGTCCTCCTTTAGTGTTTGGATTAGTAAAGTCATTGACTTTATGCAAATTAAAACAACTGCACTTTGTCTAACCATGTCATGGTGTGTAAGACTGACATATGGCAATATATGGCCATGTAACTTTTGATGACACGAATGGAAGCACGAGTAGATACTGTGAAGGTGCAAATTCTTTGTTCTGTTTTCCAGGTACGCAAATTGTGGAGTGATGTTTCTGGCAAACTTAGGTGATTTTTAAGACAAGCGAAACAAGATGTGTTTTTTGCTATACTAGCTCTCTTTCTTTTCTGCACTGAATTATTTCCAGTTTTTGTTCTGAAGTCTTTGTTACAACCAGCAGTTTTAGCTCGGCAGGCCAGCATGGTTTATTGTAGAATCACTAGCTATATATAAATAGCTGTGACTTGTTGAAATTAGTTATGCAGGTGCTTTAAAAAAAAAAACAAACACAGCAATTTTGAACTATTTCAGTCATACTGCAAATATATCTGTTCCAAATCAGTCAGACTGAGTATCATCAGCTGATGACTGATCATGTACTTATGAGCGTAAATGGGTCAGACTGATCTGTTAATCTCTTCACTAAACCCCAGTATCAAGGTTCTTATTTTGTATCTGTAAGTTGGTCTAAAAGACAGCATGTGTGGAAGAAACGTATTTCTGGCTCCATTAAAGTGCACAAATTATTCCACTTGCTTTAACACTTTAAACTGAAGGTTATATGCAAAATGTCCTATCCAGAACTGTGCAACGCTGGCATAAAACAGATGTCACGATAGAAGTTATAATCTGATGAAGGATATAATCCATTTTCTAGGCAGACACTAGTCTAGGTACCCTTTTAAAAAACCTGAAGCACTTTGAATGACAAGTAGGGACATAAACATTCAAGATCACTTAACATCTGATGTTACCCGTAAGCCTAGAACTTAATTCATTCTCAAATTTAAGACAGAATTACTCTTAAGATCAGTCACGTTTAAACTGAAGTCAAGGTTGCATGTGTATATACTGTGCATTTACCCACTCTTCTGAAATACAGTAAATCTTTTATTTACATTAGATATTCAAATACATTGTCTTTGAAGCATGCAAAAGCTTACCTGGGGGAACTAGCAGATTTGTATTCTGTTTAACCATACATTTGTTTAATATACTCAATTTCTTTTCAGTGTTCTTAATCTAATCTCCCATTCTTTCTGCAGATGGTGTGTATCAGACTGCTTTTTATTAGTCATTTTTGTAAATAGCTTGTTAAGCCCGTGACTGCTAACACTTGCGCTTTATAAACACCTAATGACAGCCACATTGGGGTTAGATAAGCAGTAGCACATAAATACTATACCAAGAAAAACTGCACAAAAGGAGTGCAAATATGGGGTAAAATACAGAAGAACAAGAATTTATTTTCTCTTTTTATGCCAAGTGTTTTATTTTTAAAACAATAGAGGAGTTCTACCATCACTGTACTTTAAACGTTTACAAAAAGGCCCGATTGTCTGTTCTACCTTTTTTAGCTTGCTCTTCCCTCTTCCACCTTTTCTTCTGCATCTTTCCTTTTGCCCATTTCATCTCCTTGTCAAGATGACTTGACTATTCTAAAACTTACTATAGTTACTGCACTGTAGTATTCAAAGTGTTCATCTGAAAAAATCGGTTGGTCTTGTGGAATATTGGATTCAAAGTAGAATCCAATATGAATCCAAATGAAAGATCAGTCTAATCAGACTGCCAAGTTTAATTCCCAAAACGCAGGACATAAATTTGGCTTTGGCTGCTTTTCACAAGCCTCTTGGTTATTATAAGTTCTTTTTGTCTGCTTGCTTTTTTCTGTAAACTGTTTTCTACAGTTACCTTGTTCACATTAAAAACTAACTAAATTGATGTCTGCCCGTCCGCTGTTACAAAATGAGATTTATAAAAGTGTACTCCATTCTGATGTGTGCCAAAGGAATGAATGCATACATTAATACCCATTCAGTCTATGTTCGGTAAGGGATTTGGAATTTCTTAAGTGTGTAAAACAAAATTTAATAGTGTGTGATAAGCTTTCTAAGACTATGTAAGCAGTCTTCATTGCAAGGTTAGTTTTGTTCCGTTCATACAAATCATTTCAAGTGCATGCAAGAAATATCCTTGATGTAACGTGACCCAATTAACTGACATCTCATGAACTTTCAATTAAAAAAAAAAAAACCTGCAAGGAAATGGGAAACTAATTTTTCTTTTGTTCAAGAAAATGTTATTAAAGAAAATCTCCATGAATTAAATGCAGCTTTTCTTATGAAACATGTATAAATAGTATTAATGTAATATTTTTCTAAGGCTTCCTTTACACCTTTTTGATCCGTTCTGGGATGTTTTTAAAACATAGTGACTTGCGAGTAAACGAATTAAACAGTCATCTGGACCTAAACATTCATTAGCTTGTTTTTTTGCAACTCCTATACAGGTTTAACAAATGGATTTTATAACCTGCTAATTCTACCAAATGATGTATCATTTATTCATTGATTTTGTTGGCTGTCCTTCTGTTTAAGGATCTGTTAATCAGTTGGGGAGCGAAAGTAATATGCAGTTTGAGTGACTAATTGTTCAAATGGTTACAGAAATTGATTTGTAAGCAACCAATAAGCTGAGATTTGTTTACATAAACTTTGGCAAATGTTACACAGCATGTGTTTGTAACAACTGGGGATGATCTTCCAGTAGAACTTTATCTGACTAATTACTCTGTGTGATACTGTGAAAACTTGTCTGAGGATCTAAATGTGAGAGTAATTCTGCACTTCGTCATACTAGCCTTTTTTTCTTTTAACACTGATACATGTGTTTTGAACCACATAAGTGTTTTGTTTTCTGTTGCTGAACTGTATTTTAAGAAAAATCTTGTCATGGTATTTTTACAGATGAGAATTTTCATGTTTACTTTAGTAGTTTTCATTATTGTTCTGTTTTGACACAGAAAATGGCAGAGGATGCCCCTGTAAAGACTTCTGTCAAGAACTGCCAGGCAAGCAATGGGAACAGTAATGTTTCTTGCCATAGCTCCTCAATAAGCTGTATGCAAAATATTAAAGAGCAAATACCGAAGTATCAGGTAATGTTCATTATTTTTCTTGTATTTATCTGTTTTACTGAAAAATATTGTATAAAGAAGCCTTAACTTAGATACGTTCAATCAGTAGTTATACTTCTAGTTTTTTACAAGTTTGGGTAGATAGCTCAAGCTTCTGATTATCTTTAAAGTGTTATAGAGTAAGAATACATGGGCACATCTTAAGCTTTTATTCTATTCTGACCTTATCTTTTAAAGCATTACAAAAATATTTAATAGTATTATTAATTCTGAAAGTCATAAAAAGCAGTGGAGTTCTAGTTCTAAACATGACTGTGTCAGTCATGTCAGGTCAGTTCTGAAAAAGCTATTGAACACGGAGTAAAGGAAATAATGTTTTACTGCGACATGAAATTTCTGAGAACTATTTTTTATATACTGTGGCTGTCTCTCAGTGAAAGCATAAGCATTTCATCCAGAAAAATGTAATTTGAAGCATCTATAGATTATGGCAGAAGGTAAATCATTTCCTTCAGAATTGACAACCTT
Organism: Chauna torquata; assembly: GCA_013399475.1. Classification (NCBI taxonomy): domain Eukaryota; kingdom Metazoa; phylum Chordata; class Aves; order Anseriformes; family Anhimidae; genus Chauna; species Chauna torquata. Next base: position 47,134 of record VXAL01015867.1, read on the forward strand.
CTCTCAGTATTTGCTATCGATGGTCAGTCTTTGAAATGTAAGAAATCAGTCTAATCAGACTGATTATGCTTAGAAATGCAGTCTTCAGAAATTATTTTCAAATCAAGGATGCTTCCAAGAAGCTTTCTGTAGGGGCAGGGAAGGAAATTTACAGATATGAATTGAGAATACAGTTTAATGCCTGGGGATCCAGACTACAGAATCCATGTCCTGTGAGCATCTACAGGCTGCTCTACATCATTACATGGGAATGTTGCTGGACTCAGCTGTTTTTTGGAAGTACGGTAGTTTTTTTCCTCTTTCTTGTCTTTGGAGTCTCCCCCTGGAAGAAGGGTGACAGTGGTTCCTCTAGTGAGCAAAACCAACTACATCTTCCAGCTGTCCTTGTACTTGAATTCAGTGTGTCAGAACCATACAGGATCTTAGTTTGCATGGAAAAGCAGAAAGTATTTGTATTCTCCACTCAAAATGCAGCCTTACGGCACGATTTTGAAGTAGTAAATCAAGTCATTATTGACTTTGCTATTCCCTTCTTCTTGTCTTTGTAGTACACAAGACCAGCCTCTGATGTCAACATGCTGGGAGAAATGATGTTTGGCTCTGTGGCAATGAGTTACAAAGGCTCCACTTTGAAAATTCACTACATACGGTGAGTGTCCTTTTCTGTGATGCACTCTCTTGTCAGGCACTTGAAACTGATGACTCACTGAAATGACTGTTTATCCTTTCAGCTCTCCCCCACAACTGATGATAAGTAAAGTCTTCTCAGCCAGGGTAGGAAGCTTCAGTGGAAGCAACAATAAGTAAGAACATCTCTTTTGTTCTCTTTCATCCCCCCCTTCCACTCCAATGCAGTTGTCTTTCCTTCTTTTTTTCTTTTTGTAGGTCTTCTGTCATTGCTTTAAAATTCCACTTAGCTGAAGTGGAAAGGTCTAGTAGAAAATTGCAAATAGAGGCTGTATTGTGGAGAAGTCTCAGCCAGGCCATCCAAGTTTCAAAAAAAAAAAAAAAAAGTTTCTGCTTTCTTTTTCTGAGTTTCTGCTTCTTAATTTGTCCAAGGTGTGCCACAAACTTCAGAGGTTAGGTTCTGTGGACATTCAAAAGCTCTGTCCTTTCCTGCTGCCAGAAGGGAGCAGCAGTATACGTCGAAGTAGCTTTGTGTTCCTGTATCCCACTTCTGTTTCCTTCAGCAATAACAGAAGACGCGCTGTTTCTCATCTACTCCCTTTTTCTTTGTCTCAAAAATGGGCAAATTTGAATAAACTGAATCCCAAGTGTGATATACCGAAGCTTAGAATAATTCAAAGATGGAGTTTATATAGAAAATAAGTGATGATTTCTGTATCGTTTCAGAAAACTTACTCATCCTTTGAGTTTGATTGTAAAGTTAATCATCTTTCTTTTTCTGTAAAATGAGTCTACTCTTCAAGCTAATACTAATGACTGTTGATCACATTAGAAACACTGCCTTTTTCCCTTTTTTTTAAGCTTGCAAGATAGCTTTGAATATATCAACCAAGATCCCAGCCTGGGAAAGCTGAGCTCTAATCAGAATGGTTTGGGAACCTGTCGCAGTGGAAGTAATTTAGGTAAATAATTCTAAGTTTTGTCTTTCTGACAATGTGACACCGTCTGTTCATTTAGTTTGATTTCTTTTATTTTTTTCCTTTGCATCACCTTTTTCTTTTTTTTTTTTGCATTGCATTTTCTCTACATTGCTTTTGTTTCCTAGGTGTGTTACAGCTGTGTAGCAGCAAACTGCTGCAGGGTGTGTCTGAAGGAGGTCCCCTCCGGCTCATCCGCAGTGCTTCTTTCTTTGCAGGTTTGTGTGGAATGCCAACCACAGTGTGACCCATCCATATGCACACACAAATCGAGCTCCTTCTGAATCCTTGCAGGAGATACATAATTACTCTCTAGAAACAGAAAGGGCTAAGACAGTGACAACAGACATATCTGGCTTTATATTTAAAATCTTTCTTCCAAAACACTGGACGAATTAATTGCTTTTTGTTCATCTTCTGTTTCTAATTCCAGTGTTTAATTTTTAAAGACATTTTTATGTAGTGTGTTTAATCAATGAGCCCTTATATTTCTTAGAGAACTTATGTTTCCTGCCTTATAGTTGGTTTCTTGCTAGTGTGGAGGTGTCTTGCTGGTGTACAGCTTTTTCTTTTCTTATGTCTTACTACTTTTCTAAAAAATTTGACAGTAGACTTTCAAAATTACTTCTTGAGCTAAGTCTGAGGGGCTGTAAGGTTTTTTCAGCAATATCAATTTCATTAATTTTCAAATATTTAAAACTGCTTTACATAGTCTATTTTTACAGGCATACTGATGATCCATGCAGGTGGGTAGATAGGCTTAATTAGTTCTGTTAATTGTAAAAATGTGAACTAAAATACCAATGCAGTTTCTTCACAGCCTTTGCAAATCTTGCATGCTCTACAATTTCAGTGACTGCACTACTAACACTTCAACGTAGTACAACATAAAGCTGAATGTTTCTTACTATGAGGCTTTGTAAATGGTAAATCTCTGCTTGGGGAGTGAGTCGGAAGCTTAATGGACCTCATGTCTGACTATTTCATTGTAATGTTTAACTTGTGTAAAATGATAATCTGTCACAAAAAACGTTGAGTGACAGATGGGTGTACCACTAGTCCTTGTATGCAGTGTATCCAATTTCTGGTAATGTAGACTGTATTCACATTCTTAAGCTTCCTAGAGACACTTTTAGGTTAGGGCAAGTAACTAACTTCCTCTGGTAACATGATATTCAGTATAGAAATAGTGTTTGCTACCACCTCTGCTCACACCATACTGCTTATTTGGAGTAACAGTACAGGATGTAACTTTGGTGTTTTATGACCTTTAGTCTTAAAGATTTTTTTAAATGCTGACAAATAGTATAATGAGTTAAGTAATATTTTTCTATTGATCTGATCTGTTTGTTTTAGCACACAGTACACCTGTTGATATGCCCAGCAGAGGACAAAATGAGGACAGAGACAGTGGCATTGCTCGGTCAGGTATCTGCTGTTTGTCTTGTTTGCCTGCTTTTGTAATTGTGTTACAATTCTTTGGCTCAGTGGATCACCTGGAATTTAGGCACCTTCTGACCAAAATCCAAACTTTTTTTGCATCCGCTAAGCAGTTTTCTTTCTGCTTTTGCCCTAAGCATTTATGCAAGAATATCTGTAATGATATTCTTTGTTTATAGCCGTTGATTACTGGGTTTTTACCAATTTATAGGCTGGAGAAATAACTGTCTGGAGCCTTTACTATAGCAAGGGAAGAGAAGAGGTTTTTGCACTGAGTAGGAAAAGGAGGCCAGGAAACCATGAGGTCTATCTAGTCTAATGGGAGAGCAAACACCTCTTATGACAGCATGCTTTTAATAAGAATAAGACTACTTTTAATATGTTCTAGCAAGAGCAAGGAAGATCTCTGATTTTATAAGAAAAGAATGTCCTATGGCAAGAAGAATTGTTTAAAATAATTGTTGTGCCTCCTGTTACAAGTAAGTTATGTGAAAACTGCTCTAATTTTTCTGCAAAGATCAGCAAGCAAGAACAATATTTGTGTGAATTTGTTACCAGTTAGAGTATAAAGAAAAGTATTTAACTGGCAGTCAGTGTAATTCAGTATGTGTGTTGGTTTTTTCCTTTCCTGATAGCATCTCTGAGCAGTCTTCTGGTCACTCCTTTTCCATCTCCAAGCTCTTCATCATCATCTTCTAGCAGCTATCAACGTCGCTGGCTTCGAAGTCAGACAACTAGTTTAGAGAATGGAATTATTCCAAGGTGGTGAGTGCAACACTTTTCTGCTTACAACAGCTGTTTGCCCATAATTTAAGCTAAGTAGTGTTTAAGCCCCTTTAAAAGGACAAATCCTGCTTTAAAAAATGCTGTCAATTCATTCTGACTTTTGTGCTCGTTATGTAAGATTGCCAATATGAGGAAAGATCAAGTTTTGGCTGAATGTGAGCTACAAGGCCTGATTTGAAATATACACATTTTAATTGAAGTTATAGTCTGTGTCAAAAGACCACATTCTGAAAAGCGGGTTAAACTTTTCTGTTTCTGAAGGAGCGGAGCAGCCTGTTGAGATGAAAGACTGTAACAGCACCACTGTCATAGTTAGGTTACACTATGATGAAGTCTTGACTAGTGAGCAGTTATTGTAATTTTGGAGTAATAGCCCATGACAACTGTCTTGGCTAGTACAGGATGTTCCTGATGTGACTTCTGCCAAAACAGGAAGAAAAAAAGAGCTGTGATCAAAAAACTTGGCTTCTGTTTTGGAATTTTATTAGCTTTTGTAGCTCAGTGGCATAACAAAGCATGGAATGCAGCAGACCTTTTGTAGCTAATAAGCAAATTCTTCTGTTGTCAGCTGCAAAATAGTGAATGGGTCTTGATTATCTGCTGATATCTACTCATCCACTTGCACCTAGAGACAGCATGGAATTAGTGGAGAACTACAAGAAGTTCCTACTATTTGGCTTGTACCACTCTTCACTGTCTTCAGTTAGGAGAAGCTTAAAAGCTGCAAGTTGAAATATGTGGTCAATTTAAAAAAAAAAAAAGGCACTGCAATTTTTTGAAAAGCCCAATTTCAAATATGTTTTAGTTCTGTATTGACTTCTTTCCCTAGTGTCAACACTTGAACTTTTTTCCTGGGTATTTTTGCAGAATAATTTTTAACATGAATCATGCAGTTGCACTCATGTAGCGGTCATGCTATCTAAATCATTCTTGCAGTTGAGAATGAGTTAGCAAACATTTTGCTTTCAGTAAATGGAAGTACTTTTTAGTCTAGTTTCCTAAAGAAATAAGGCTATGAGAGTAGTATATGTGAAAAAGTTAAAACGTTGAGGGGGAAATAAGATAATTTCAGACCAGTTAAAGTAGTAGCCACATTTTGGCAAATAGAAGGTTCCTCAAAGTGTTATGAAGGTAACAAATTGTTTAAACGAAAGTAGCTGTACTGGCCTTCTTATTCACTGGAGAGAATAGCTTGTCTTTGTTCCCCATCGGAGAATCCGTACTGAGGAAGAATCTTGAAAACAGGACATTATTAGTTCCACTGTCTAGAACTGCTTTTGGTTTGGGGTTCCGTCTAAGCCAAAAGGCCTTTTCAGATAATTGTTTTCTGATCACTTGCTGGAGAAACAGTAGGTTTCTGGTTGAATACTTTGGTAACTGCAGAGTTTGCACTTCAGTTTGTATAGCCAAGATTCTGCAGTTTTGGTGACTAATGTTTTAGGCCAATAGCTCGGAGAAAACAAGACGTGTAGCTGGAACTTCATGTAGTCATTGGCAGACAAGCTAGATTAGCAGCTTTGTTGAAAAGACTTTTCTTGCAGACCACAGTTCTTCAATTTCTGTTCCTGGGAAGCAGTACAAAAACTTGTGAAGTTTCTTAGATGCTGACTGACCCATCCTTTCCAAACTTCCTTGGGAATTTCTGTCTCTGCATGCAAGTTCCTGAAGCTCAAATGAGGTTGTGTTTTTGTCTTGAACTCTGGTTTCTCACAAGCTGTTTTTGCTGGAGTTTTGTTGTATTTATTTTTTCCTTGTATTCCTGGACTTGTACCTCTATGATGAGAAACTTTTGTGTACATAGCTTTGTTAAACCAATTGAACTGTAAAGCACTTATTTTTAGAATGAACTTAGAATGAAAGCTTAGGATTCAGACTTTCCTCTTGGTAATTGCTTTGTACTGGCTTATAAATGCCACAGGTCTCATTTTAAGATAATTCTGATATGGAAAGCTTTCAAGCTTTTAATTACCACTCACTGATATTGTAGACTTAACTTACAAGGAAAGTCCAAAAGCAAGCTATTTCTCTGAGCTGCTGCTCTGAATGTGTCCACTTAGTGTTCCCGTGGCTTTTTCTTGTCTGTGCTTACCATTCTCTCCTTATAATTCCTCAATGTGGATTAAAAGCCATTATTCAATTAAAATATTACTTCCAGAAGAAATTTTGACTATACTGTTTTACTTACTGGTGCATATACTTGTTTAAGACATTTTTCAGTGAAATTAATTCAGAAACTTTAAGCAAGAAAACGTAATAGCTTTGCAAATCCAGTAGCATCGATATTTAACACTGTGGTGCAAGTATTTATGGAGGAATAGGGTAGGGGTTGCCACCGTTTTGTATAGTCACAGAAAACCTTATGCTGGCAGATACCTGTGGATATTATATAAGTCAGTTGCCTGCTCAAAGGACTGATTTGGAATTTAGATCAGGTTGGTCTGGAGCTTATCTAGTTGAGTTTTGAAAATCTCCGGGAATGGAGATTCAACAACGTCTCTGGACAACCAGTTAGTGTTTAATCTTTTTTTTGTGAACTTTTTTTTATATGTAAGCAGAAATTCCCCTGCTGCATCTTGTTTACAGCCAAAAGATGAGTGAAACTGTTCACCTTGAAGAGTCTGCTTCTATTTTCTGTATAACCACCCGCTGTTATTAAAAGATAGCAATCAGGTGTCCCTTCAGGCTGAACACAACCTAGCACTTTCAGACTTTTTGTGTGTCATGTGGTCCAGGTTCCTTACCTTTTTTTGTAGTTCTTCACTGGCCTTGCTTCAGAACTGGACGCAATTCTTCTGAAGTGGACTCATACTCCCACAGTGGAGCGGAATGATCATTTATTTAATGAGCTGTTGACTAGGCTCTAGTCACCTCAGCAGACACTTAGTCTTCATCACTGCCTGTGTACACTACTGGCTCATGTTCAGCTTGCTCTCCACCAGGATGGCCAGGGCCTTTTCTGTAGGATGGCACCTGAACAGTCAGCACCCAAGCCGTATAGTTGCATGGCCCCAGGTTCAGGACTTCTGCCCTGGGTGGTGGTTTGCTATTGTTGAACTTCAGGAGGTGTCTGTTGGCCTTTTACTAATTAAGGTCCTTCTGAATGTCACATACATGTTCCAGTGTATTGACCTCCCTGTTTGGCATCATCTGCAGACATGCTGAAGGTATGTTCTGATGGACTGTGGTGGTTTTACCCAGCTAAACAGGCGACCTCCACCACAACCGCTCGCTCACTCCCCCTCCTCAAAGAAACAGGGGGAAAATATGATGGACCAGGGCTTAAGGGTTGAGATAAGGACAATTTAATTAAAGGGAAAAGAAATAATACAAGCAAAGGCCGCGCGGAAGCAAAGAGAGAAAGAATTCTCTACTTCCCGTCAACGAGCGGTGTTCGGCCACGTCCTGGGAAGCAGGGCCTCAATACGCGTAGTGGTTGTTCGGGAGGACAGACGTCTTCATAACGAGAGCCCCCCCTTCTCCTTTCCCTTTCCCAGCTTTTATTGCTGAGCGTGACATCATACGGTATGGAATATCCCTTTGGTCGGTTCAGGTCAGCTGCCCTGGTGATGTCCCCTCCCAGCTGCTGCTCACCCCCAGCCCACTGGGTTTGGGGGGGTTTGGAGTCTGGGTGCTGTGCCAGCGCTGCTCAGCAATAGACACAACACGGGTGTGGTATCAGTGCTGCTCTAGCTACAGGTGCAGAGCACAGAGCTGTATGGGCTGCTGTGGGGAAGTTAACTCCATCCCGGCCAGACCCAGTACACATGTTGATGAAGATACTAAGCAATCTTGATCAGTGTCAACCAATGTGTAATACTGAAAGCTGGCATTACTATTGAAATATATGTAGCAGAACTATCCAGTGAATATACAGAGCTTAGGAAAATAGTAATGATTGTAAAATAGCCACTGTTTAGACATTTTTAGCAGAAAAAAAAGCATTTTAAATGGAAATGTACCTAACTTTGATGTACTTGTAGACGTTGAGTTTGTGTTTTCGGTGATTAATAAGTGGTGACATTTTATTCTCAGTTAGTTTTATTTTGCATTTTTAAGTGCCTTATACTGTTCCAGCATCTTACGATGGACTTCTTAAGTAGTGCATTTCACAGCTTCCCTCATGAGCAGCAGTATAGATTGACGAGCATCATGGAAATACTGCTGAGGACCTAGGCAGGTGCTTGAGAGTTGGATTCAGTTCCCAGCTCTGTCAAATTTCCTTCAACCTTTTTTGCTAATCACTTTATCTTTAATGTCTCCATTCGCTTTTCTTAATCTCCCTTAACAAAGATAAATCCAGAAGGAGGCATTCTGTATAAGTTCTGTTTCAGAGGAAAGTGTTCACCCCATTTTAGTTTCTGGCCTCTTTGACTGTTGTCTTACTCCTATCTGTGTGAGCAAACTTAATCTTATCCATCAAAATGCTGGGTATCCTCTGTTTATGGAGACATAGGCAACAGAAAGGTCTTAGAAGACCTAAGAATAAATTTCCTTCTACTATATAGAGAGAGAGATAGAAGACAAATTACCTTTCTATACATAGCTAACTGTCCTAAAAATCTGTCTTGTAGGTCCACTGAAGAAATGTTTAGTATGGCTGATGAAAGCTGCAGCTCCAATCCCGCAATGGTCCGGAGGAAGAAAATTGCAATCAGCATAATCTTCTCTCTGCCTGAAAAAGAAGAAGCACAGAGAAACTTCCAGGATTTCTTTTTCTCTCACTTTCCTCTCTTTGAATCCCACATGAACAAGCTGAAGTATGCAATAGAAAAGGTACAGAACACAGTTTGGCTTAATGTGGAAACATAAGTGTCAAACAGAATGAAGCATTCTAGAATCTGATAGATGAAGAGTGGGAGAAGGTGCGTGGTTTGAAGCTTCCCTCCCTTCTTACACATGTAGTCTTGAGCCTGAGCCCCGTGTTGGAACTCAGCATTTGATGAAAAGGAGGTGTAGTTTCCTTTGTAGTCAGAATGAAAATGGAGAGTTTTATGCTACGGGTGGCTTTTCTTTTTCATCTCATCATATTTCACTGTGAGGTTGTCCTGACTCCCTGGAGATTGTGGAAATTATGGTATTCTATCCCTTTCGTGCTGTCAGTAAGCAAGTGACAATGAATGTTTGTTATTGTCTTCCCCCTACTCTCTCAAAAATGTTCTCCTGTCTCCTCGTGTTTAGTTTTCAGGTTTGGTCCTTCATCATGAGGTGGAGGGAGGCTGGCAGCTATTGCTATCCTGAGCGGTTGCATAACAGTGGGGCTAGATCTTAATTATTTTGACATGTTAATGAAGCTTAAAAACATGAAGAATGCGAGTCCTTTAAGAAGCTGTTTTGTCTTTAACTCTTAATTAAGGCCATGATCTCATGTAGAAAAATAGCAGAATCCAGCCAAAGAGTGCAGGTTTATATCAGCCGTGTCATGGATGCCCTGGGAGAATTCAGGTGAGTTGATGGAATTTTGAATTACAAGGAGAGCTGTTCTCATGTACCTCTAAAGATATTTGTCACTTTCAATCATAAGCAACCGAATGCAGGGTCTTGTAATTTAGCCAGTCTTGAAGTTAGTGTGAATGAATTTTATGTGCTGGGTATTGGGTAAATGTTTTCTAAAAACTTAAGCAAAACTAGCTCTGCCATTTTCAGAATGAGAATAAAACGAGCACTTTGTTTTGCTCACTTGTACGTTGGACTGTGAGTTAGTCTTTGAAGACCTCATCAAGAGTTGGATTCTGCTGATGTCTGTGCAGACAAGTGGATTGATTGTTATTCAGGCAGTCGAATTGTCTGCTCCTAACTGTAGATGCTGAACAGTGGAAATGACAGGAAAGTTGGCAAAGGCCCTGTTTTTGATACCTAAGAGAGGAAGGGAGGGCCACAGTCTAAGAAAGTCGGGCCAGGAGAGAGACAAGGTATTGGTGGGATGGAGGTTCTGTAAAGTCCAGAACATGGAATCAAATCACTGTAATGAATGGAATGTTACCCCACACACACACCCAAGTGATTTGCACTTCTCTAAATACAAATACACAGAGGAATGCAAGATAGGGAAGAAGGATATGCAATTTGTATGAAGACACTAAGTTGCTGGTACACTGAATTAAACAAACTAGTTTTGTGGGACACTAGTCGTTGGAAAACTTTTCCAGACACACCAATCTGCTCAGTCTCCTACCTCTTACCTAAATAAATACATAAGTAAAAACCTATGGACAATAGAAGAGAAAATGAACTACTTGTATTTGCAAATTTGAAATGTACACATTAACACTTTTTGGGAATTTTCTTTGAGCAGAATTACCATCTGGAACCTATATTCTGTTCCAAGGATTGCAGAGCCTGTGTGGCTTAATATGATGTCCAATACCCTGGAAAAGAACCAGCTATGCCAGCGTTTTCTTAAAGAATTTGCATTTCTGATAGAACAGATCAACAAAAATCAGTAAGCTTTCTTCCACCCCCTGCTCCCCCCAGCAATATTTCTTAAAAGCTTGTGTGCTTCCCAGAGCATGTGGAAGTGTTCAAGCGCTTAATAATGTGATATTCCTTCAGTGATGTCACTTTGCTCATTTTTTTCCCTAGGTTCTTTGCTGCCTTGTTAACTGCGGTGCTGACGTATCATCTGGCTTGGGTCCCAACAGTAATGCCAGTTGACCATCCTCCCATAAAGGCCTTCTCTGAGAAGCGCACATCACAGTTTGTAAACATGCTGGCAAAATCCCATCCATATAACCCTCTCTGGGCACAGCTTGGTCAGTAGGAAATTGAAAGCTTCAGGGTTCTCTGTAACTAGCCTTTCCCTGCGTCCACTGCTCTTAACTAAGCTACTTGGAAGCATGAATTTCTCTGTGTGTGGAGTTAGCGTTGGATGTTGTTTCTCATGCTAGACCTGGACTAGTACAGCTAAGCTTTGCAGTCATAGCTGTCTTCTGCCACTGGCTTGAGGTACTTGACTGGTGGTAGAACTCTGGATCACATTTGCTGATTTGTCTTTGTGTAAGCTGGGCAGAGTTGCCAACAGATGTCTTGAGTTAAGCTAAGCAAGAGTATTTGGAGGCCTGTTAGCATAGCCTGGGTGCTCTGCTTTTCTTCGTTGGTTCCTTGTCCTCCATTACACTGTCTGGTTAAGTAACTTGATATAGAAATCTTAAGAGGCTGCAAATGTTGTGAATGACCTGAGCAGTTTGGGAAGAACAAGGGGGAACAGACTGGATGCAAAGAATGTAGTTGAGACTGCCCAGGCTACCTTTTTATTTCTTCCTCACAGAGCTAGCATGGGCACCAAGACAGCAGAATAAAAAAGTTGGCAACTAGCAGTGCCTCTGTTCATTTAGAGTTACGTCAGTGGGATTGGGACAAGATTTTCTCTTTATGTCCAGCTCCTTAGGCTGTTGTCTAGCAAATATTATGTAGCTTATGAGTTATCTTGATACAGGGAATTAAAACTAAGAATTGTCAGCTGTATAGTTGTAGTAAAAGTGTTTCCTGTTTTAGTGTGTCTTTAAAAAGTTGTGCAGAGGAGTAATGGATTACACTTTTCAGGGAGGGAAAACCAGAAACTTGCTCAGAGTGTTGAGGATAGAGCCAGGTTGGGGTTATAAAACCCAGCTGCAGTGGAGGTGTAAGATAAGCAGTGGGCTTTGCGGTACCTCCCAGGAGCCACCACTGGCAACTGGTCAAGAAATCTTTTCCTCTTCTTGTCTTCCCATGCTGTGTGTTGCTACCAGCACTGGCCCAGCTGAGCTCTGAGTGGCTGAACTCAAAATGTTTTCTGGTTTTGTTTTGTTCTTAAAAAGCCCAAAAGCTACTATCAGGTGGTTGCAGTAACTGATGTGCAAAGTAAGATATTGCCCTCTGCTGGTCCCCTTCTTTAGAAAGAAGAAATAAATAATGGGGCTTAGTGCTTTAAAATGGAAATTACTTCTTATGAAGTATTTTGATGTACCTGTACCTGTCTTTCCACCTTCAGAGCTGTGTTCTCATTACATATTACATATCAATTACAATTACATAAATACAACTGTGGTTAGTGCTCTAAGACAGACATACTTTTAAATGTCAGCTTCAATGTAGTATGCTAAGCAATAGCATGTTTTGAGGACCGCAGTTTTGACTTTTTTTACTGTCTTGTCAGTAATGTATTTAAAGTCAATTATGCAAATGAATGCAAAGCCTGAATCTGATTTCCGTAGCAACTGTGCTCAACTTGAAAGAAAAGATATCTTCCCATTTCCTTTCCAAACTCCTAGTCCATGTGGCCCACCAGGCACTGAGTTTAATGAAATTCCACTTGAGTAGTCTGCAGCCCACTTTCCATTACTGAGGAATGAATGTGCTGGCATGTTAGGCCATGGGACTGGTTGCAAGGCTGCCCTTAACTGGGGGAGGACAGTGTACTACTGATGCCACCACACAACAGCCTCTCTGGTGCATTGCTGGCATCATGGGAAATGACAGGTCTTGGAGGGGAGACAGTAAGTGAGAGAAGTAGAATTACTCCTGCAGAACGGGGATCAGCAAGACAATAAGTCAGGAGCCTTATTACTTCCCTATGTTGTATGGTTCAGAGGAGGCTGGGCATGAATTTTCTCTTTTGCTGTTTTACCCTCCTCATGTTGAAACCAGACTTCCTCTTGCTCTTGGTAGAAACCTTCCTAAAGCTATAATTGTTTCATTTAGTGTTGTTTCATGAGGTTTGTACAAAACTCCTAGTTGTACAAAACTACTTGGTCCAGAGCATTTGAGCAGCCCTTAGTAAGGACTTAGCACCTAGAAAAATCTGTTAGGTTAGCAGGCAGCTCATAATGCCTCAAACCTGCTTTCAGTGTGAACACTTACATTGGCTAAATAAAACTGAGCTTTTGGTGGCAGCTTCCCATCTGCTGGTGATGTCAGCAATGGTTTGGTTGAGCAAAGACATTTAGAGGATGTGCTCTAATGGTTGTTGAGTGAAGACAGCTGGGTTAACTCAACGTTGTAATAGATATTTCTTGAGTTAATCCATCTTTGTCTATAACAGAGCGTGTGAATGTTCCCTTATTGGCCGTCTGTCTGTTTATTTCTCCAAGAACTTTAGGTGGAAACCCTTCAGCTGATAGAGCATGATAGGCAACTGGAAGACAGATACCTCTTCTTCCCAACAAAGTAGGAGATAGCAGTTCTTCAGGATAAATGAGCTAGCAAACAAGCAGTTCTAGGGAGATTCAGATTATGCCCTAGTACCTACCTTTCATATTACAGTTGTTTTAAATAATGAATATATTTTCTAGTCTTCCCCTACTCCCTGTCAAAGTAAAAGGTTAGTGAGGTTGACTCTCAGTAAGTAAAAGCATACATGCCTTTTCCAGTAAGGTACTTCTTTTTTTCAGAACCTCATTTATTGCTGGTGTGGGATCCTTTTCTGCTTTTTTGGATATCTGAGTCCTGAAAAATATAATTTATCTGTATGAGAATTTCTATCTTTTAACAGAAAAGAGAAGAGAAAGTGACTGCAATAAAACAGAATATTTTTTGAGGGGGTATGGGGCAGGAACTAGTAGAAGAATAGAAAATAGTATTGCTGGCTTCAAAGCTTAGACGGATCTATATTCTTCACCAACTGTTGTGTCAATTTCCAAGTGATAATATCTTATAACCATTTTATAAATAAAAACCTATAATTGATTTGAACTAAAACAAACTGAGTAATAGCAGCCATACCCTCACAAGAACACCAAAACCCTTCTGAATGCAAGCCAGATACAAGAAATGTCAGGGGATTTTTTTGTTGTTCTGTTATTTTAAACTTCTATGAATTTACCATGAAAGAAATTAACTGATTTGTGTCTGTAGTGAATGCTGTTTCAAAATGTGTTGAATTTAAGTGATATAGTTTATATTACAGCCATGTATAAGCATGTGAAATTCTTGTTTTCTTGTCTAGGTGATCTCTATGGTGCCATAGGCTCTCCAGTTAGATTGACGCGAACTGTTGTTGTTGGAAAACGTAAGGAGTTGGTGCAGCGCTTGCTGTATGTTCTAACTTACTTCATTCGGTGCTCTGAACTACAGGAAAATCAGCTGACATGGAGTGAGGTGGTTGGGGAAGGAGAGCAAGTGCTAAATGGAAGCAAGATCACAACAGCCCTAGAAAAGGGAGAGGTAGAGGAGTCTGATTATGTGGTTGTCACTGTCAAAAATGAACCTGCTCTTGTGCCTCCAATTCTACCTCCAAAGAATGATGGAAGTAAGAACAATACTATTGCAGGGTGGGTACGTAACCCAGAAGGCACTCACACTATGCCAGCCTCTTCAAAAGAAAAGAAAGAAGCTATAGGTAAAGTCAGTCAGAACTCTGAAACATCTGTTGACTGTCTAACTAGCACTTTGCATAAAGGAGCAGCTGATAGTAGGAAAAGAACTGTCACTGATACAGGAACTGTATCCTACCACTTTGAAGAGCCATCTAAGATGGAGGATTTAATGGATATAAGGAAGAACAAGAACCGTAATGAAAGAAAAGTGGAAAACCAGTTGTCTGGTAGGTCATCTGCTTTACCTTGTCCTGAAAGGTCTGGCTCCAGGAGTTTGCGCTTAGAAAAGGTCACCTTTCAGATTGGAAGTTCTGCATCACCAGAATCAGACCTAGAAACTCGAAGGAGAGAAATGGAAGAGAATCTGAAGGCGTTCAGAAAAAATCCAGAAGTGGTAATACATTGTGCCTCAAGTTCCACAAATCTGACCGTGGACACTTCCCAGAATCAAAAAGAGAGTTGTGAAGCTGCTTTCTTGCCCTTCAGTAAGCATAGTATTTGTTATGCACAGATTCCATCTTGTGAGGGGAAGGAGGGTATGCTTAATAACCAACATATGGAAAGTAAAGGAACTGAAACTAATTTAGTGAACACAGTATCTGGTGAACTACTTTTGTCCACTGATAACATAGAAACTGTAACATTGCCAAGCTTGAAAGAAACCAGAACTTCATGCTCTGGCAGTCTGGAGAGCTATCCACCTAACTGTGTAGAAGTAGGCTCTGCTGTCAAAAAGGAGTCCTCTAAAGTAGATGCTAAAGATATCCCCTATGGGGATGCTGGAAGGAAAATCACCTTCAGAGTTGAAGGGGACATTCCAAGGAATGAGAGTTCGGACAGTGCGCTTGGAGCCAGCGATGAAGAAGGTGATTGTTGTATTCCTGACGAAGTGCATCAGGATAACGTCAGCAAAATACTTGAAGAATTTGCAGAAGTGGAACTTCCTTTACCAAGGTAAAGGAGCTTAAATTAACTTAGAACTAAATGGAGTCAAAAGTTGTTGCTATATTAGAGATGTTCAGAATTTCAAGTCTGAAACCCACTGGGATCTTGATTGAGTTCCTTGCAAACAAATCCATAACAGACACTGGTAATGTGCTTAGGATTCTTATTAACAGATTTGACAAAAAGAAAACCAAGGCCGAGCAGTTTTTGGTACTGAAGGTTGGTGACAAAGGTGTTCTCCAAATGTTTAATAAAAATCGATTAGACTTTTTTGTATAAACTGTCTGAAACATTTAGCGTAGACAGTTCTGTCCGAGGAGGAGCAAAATTTCAGCTTTGCTTAAACTGATGACTGCTAAACACAGATTTGAAATAAATAAGGGTATCCTGTTTGAAAACTTAAGATCTTTTCAGATGCACGTGGAGCATGCTGATGCATAAGGTAGGTAGCTAGAAAGATTTTGCTTCTTGGGCTGAGTTTGAGAACTCAAATTTAGCAAACCTGTTAACTGCAGAACAAGGAAAGGAGGGTCATATATACCACAGGCTCTAGTATGTGTAGATTTGCCTTTTCTGAAATTTGAAGGAATCAATACAAAGCTAGTTTTTAATGTTTTTAAAAGTTTTTAAAATCATGGTTTCAGAGAGCACCACTGATTGGTTCACAGTGTTTTTACTACAATTATTGATTAATATTTGCAATAGAAGTAGGGGTGATAAACCAAATATTGTATTTGTCATAGTCTGAATGGAATCTGTCAAGCAAGAATCTTACCTGCTTTGTATTTATTTCAGGTCAAACACAATCAGCAGTCAGTGTGTGAAAAACTTTGGAAGATCACTTCTAGGTGGTTACTGTCATACGTATGTGCCTGATCTAGTGCTGCATGGAGTAAATAATGATGAAAAACTCAAGCAGTGTCTACTAGCAGACCTACTTCATGCAATGCATGTGAGTTGAAGTACTGCTCCAAGTCGTAGTGGGAGTTGTTGATATTTCTGAGAAGCTCATAGTGCTTTAAATAGGACCCCTTTCTTTCTACTTACCAGTTCTTAACAGCCACACCTGATGTTGTCTTTCTTGAAAGAAAACTCCTTAAATCACTGTGTGAGAAGCCTGTTCACACAAAAATTGCTTTTTTCCGTTGTACTCTCTTCAGTCTTCTCTTGAAAGATAAACACAGGGAAAAACGCTTGCAACTTGAAGTTACAAACGAGGGAAAAACTGTGCTTCTTTTCAGTCACAATAACAGTTATCTGTGTTTCATAAAAATGATATGCAAGTTGTTGGAAACATCTTAGTTTACCACTTAGTGGCATGTGTTGCAAGGGAGATGAAGTCTTGTGGCAGCCTGTTATACTAGACTGTAGCAGAAATGTCTGACTACCTAAAGTAGTTGGCTGTAGGTAAGATCTTTGATATTCTTACTGTACTTTAAATACTCCATATAATGAAATTGTAACTAATCTTTCACTAAAGTAATGTTGAGTGCATTTAGTATGCAATTTTAAATGTTTTATCTAGTGATTGTCAAATGCTTCTTTCTATAGCAATTAAGAATCGTCCTGCTGGAATGAGTTCAACGCACTGTCCAAAACTGTGGCGTGTGTGCAGTTTTTTAAACAACACCAAATTGCTCTGTTATGATACTGTCTCTGCATATATACCTTCATATGTCTCTTCATATATACCATATCTAATATGATACTGTCCCTTCATATATGTCTTGCCTTCATTGTGCGTAGTGAAATCCCTCACAAATCTCTAAAACATTAAATTTAGTTTCACCACCACTTAAAAAAATAAAAAAAAAATTAAATGCCATGAACAAATGGTCAGTGTAGTCTTAACTGACCCGATTTTGCTGGATGTCAGCTCTGTCTTTGAAACTAGTATTGTCTCATATTTTGAGATGCCTTTGATTTTCTATTGGAAGAAACATTCATTTGGATCACTTCCTTATCCCCTGCCCCAATGTGAATAAAAGGGGAGCCTCAAACTAAGTTGGGGAGCCTCAAACTAAGTTGGGGAGCCTCAAACTAAGTTGGGGAAATGCATATGAAAGTGTCACATAACGTTTGTGTCTTGCATCTGTTGCAGCATCCAGTGCTAGATGAACCCATAGCAGAAGCTGTCTGCATTATTGCAGACACAGATAAATGGAACGTACAAGTAGCTACAAGCCAGAGAAAAATGATGGACAATATGAAGTTAGGCAAGGATGTCTTGGTCTCAAGTCAAGTATCCAGTTTACTGCAGTCTATTTTACAGCTTTATAAACTCAACCTCCCAGCTGACTTTGTAAGTATTTCTTTACTGAAAACTGAACCTAATGAAAATTGTTTAGCTTACGTAGCAAATGCAGAGTTTTGTATGCTGTGTGTTTTAGGGGATTGTTTCAGATACTAGTTTGTTGGTATAGCAAAGTTGGTAAACATTTAAAAGAATACATGCTACAGTCTGGCTACAGATACTGTTTTTAACTTAGTTTACTTGTAATAGACTAAGATTAAAGTCAACTGTGCTCCAAAATAGATACGACAGAACTAAAGTTGCGTAGGCATTTTTAGCATGGTCCTCATGTATTTATGATTAGGTTGTTAAATTTGGCTTAGATTGTTTGTTTGTATAATTACTCAAGTTCTTTACTGTTTGAACCTTCTGTCTACCCAAGCCTATTTCTACCATACAGCTTTTTATTCTTGGGCTTTTTTTTCCCAACCCCATCTACTGGATGCCTCTTCTCTCTTATCCACAAATGTGCATATCTGTGTGTTTAGTTGACCCTTCTGTTTTATGCATATTCTAGCCAACCCTTTCAGCCAGTGCTGACACCTTGCTGACATGCCCACAGGATTCCTGGGAGGAGATTGAAACCTCGAAACACCTGGGGCTGGGTTGGTTGCAGCAGGGGGTGTCACTTTTTCATAGTGCATACTCCCCATCCCACAGCATCCTTTCCTGTCCTCATTAATACTAGAGTTCATCACAGCAAATCAGTAACACTGTGATTGCTGTTTTGGCTGATTGCAACAAAATTACCCACAAGTCTGACAGCAGTAATTATAATAGGACTTTTAACACAGTTGTAGCTGGGGGAAATTTGAGTGGTTTTCAGTACTCCTGCTTTTTTGAGTAAACAGAATTGTTTTGTTCTTCAGCAGATAGCCTTGAGAAATGTTGTAGGAATGTGTAGCTGTGTAATGACTGTGCTAGCAGATGGAAGAGGAAGATGGAGCTGAATGTTAACAGCTCTAAATATTAGTTGGAGCTGTTTGGGATAAAACTAGTGGTACTGATTATTTTGAGTTCTTTAAGTAAAGTACTGGGGCCAAGCACATCAGTGTCCTTTCTGGATTCTCTTGGGCATTGAAAAACATACCACTTTGGTTAGAATTATATCATAATGCTTGCAACAGGAGCACCTTAAATTCTGGTATTATTGAACTCAGTTAATTCTGCCACTGAAGTATTTTTCTGATGTTGCCCTAGGATTTGTATATGCAATTTCTGTATGCTTTGTGTGGTGTAGTGTTTTTTGGAGGTGGAATATTTTTTTCCTCTTTTAACAAAAAGGAGCAGTAAAATGGCAGTCCTAGTAGCTTGTAATTTTTCTGTAATCCACATTATAGGCGCTTTGATCCTTCTGTCAAATTTTGCAGATCTTTGCTAACAGGAACAGAATAATGGATGAACGGAAGTCAAGTGTTCCATTAAACTCTGGAGGGAGAAGCATGACTTTTTTTTACTGTGGTGGTTCTATTTGACTTAAATTTTGACAAAAGCATATGTAATATAGATGAGAGATACGCGTAACACAGTATGTTTGAAGATTCCGTTACAAGTGTACATTTCTTGACCTGCAGTTACAGTTCAGATGAATGTTTTGTTTTTGTTTTGTTTTATGGTACAACAACAAAAAAAAAAACCAGCTTGAGACTGGATGAAAGACGAGTGCTGGTGACTTTGCAACCATATTGCAGAGAGCTTTGCAGTATTCCAGGATATTCCCAGAGAGGGAAGTGGAGACTGCAACTGCTGCTTCCCAGCAGTATGTCTAAAGTTTTACCTGCACCTTCCAGCTCATTTTAAGCTACTTTTCTGATTTTAAGTGACTTCAAATTTTTTTTCATTTAGTCGATGAGAAGCTGCAGATGAAGCTAACATCCAAAAAAAATTACTTCTGTACCTCACTTATATGGATGAAAAGAACAAAATGAATTCATGGACTGAGCTTACGAGAAGCGTCTTTTGATTCTTTGCTGGCATTCAGGAGTAGCAGATAACCTTATGTAAAGAATCTCTTAGAACAATGTGGGATTCTTCTTTACTTGCTTCCTCTTAAATTAAAAATAATAATAATAAAATCTATAGTCCTTTAGCTTGTTGAACTGCTACTTTGGGAATCAGTTGCATGCCTCCCTGAACCACTGGGGAAGTGCTAACAGGCTTTTTGCATTATAGTTACCTGTAGTAGAAAAGGTAAGAATGTTTTTCTTTAGGCTGGAATCAGAAGTTTTATGGTTGTAATGACTTTAGTGAACACTTGCTTGAAGAAAACAGATCAAACTACTCTCAAAAAGTAGTTCTGCCTTTCTTCCACTAGTGGCTGTTACCTTACCTTCCTGTTATGTAGCACACTTTATAAAAATGCCTGTTTATCAGGTCTTAACTGTGGAAGACAAAAGCTCAGAGAATCATTAAAAATCTTCAACTTGTAGGCTACCTACAAGCATGAGTCTTTTCTGATTTTTTTAATACAGGATCTCAGTTCTAGTACTTATGGTTTCCTTTAAACTTAAAATATACAGTGGACGATGGCCTGAAGGTATCTGCTACTACTACTGTTTTTAGTTGCTGTCTCTGCCTGCTGGATGATTATGTATTTGATAACGTGAGGTTCTGCATATGCTTTTTTTCCCACTTTGAAGTGGCCATCCCTGTGGAAAGAGGGAATAGATTGAATTGAGTTACCTTTTGTTCTGGAACAAAATACTTGATAAGACATCCTACCTACTCACCTTGTGAAGATGTCCTGTGTACTCACCTTGTGTTACTGTTTAAAAAAAAAAAGCCTCTTTGAAGCTTTCATCTACTCTCTTGCAGTTGGTGTATGAGATTATTATGCACTACATGACTATTTATTTAAAAAATAAAAAATAAAAACATTGCTAGCATGCTACTGCTGAAAGAGAACAGAGTAATTAAATTGGTATTTCAGCTTGAACTATTACATTTTGGCAAACAACATCATGTTTAAGCAATTTTAAACTAGAATTACCTAGGACTAACAAAGACAAATTCCTAAAAAGGATTTGTAACCTAGTTTCTCCAGTAAACTAGTGAGCTTTGATCAAAAGAGCTGTAGCTTTATGAAGAAGATAATGGTGTCTTAGTTTTTTGAATGGGACTTTCCTGGTGCTAAAAAAGACTGCTAATTTTAGGAACTGTTGACGCTTTCAGGAGAAAAAAACAAAAGAATACTGACTTATAACAAAGAGATCTTTGTTCAAGTATTCAGGCTAGATTCTTAATAGGATGTCTTGAATGCCTTTGAACCTGGTTAAAACTTTTAAGTCAGCAGAAACACTGGCTGACTTGAGGTGGAATTGGATGGGTTTTTTTGTTTTTTGGGGGTCTTTTTTGCAACAAACTTGCTGCCCAAGAAAATTGGAATGTCCCAATTCTCTGAGAGGGGGAAAGCTAGTTTTGTTGTTGTTGTTTTTGTTTGTTGTCAGTACAACGGTAACATATCCAATTATCTTTTCTGGATTTTGGAGGGGAGACTTAGTTTTAAGGTGTTGTAGCTAAGATACGTAAGCATGTCATTTTAGCTAATCTCTGTAATATTTGCATGCAATTGTTAAAGCCATTGCGTCTGAAGTTTTTGGTCTGTGTTTGCAGTGCATAATGCATCTTGAGGATAGACTACAAGAGATGTATCTCAAAAGCAAAATGCTTTCAGAATACCTGCGAGGACATACAAGAGTGCATGTAAAAGAACTAGGAATTGTACTGGGGTGAGTATTGCAGATATCAGTCTTAACCTATGGCAAAACTTGAGGCAGTTATTTTCCTGTTCAGTTTCTGAATGTAGTCATCTTGTTCCCATGGGGACTTGCTGCTTATTCGACATTTAGCACTCCCCTCTCTCTCATGCGCCTAATAAAGCATACAGATGGGTTCCAGTGAGGCATCTGAAAATCAGGAGGAGGAGACAGTTCAACAACAAGAAGAAATCATTTGTCATTCTTAAATCTTAAGAATGACGAAAGTTTGGATTTTGGTTAATGTGAGGTCATCCAATAGTAGTGCTTGGCTAGAGCACAGCCTTCGTGGATGCATCTGCTGTGAAAGCAGAATGAGAGGAAGGGGCAAGAAGTGAATACACACTAGCAAGAAGATGGTTTTTAGTACTGTAGTTAAAACTTAATTTATCTTTATCCAGACTGTTCAAGATTTAATACTGAGAAATGTAGCTTTAAGTAATGAGACCCTGAAATAAACACTTCTGTGTGTGTATGTATGTATATAAATGTGTATAAGCATGTGTTCTGGCCTCTGAGGAGTGTTACCTTGGAAATGGTCAGAACTGAGCATTGCATCTGAGAGACATTCTTTTTGTGACTTTTATTGCATAATAATTGATACTTCCAGCTTTTGGTCATTTTTAGTAAGCAAGTGTTACTGTATGGTGAACTGAGTTGTATTCAATACATGAAATGCAGTCTTCCATAAGTCAATGTTCAGTACTTTCTTTGGCTGGGCTTATTGATGCCTACTGACTGCAAAGACTGCAAGCTAAGGCTTATGGATTAGCGAATAAATCAAAGTTTTCATTTGTACCACAAAAGATTATATACCACGAAATGTAATACTACTCTTTCACTTAAATCGTAGCATACTTCTTGTTTTTAAACATTATCATCTACGTTATGAACAAATAATAATTAAACAATGAACTTGGTTGTAGCAAGACACTTTGTTTCTTTAAAGTGGAGGAAGAATATCCTCTTGTTTCTCTTTTGTGAAGGTGATTGTATATTTTAAAGTGTCTCTTTTTTTTTAATTTCTAGGATTGAATCCAATGACTTGCCTTTGTTGGCTGCTATAGCAAGTACTCATTCCCCGTATGTTGCTCAAATACTCTTATAAATTAAAATCTCAGGATAGTCATTCCCTTAAAGTAAAATAAAGAATATGGGAATGTTGAAAGAAGAACAGTTGCCAAACAGTGATAAAGGGGAACACTGAGGAGAGCAGGTGATGACTATACATTCTACCATCTTCCGATTCTGATTGCAGCTGGATGTTTGATCGGAGGACTTCAGTTTACATAATGTAAAAGGCATTCAGGTTTTTCTTACAATCTCACTTCTGACTTAAGAAAGTGACTGCATCCTTGCATTTTATTTTTATTCTAAGGACAAAAGTTAACACTATGTGGCAGACTGTGAGCTGCCATCCAAAACGCTGCTCAAAACCATGAAGTAACAGTTAAAGAAAAAGTGGGTTGGAATGGATATCATCATACTACGCTTGTGAGTGTGGTGCGATGTACTTCTTCGTTGGGGAGGAGGAGCTGTAAACTATGTATATAGCATTCCTATACACAAGTGTATTAGATGGGACGTGATTTTCTTGCAGAGCATAAGCATGATTTTGTATAGTAGAAGTGAACAGCTCAGAACAAGGAACCTGGATTCAGCAGCCAGATGTTAAGTGGGAATGGAGGTTTGCATGAGGTGATGCGACTTTGTCCTTGAAGGACAAGAGACTAAGAAAGCTGTGGCTGCTTCTCTTTTAATGAGGAGGTATTCAAAGGAGCTCATGGCTAGAAGTAATTCTACCCTGAAAGTGGAACGAACTTCTGAGATGGGGTTTTTGTGGGAAAGCCTTATGGAATTTCTGCTACAAGTTTACATTTGTTGCTGATGCAACTTCAGTAACTCTGAGTTTCTTTATGACTGTAGTCCTGGGAATTAAACCTCTGTCTTGGATGTCATCAAGTATTACTTATCTCTGTGGAGTATGAATTTGGCAAACTTCTGTATGATACCAGTGCTATTAGGTCATGTGTGTGCACATACACCAAGCAATTGGCACAACTGAAGACAATCTTACTTGGGGGGGTGGAACCCTTACTGAACCTTCAGTCAAAAGTATTACTGGCTACTAGTTGGTCACAATAAGTAGGCATAAAAGAGGAGCATTGTTTGAAGTAAAATGAAATGTAGGGGGCAAACCGCAATGTTTGATATTACTATGAATGTTTGCAATTACCCTTTGATTCTACAGAAATCTTGAACTATCATCCCGGGTGCCTTTCCTTAGTAGATTAACTGCTTTGAGACCAGAAACTACTTCTCCATGAGTTGATACTGGCCTTCTGTGTTTCTAGAAAGCAAAATAAAATTTTGTATTTTACTGTTTTCATGTGTTTGATAACATGAATGTAAAAAACCTTACTCTTTTGCATAAAGCACTGTTGAGCTGGATGTGGAACTATGGACCAGACTGAGGAAAGAACAAAGGATCAAAACAAACATTCTTAAAGAAAACGAAAAACAAATGTTGGACCATTCTGTTGTGAGCCAGCATGAATGAGGTGTCTGAAATTGACAGCTTGCAAGCAAATTGCTAGCAAAACAATTGCTCGGGAATAGTGAATTCTGATGAGAAACTTCTGGTCACCAGTTATGCGTTGTCCTCATTGGTGATTACAGATTTTTAACACTGAAGGGACACACTTTTATTAAAAGTGGTTTTATTTCATACTACCTTGATGTTTGGACTTTTCTACAGTAAACTTTCAATGATTTGAAACAATGAAACGTGCATATTGTGAGTTGTTTAAATGTGATTGGGGTCTTGATGAACCTTGTGTTGCTTTTTTGAGGGGAAATAGGTAGACTGACTTACTGTGAAGAGGGGTTGTTTCCAAGTGGTGGGATAGTTTAATATTCTGATATAATGCTTCTAAAGCTGTTCCTTATGCTGCGTTTCTGATCTGACATTCCAGATGTTTCTTTTATTGCATTTTCATAGACTTGTCCCTGATATTCTGCCTACAAAGGCTAAAATCTTTCTGTGGTTCAGGTCTTCTCCTATTCCTTAATAGCTAAGCAAATTTTTCATATCTTTTGGTCTGTGAATCCTTCTATCTACTGGAAAGTAAACTTACCTCTGCATCTAGCTGTTAGCAGATATCACTCTGTTTCACAAGGCTAAGGCAAAGTAAGAACCATAGAGCAAGTCGCATATTCCTGAACTATCCCTGTAATGGAGAATGTGTGTGTGCATGTGTGTAGGACTATGAAACTGCTTCCCTAAGTGTATATAGAAATTCTCATGTACTTTCTCTATTTCATGTCATTCTTAAATAGTAGCTGAATTTATTAAAAGACAATTCCAGTTCTCCTGAAGCATTAGTTGGGTTTTTATCTGAACAGACTGACAATTCTTCAAAGAAATGTGCAGAAACACTTTCGCTATCATAGAGCATTCTAAGGAAGTCAGAGGTCAGCCAACACTCAGTGATTTTCAAGGCGAATACCATAACCAGTAACACTTGATTTTATGACAACTACTTTAAAAAAATAAAAAATAAAAAAAAAAAAAAAGCCTTTTGGCAAGACATTAAACTAAGGGCAGTGTGTGAGCTGATGGTCAAAGCACTTGGATTTTCTTAAGACCAGACTAAAACTTTACAGTTCTTGCTGCTTTCTCTTGTATTTTGCTGCTCTTCAGAAATTATATGAAGAACTATCTTGTTCTGACAGTTTTAGTTTGGAGGGGAAAAAATCAAAATTAAATCTGTTTATTATTGTTAAAAGGCTTTAGTCTAAAGAAAGTTAAATACATATCTTTCCCCTCCACCAAATGTACTACCTCAGTTGATGGGATTCCACCTTCTAGGGCTTCTTTTTGACTCAGTCTTAACTTGTTTTTGGTAGCATCTTGCTGTTTATGTAGACTAGTGTGGCATGACAGGGCAGTAGATATTTACAGATA
>VXAL01015867.1:72226-124099 GCA_013399475.1 Chauna torquata
TATTGTGTTAGACATCTTTAGGGCATGTTTCTGTTTTTAAGTGAATGAGAAATGATATGAATGTACAGAGGTGTTTAAAATTGATAATGTAGCTTAATTTTCAAATATTCCAAAGTTTTTATCAGTATTATGTAGTTTTTTGTAAACTTAAATGCATACTTTAAGTGGGAGTGCACAGTTTTTCCAAAATCCCACATAAATGCAGTTTACATAGTGCAATTTAAAGAATGTATTCTTTTTTCAGTCGAGACTAAACCTTCATGTATAGAGGGGAGGAATGAACTATTAAATTGTAATATTTAAGTGAATTCCTTAACCTAAACAATAGCAAGATTGAAACGTTTTAATTTAAATAGGTACTTTCTGATCTAATGTGTCCAACTGTCTTCTGCCCAAAAGAAACAAAGACACACTGATTCGGTAATTCTTTAATTCACATTTCTAATGACATCCTTTAGAGTTACAGATTGGTCTTCCCCACTCCCTACTAAATGCATCTTTTCTCTAAAAGTCAAAAAGCCTTTTCAGACACACCAAACTCCTGTATATTTAGCTTACACAAAAATAATCATTTATCCCTCAAGTATAACTTCTACTTCAGTTAAAAGGACCCAAATCAAAACTTAGTCTGAACTGCTGAATACACTCTAGATGATTTTTTAGGTCAAGTGTGCTAATTTGACATACATAGCAGGTTTTCCATAGTAGATAAAAACGTGTGTTGCTACTGCATGTTTGGAGAGCACAGGCTTTTTTTAGGAATGACTGAATACCGATGTCAGACTACATGTTTTTGGTGTTTTTTTCCTTATAGTTGTTTATGTACACTATCATTTTGGTCTATTTCTTTGCGGCATTTGGTGCAATAAACTTTCTGAAATGAATGTAAGTGGTATTTGGTATCTTCCTTTTTAAAATTGTTGTTTTTTGTAGCTGATACCTAACAGTGCACAGACATCTGATAACCAGTTAGTGGAGTAAGTGAGTGTTGCAAGAATCTAATGGGAAAGCTTCCCAAGATTTGAAGCTTAATTGAACGCTATTCCCATCTTTGGAAGCCTCACTGCATTTATATATGTAAGCAAGACCTCTCGTAGTATGAAATCTAACCGCAAGGAATAGTGGAAAGTGAAGACCCTGACTGTTGGCGTAGGTCTTGCAGAGGTTCCACACGCCTGTGTGGCTGGCACTGAGCTCAAATGCATATGGAAAGAGCTATCTGAAGAATGTATTGCTATTGCATAATATATACTTTTTTTTAAATCGCTCAACCTAACAGGAATGAGTGATGCCTTGTGTGTACTAGACTATGAAATTGTTGATGGACTTAAATGAATTAGTTTTTTTTAAAACAAGGAAGCCTTAAATTTGTGTCAAACTCTCCATGAACTAAATTTCAGGTTAGTATTCCAGACTTAAAAAAAAAAAAAAAAAAAAAAGCTGAGTTCATATTATGAGCACCCACAATATCCATCTGACTTTCAGCTGTGAAATCTGCTCTGTTTAAAGCTGTCAGCTGGGTGTTACCTAGAAGGCAATGAGCAGCTTGAAACATTGGAAGCCTAGGATCTGCAGAGCACTTTAGGCTCTGCAGCTTACTGTAAAGTCCTTATAAAACAAAAATGGAGAAGAGGATCAATCGAAATTACGCTTCACATCTTTGAACAGGTAGGAGACATGATCTTTTTGCAGTGTGTAAGCACTTCTTACCCATAGACTGAAATTTCTGAGATTTACTTCTTGGTCAGGCTAACAAGGACTACAAATAAAACAAAAGCCCAGGAATTTCAGTATCAAGGGCTTCTCACAGTTCTCTGAATACAACTTCTGGCTTTCTGGTCTCGCTCTAGTAACTATCAACTTCGAAGCATTTGGAAATAAATCTAATTTTCTTATGCTCAAAGGTACTAAATGCTTGTGTACACAGTTGAAGCAAGGAGAAGTGTCTGCTGTGCTGTCTACTGCAACTCCTGTGTAGTTTGTGCTCCTGTTTTTACTCCTGTGCAAATGGTGACCTGCTATAGATTTAACTAAATACCATGTCTGTGATAGTGAAGGCTTTTTTAGTGTGAAAAGTACACTGAAATGTTAATGCTGTGGTGAGCCATAAATTCAGTCCAGCTCTTACCAAATTGTGTAGCTGCCTCCCTCTTCTGTGTTTAAATGAGAAGGCTTGAAACAATTTAATAGCTAATGCCTATAACAAGGGGGAAAACCCTGTTACCCTGTCCAGTCTTTCCTCCTGTCGTACTGGCTGCAGCTGCAAGCTGCTTATGCTGTCGCTTGCTATGGTGCTCATTGGCTTGCTCATGTGCAAGTGCAGCATGTTTGAAGAAAAAAAGATGTTAATGGTTCTCTGCTGGGTCAACAAGTTGAATTTGGCTCCCATAAGTGCTAGTGTAGGGCAAAGGAAGGGACAGGACCCCTCAGCTATGAACAAGAGAAAAAAGGAATGAGATGGAAGAGATCCAACTCCTGATGTCTCATACTTGCGGGTCATTGGATTGGCTCAGTGGTTTATGCAGTGCAGCAACCTTGGCTTCCACCCAGGGTCTGTAAGGTCCTGTGAAGTTCCTCTGCTCTGAGTTAACCAATTTAAAACAATTGTGGTCATGCTGTTGGTCATGTCAACTGGTTACACTTTTTTTCTAGAAGATGCTTGGTCAGTCTCTTCCAGACTGAATGATATGGACCCCCTGGCATGTTAGCCAGAGGCAGACGTACAGACTGACCAGTGTAAAACGGCCGAGCACTGGGAAGGGGTGGGAACCTGTGTTAATAAGTACTTGTGGGCCTGAGAGGGCTGCCAAGGAGCTTTTAAAATTGATAACTGTAAAATAGAAAATATATAGATTTCAGAAACTCCCAAACTCTGCAGTAATTCTGTGCTTAGATCAAGAAATGTGACTTGGAATATTAATGGTGAATAACTAATTTAACCCTTCTTCCTTCTAAATAAAAGGCAAGGAGAATTACAGAACCAATGAAGAGATTCTCCTTACATGTAACAAGGAATTCGAGGTCGCAGCAGACATAAGTAAACACAGATAGTATCACAAGGCAACCAAGTCTCATGCCGATATTCTACTGCAGTCTTTCTCACTAAATGAAAAAGTTCTGTAACATACCGAGGTTTTCTGTTAGTCATTCTGTTAGTCAGTTTGGCTTTCTGTATATATTCAGTTGAGGAGCATGACTGAAAATGTTAAATGGGATTTTGGACATGAGGGATATGCAGCTGAGTGATAAACCATGAGACTGTGACCTATAAGGCTTCCGATCACATATAAAATTAGCTTAAGTGGCCACATGCTAGTAATCCATATGCTGGAAAATTACTCTCATAATAGTTGCAGTCAGTTGTCTGTTTGGCACAATCCCAAAGCTAAAACAGTAAGTAGTCCAAGTAGAGTAGCATCTTGTCTAGAAATCCTAAAGGTCAACACGAGGCCAAAGGGCTTAGAAGTGACAGTCAAGCACTTAAATATAACCTCATAAACTGAGTTTCTTCTGTTTGGAGCTGGAGAGATTCCATCGTGATCTGGCAAAATGGTATTTACTCCTGTGAGGAGTTTCCCACTGAGAAAGTAAGCTCCCGCTCCTATGGGAAGAGAACTGTTTGTGGATGCAGAAATATGGATTGATGCTTTTGTCTGGTTGAGATCCTCCCAGAGTGGTTTTGCTGTCTGATAGGAGTGCTGTGGAGTCAAGGACTGGGATACTTGGCTCACAAAAATGTTTTCCCTTCTCAGTGAATTCCTGTTTATAACACATTTGTCTCAAATCCAACCTTAACTACAATTTTCACTTTATTTTACCACCTCATATCTTATTCTCTAGGCAAAACAAGCCTGGAGAGTTTTCTCCTCTTTTCTACTTATTGCTATCACATAAATGTTTTCATTTTTCTTTTTTTTATGGGATTGTATGGTATTGTACCACTTTTTAAAATTATTTTTTAAAGATCTGTAAAGGTCGTTTTAGCCTTAAGATGGACAAGTCTCCTAAAATTCTTCATTTTAGCTTTGAAAATTATAGGTGTTTTGAATTAAACATTTTCTGAACTTTTTTTTGATTCCCTGGAATGAGTAACGTTTGACATTTACTCATGGTGCAGCCACATTTTATGTGAAATTGGAAATCATATGCCACATTTCCAATAGCTTCTCCTTCCTGCTGCAGGTGATGGGCTACAGTAAGGGTACTATAGCCTTGCTGCAAGTGCTTTACTTGTTCAGATGTGTTGCTAATGGAGAGTATACCTTACCTTTCGATTTGGGAAGCACCGGTGGCTGGGATGCCTGAATCTTGGCTGCCCATTTGCTGCGTGGGTGAAGATAGCCTTCATAGCTGCCCAAATCCCAGGCAAGCCTGGCTTGTGCATTGCGGCCTTGTTGTTCAGGAATGTAGGGAGCAGGCTGCCTAACATGAACGCAAAACAAAAATGGAACTAGTGCTGAGGAGAAGTTACTTTTTTTCCCTTTGGCCTGCTGTTTGCAATAATAACTTCATGAAATCTGCTGTAGGGGTTTGTCTCCAACACGAAATGGTGACTAAATCTGAAGACTCGTTGAGCAGGGTCTTCTGCATGCCTACCTGACACGATTCCCAAAGTAGATGAGGAATGGACCTAACTATGTCAGTGCCATACAATGAGGGATGTAACTTAAA
Organism: Chauna torquata; assembly: GCA_013399475.1. NCBI lineage: Eukaryota > Metazoa > Chordata > Aves > Anseriformes > Anhimidae > Chauna > Chauna torquata. Next base: position 76,898 of record VXAL01015867.1, read on the forward strand.
CACCAGCGTTTCAAGTGAGTTTGTCAGGCCCCTGGTATTTAAAACATTTGTGTTAGGCCTAACTATGGCTACACCCTTAAGGTAGATAGCCGCCTCCGGTTTTTCGTGGTGCCATTTTCTTCCCGCAAGAATGCAGTAGTTTTGCCTGTTGCTTAGTAGTGGGTAAACATGAAGGGCAGAAGATGTAATGCCCATTTGTAATGTTGCTAAATAAATTCTGAATGTTGTAGGTAATCCATTGGCTAGTGGGTGTGGTTGGAGGAGTAGTTGTGCGTTATGTGCTTGCATCTACGCTCGTGGTAGATGAGGAAGCTGGTCATTCAGGAATGCTGTTCCCGTCTTCAAAAGGCTTCCTCTCCCGAGCCTCGTGACGCTTAAACTACACTGCTGCTAAGTAGCTAATCCAACTAGTTCATCTCTGGGATCATACAAAGCTTTACAGAAAAGGTGGCTTGCCCCTTCCCCCCTGCTTCTTCTTAAATTAGCTTTCTCTGCTTTTGATCAAAATATATGATGCTTTTTCTGCATGTCTGTTTTTGTTGGTAGCAACTACTCTGCCAGCCCCAGAGAAAGCTGGTATGGAGGCTGCGATTGAAGCTGAGGAGATTTCAAACCTTGGTCTGGTCTGAGAGCTGACAACTGGGTGGTTTCCATCCCAGGAGACAAAGTGCTTGAAGCAGGGGTCCCTCAAAGTAGCTGTCCCGAAGAACCCAGGTGGCAAACTGCACCTGTAGGTTGTCTGGTTGCTGGTTGCTCATATCATGTAGTGCCACTCATTCCCCAAGAAAAGGGGACTGTGCTAAAAAGCACGTAGCTACAGTTTTGCAAACAGATGAGCTCACTAGCTCTCTGGGGCAACATCGATGGCAGCACCAGACTGTGCTTTGCATTGTCATGCTTCCAGTAGTTTGATGATGGCTGGCTGCCATTGTGCACACCCTTGTCCTTGGCTGTGATGCTGGGCTGGGTTACATTATAGTTGAGGTTTGAACATGACTGTGAACTTTAGAGTGGCCTTGCTGAAGTTCAAGGCAGTTTTACACGCTCTGCAATGAGCACAGAGCATCCCAATAGCACGGCTGGTACCCTGCTTATCAGCATAATAAAGCACTGCGCAGCAGCACTAAGGTGGTCTCTGGAGTCACAGTACCTCTCTCTGGTCACTCCGTAACATATCTTAATCTCGGTACTGTGCTGAGTTAACAGCACTGGTTAATCCCATTCCTAATTCTGGCAGAGGAGGAATTTTCACCCTTTTTCTGTGGCTCAGCATCAAAGAAGCTCCTGTTTGTTTTCCTAGCATTCTGGTAATTACTGCAGTGCCTTACAGAAAGATGAGATGATTGTCCGAAGGTATGCAGGGATGCTGTGGCTGAGGTTAGTACTGATCTTCTGAGTCCTAAAATCGTGCATTTGTCATTTGACAGTCCCGCTGGCCAGGCTAGGGGAGGAGGGCTTGGAGGTGAAGCGTACTCTTCCCTTTTCCCTTCCTGGCAATTCCTTTAAGAGTCGAAGAAATAGTGTCTGGCATCCAGGCATCTGTCTGACTTTTGGGAAAGAAAAGAGAGAAAACTAATTCTCTCATTCTTAAACGCTACCTCGAAAGCTTATCGTGTGCAATTACAATTGTCTCTGTAAGGGTAGAGATTTAGCTGAAAGTATCTACTGCATAGACGCTGCCAAAGAAATATATTTTGGTTTTCCAAGCACCTGCTTCTTTGCTCTTATGCATCTTTATTCTTTGCTTGGGACTAATTGGGATGCATTAACGATGTGGAAAGAGTAACTCATGACAAGCTGCTGAGCAACACTTAGTGAGAAGCAGCAGCAGTTGGTATCCGTTCCAGAAAAGCACTAGTTTTCAGGAAAATAAAAGCAGAAGTGAAAGATGAAACTTGTCTCTGAATGAGCTTCTTGTTTGAGGCAGTGGGAAGGTGTTACAGGCAAGCATGTGGAGTGTACAAGATGTTAACTTACTGCTTCACAGAAACAGCTTATGCGCTAACTTTTACAGATTGACATGCAGGTATTTGTAATAAACGTTCTTCTATGGCAATGCAGAATCTTATCAGTTTTCTATATTAAGATAGAAATATCTTGTAATGCAGATTTACTCTTGAAGCACGCATGTGATCCTAATATTGCAACCAGTATAATGGCTTTAAACTATGTGAAAGGATAGGGGCAGGAGGAAATATAAGAAGAATAAGCGAAAAAGTAAAATTATGAGTCATAAATTCCAGTGCTCTGTACCAGTGTCTGTTATGAGTTCCTAATTCAGTCTTGGCGCTACTTATTCTAATCTATATGGTGGGAATCAGAAGATCAAAAGCAACCGTGACCAGACAAGATGTGACTGTCGCTCTCTAAGGGGATGAGTTGCCATGGCGGTCCCGGCAGTAGTTCTCGAGGAGCGGGCTGATTTCGGCCAGCTGCTGGGTAACTGAGGACGGAGCATCCCGTGGGGGTGAGGTGCCTTTGGGATAATTAGACAAACATAAGCTGTCTCTCAAAACAAAGAATTTTGAATGATTTCTTCCTGCTGCTTGAGATTAAGTAGTGGCTCTTGTAAAACAACTGGTTGAGACGCACCATGGGTTTCTGAAGAGGATGGCCAGCGTCAAACCCGGCTGGAGCCTGAGTTATTCCCAGATGGCAAGGGGAAGAAATGCGAGGTTCAACAGCCGAGGAAGAAAAGGCTAGGTGCCTGCTGTGGGAAGGAATACCGCGCGGATGATGATGCGTTGTTTTGGCCTTGACGTTCAAAGGACTGGGTTTCAGTGAGGTCAGGCCTCCGAGCTCACCACCCGCGCGTGTGGGTGCTGCTGCCGGTGCAAGGGAAGTGGCTGCAACAGGGGAGGACCGCAGGGCCGCCCCTCACAGCCTGCTTCAGGCATTTCAGTGATGACATGGGAATCCTGGGCCCTGGCTTTCGCCTTAGCTAAGCCAATCTACTGCTCTTCACTTGTTTGCCAGCAGAAATCTTTCCTCGTGTACCTTCTTGAAGCAGGGGTCGGACCAGAGCTGCTACCGATGCTTTGAGAATCTGCAGCCAGGCGCTGAGGGTGAGGGGGAAGCATGGCTCCCCTTTCCAGCATCGCCTACCATTACTTCAGCTTAGCTGTAGCAGTGACGCTGCACCCTGAAGGACGGGTGAAGCAACAGAGCTACAGCTGGCTATAATACAGAAACGTGCGTTTTGCAGGACCGGTGCCAATTCAGTTCTTCTTCTCCCCAGCTGCAGTCAGTGTAAAAGCGGGTTTCATATTGCTTGCCTAGCTCCGGAAAGGCAGCATCAAACAGCTCAGCTTTGCAGAGCAATTACCCTTCTTGATACACCATATCGGACCTGATTCTTATTGCACCAGAGAGCCTCCACGGTGACCTACTGAAACGTGTTCTCGCTGCTTCCTTCCAGGCCCTCACCGCTACCGCCTGCTGTGAGGGTAGCTGTCGCCGCTGCTGACCGCAGTAACGTCCTTACCGGCACCTCCTGGAAGCCAAGTGTCCGTTCAGCTTCCGTTTTGTGACTCCGCTTCCCGACCGTTGCGGAACATAGGTGGGGACGTGGGGGTGAGCGGGGGAGCCAAGCGTCTCCCGCGGCTGTGGGGCCTGTGGAGGGCGTCGCGTCGCTCCGCTTCCTTCAAGAGGGGACGCGCCGTTCGGCCTGAGTTATGACCACGACTGCTGGTGCTCTGAGCGCAGGTGAAGGGAGCTGCTGATAAATTAGCTGCAGCAGCTGCAAAATTGCTGTTCTGCTGGCCAGGGAAAAGCAAAGTCACCAGAGAACGAAGATGGACCGCTAAGCTTATTTTGCACTCGGAAGGTGGCTTTGTGATGACTGGGAAGAAAGTACCATGAAAAGTCTTTCTAACTTCTGTTGGAGCTTCAGCTGTTGTTTGTCAGGCCTAATATTCCTCCATGTGAGGAACTGCCCCCACTCAGCTTCTTCAGATAGGATCAAAGGGGTCAGCTGGAAAAATCCATAAAGAGGTGGAACAACTCAAGGAAGAATGCAAAGGCCTTGAGCAGTGGCTGCTAGGAAATCAAGGTCAAATAATGCCCAAATGGCTGAGGCTACACTCAGAAGTCTTAAATCTCAGGCCCCAGCTATCATGACTGGGTATAAGAAGGAATCCACACCACCTACTCTTTAAACTCCATCTAGTGCATGAGAAGTGGTTGTATGCTGCCAGCGGTCAGAGAATAAAATGCCTTTGGCTCATGTGAGATTGCAGCGTCACTCTTGCTGGCACCCAATGCTTCCTGGTGCAGTGAAAATTCAATTTAAAATTACCTGTAAATGTGACCAGTTGCACATCTGAACTTCGAAACTTTAAAACTTTGAATTAAAAGTATTTTGATAGTGTAATTCTGATACCCTGCAGTCTTCAGAAATCGCTCAGACCTAAAGAACCTGGCCCAAGTCTGCTTTGCTGAGCAGCTGAATCCTACCTGACCACCACAGAGTAGATGGACACACTGTGTTGCAACTAGTCTGTGCCAGAATCTGCTAGAAATCACAGCTTCCTACACTTTTAAATGGAAAGCTCTTACCAGAACCTTAAACTGCATACGATTGACTAAGACTTGCTTCTTGGAATATAGTTTAGTAAAATCAGGTATATATCCTCTTTGGAATTGATGGATGAAGGATGATCTGTTAGTTTCTGGCTAAATATCTTAACACTGGTCTGCACAAGCATCTTCTCTGCTTTGCTCTTACAGATGCAGTAGCCAAATGCAAAAAGCTAAAACACCTGCAGAAATAGGGATTTTCACGCCACCTTTAGAGCCCTTGTATTTACCTTTAAGATCAATTCTCTCCACATTTCTCACTCTAGAGGCCATGAGCAAGACGTGGTGTCTGAAATCAAAAGACGGGACTTTTCTATGTCAACTCTTATGATGAGCGGATGGACAACCACAGCCTCTGTTAACAGTTTTCTCCTGTTTGTTGTGGGCTACCAGCAGCATGGTCCATCGTAAGGGTGCTCATGTTAGTTTCCCCTGTCTGAGCCTCCAAATGAAGCCCTATCTCTTGATTTAGCAACACTGTGCTCTCTTAGCACAAAGACGAAAAGGCAATCCAACTGCAGGCAAGCGGGTGGCGGCTTCCAGAGGCACATGAGCAAAGCGGTGATTTCGTCCTTCAGCTTGACAAATCTGGGCTCTTTCACCATCACTGTCTGCCTGGGGATTGTGAAACCTCTTAGCACACTGCAAAATTCCTCAACAACTGTAATGCCTCTTTCCCAAAGGTACAATAAGGTGAAAAGTTGGTTTCTCAGCCTGTTGTTCATCATACCTTCTGTGCAGTTGTAGGGCAAAGTACGCGGCTGATTCATTTCTCTTCCACGAGCCTGCCTGCGCTGAGGTACAACACGGCATTGCTCCCAGGGGCTCCCATCTGCGCTGAAGCCAAATACGCGCATTTCTTGACCAGACCGCTTTCTGCGATTTCTGCACGTTTTGCAAAACAGTTGACAAGACCGCTGAGCAAAATTTACAACCAGAAGCCTGAGCCCCTTCAGAAAACCAAAGAGGGGTTGCAACGCGTTGTGTGTGTTTCAAGAGTTAGTTACTAGGTGCCCTGACATGCAAGTTTAACTGATGCTAATGTTAGTGGCGTTTTTAATCAACCCTTTGCAGCTGAAAAATGCGATCACGCCAAGGAAACAAAAAGCTTAACCTGCAGAAACGACGGATCTGCAGCCAGCAGTTTGCCTACTTAACAAACTCCCCCGGCTCACAGCCTGTATCCGTGCTGTCTTAGTATGTGAAAAATGTGCTCCATGCCACAGTGATGTCATGAGCCCGGAGCCGATGGCTGCTGATGGGTTCCAGCTGGGCTGCTGATTGCTGGGAGGCACTGCAAGCTAAGCACATCCTGCCTTCGGTGGAAGAAGCATTCAAAACCTACTTCATTCCCAATGTCTCCTGACCAAAAGCCCTTATTAGTTAGGAAAACGTTGACCTTTTCTGTTATATCTCCAATGCAGCAGCTTGCTGCTCATTTTTGAGCCCCCCCCGACCCGCCCTCTTGCTGGTTGCTGCATTGGCTCCATGCAGATGACCTTTCTGCAATGGTTCAGATAGTTGGTGTCCACTATTGCAATTGGAATCTGTATTAATGGAGAAGGTCTGATATGAGGCTGGTTAAGAGATAGGGGCCACATTTAGAAAGAATTCCTATTTTAATGAGAGGAGAAGCTCCACAGAGATGTTCGATCACTGAACATCAAGTGATACTAGTGGTAAAGTTTTACAGCATCGATGTTAATAACTAAACGCCGTGCTGCGTGGACGTGCATTGGTCAAGTTACTCTCTTCTCTTACTAACCAGAATCCTTTCTCTGCTAACCCTACCCTCTCCATAATATTTTTTCCTCCTGGTCATCTTGGCATATCTAAAATTAGATGAGCAGCCTTCCCAGGCAGGCACCTGTCCATGCATATAAAGTTTCTGGTGTGCTGTTTGAAGGCCACAAATAGATTAATTAGCTCTTTCCCTTACTGTACTGTCTCAAAAGGGAAACTGCTGAGACAAGACCTTTCAGGAACGTAAATGGCTGTCTATACTGCAAATGAAGAAACAAAGATAAATGTCAGCCACGTGTGACTCCTTGGGAGATGACTCGTTTCCAGCTGGATTGCTTTGGTTCAGGCTTTCCAAGCCAACACTGTTTTTGATGTTCAATTAGGAAATCAGGAATTTAACTGATAAATCTGGTACGTATATTTTCAACAAATTGCATACGTATTCGAGCTTCATCCACAGTACAGGGTTTTGGGATTACTTGAGTGCTTCTCCCCTATCTCCAGGCTGGATTCAATGCAGTAGAAGACTGCAGGTGAAATCCATTTTTTCCAGGCCAGGTGATGTGAAGTGTGCTCTGTGCAAGCCGGGCACACACATGAGCAGAACCTACTGTACGTGTTTGCACACACAGCTTCTCGAGAGTTCTGGCTCTTCTTTTGTGGTGAATGCTCTTTGCTAATCCTTTTTACTTAACACAGAATAATTCCTGATGTTTGTGGTTATTCTTCTTTTGAGGTAGGTTATACACAAAGTGTGGCGGCACATCCAGGCTACAGTTTCAGAAACATTGCCTGAATTTAGAGTTGATGAAAATCTGATGTTCCAACTTTGAGTCAACGCGTCATGTGTCAGGCTTTCAGCAGAATTAACTTGCCAATACCTATAATAAAATTCTTATCCATCTGGCTGTCCTTAACCACAAAACCAACAAAAAAATCTCAGCTACTATCCAGCCCCAAACCTGTTTTCTTACTGGATGTGTCATAAGCCATTCAAAAGCTCACATCAGTAACAGAGTTATAATCAGTGCTTTTGTTTGAATATTTTGCAGTTTAGAGCAACTAATTCTCTCTTGAAACTTGCCTTGAGTAAGAGAGCATCAATTATGATTTTTTTTTATAAGTTGCATGGATTGATCCTTAACTGATGTTTAAGATACAGGTATGCAAATAAACTTGTATGTAACAGGATGAAAAATTCATATCCTTATACCATTTATTCTGTAAGGGAATCAGAATTTCTAGGTTGTCAACTCTGGCTGATTATTTGCATTTCTACCATTCTCCAGCTAAGAGACAAATCTGATCATCTTTTAATGCTGCTACAGTAGCGATTTTTTATTACATTGACAAAAAGAAGTTAAAATAGTATTAAGGTTGCAGAAGGCAACATTTACAGGCAGGAGCTGAGGGGAATGAGAAAACACGTTTTTTCCTCTTTGGGTTTTAAAGCTGTTTGCTAGACAGCAAAAAGGTATGTTGAGGCTCAAGAACCATCTGTTCATTGTCAAGTTCTGAATCAAAATGCATGTGGGAGAGGACTGATTAAAGAAGGACCTCTTCAGTTCCCATCTCCACCTCTCCAGCTTCTGCCTTTGTCTCCTCCTGGCTTACAGCTTTCTCCTCCATCCTCTGCTCCTGCTGTTGTTTTGAGGCTCTCCCGTTCTCGTCTTTTCCCATCTTCACAGCCACCCTCACTCACTTCATGTTGTTTTCATACCTTCTTATCTTTAGACCTGCTCTGTCCCTTAACTGTTCAAAGGACATGGAGAATATGCAATGCTGGTGAATTTATATATGCAATTCACTGAATTTATATGACAAATTATTATAGAATTCTTCTGAGGATAATGAACCACTTGCCGCAGGCTGTAGGACTTGGTCAGGTGAAAACTGCTAAAGCACAACCTCGTCATGGTGGCAAGCCTGAGAAATTTCAAGTCTTGTTTCCAGAGTTACATGGTGTGAGAGCAAACAAAACCCATTTCTTTTACGGATTTTATTTTTAATAAGGGGAAAGCAATGTAATTCTCCATTCCCCGATTCTGAAATAAATGTGATCCATTATAGCTGAATCTTTTTAAAAACTGAGGCTGCCCATCCACTAGCAGCCATTTTAATGGAATGGTGTATTTGGAAAAGATTTAAATCACCAACAAGCGGTTCCCTAAAAAGGAACCATAATGTCGCTGCCTCTAATGCTTGGCATCCAGAAACCTGACCAACTTTGAAATATCACTCAGGACAAAAAAAAAAAAGAGAAGAATAAATATCACAGATAGTACTGTGTTCCCATCTATATGGACTGACGAGTATTCATCTTTTTGCTTGAACAACAGTTTAAAAAGACAAAAATTTAGCCAATGCAATCAGCAAAATTCTCTTCCTTCATTAACTAAGTGCCCAAGAGATAAATGGGCAAAGAGCTAGGCTCATCTATTCAATAGGAGGTTGCAGATGAAATAACGCAATAAATTTACCCCTGGATTAAAAGTGAATTTTCTTGTAGCATAAAAACCACCTTTCAAAGTTGTTGGAAACTTTACAGAATGCAGGCCAAAATTATAGGAAATAGCACTTTGGAGCTATAGATGAGAATGCAGAAGCGGTGTACGTCTATGGAGATGCCTTTACACTCACTGCAGACAGAGTGCTATGCTACAGACATTTGGGTAGGCAGGAGAAACCCCTGAAATGGAAGAAATATTAGTTTGTGTTTAAATATTTAAAGTTTAGTAACTATCCAAGTAACCAAGTAACTATCTCCTAAATAAATGCTATGGAATATTATGTGTGATTAAGCTAAAACCAATCAAATAGTTTCAGCATAGCTTTTTTTTTTTTTTTTTTCCCAAGATTATTGTTTTTCTGGAGGAGACTCTTAACAATGCATTTCTCATATATTATCCACTTTATGGAACTGTATGTCTTATTTTACATGTGCCTCTTTTAAAATATTCAGTAGTATGTATTTTTAATTTATGACTGAATACTTCAGCATCTGAGGAGGTAGGTAAATACTATTTGTCTCATTTCTGTAGCTAAGGCAGCTAGGGAACGGGTAAGTCAATGCTTTGTGATATGATGTATTGGCATTTTGCTTGTGACTAGCAGCCTCCTCAAAACTGAAAGCATGACCTTTTGTGAAATGGCATTCTTTTATTGAACAAATGTGTTTTTAATGTATTCTTTTATAGCTGCTTGCTGTTGTGATTATATGAAATTGAACTGCCTTTTACAACAGCGAAGACTACAGTGGGAACAAAGAGACTGAGCTGGTTTTCACTCTTTATTCTCTTCTGCAAAACTGCAAAAAGATTTGTTGTAGCCTGCGCAAATTAGTTGCTGCAAATATTAGATCTTAGCGTCTACAGTTTTGCTACAGGGAAGCCTGAAGTCGTGAATTAGTGATGTAAGAAAAGGGAGAAAACTGAGCTGCAGTGTTTTCATCACTTTTTTTTTTGAAAAAAGTAAAAACGTTTAGTCAGGGCAACTAAATCCTTACCCATTTTCTTGCAGCTTTAACTTGCACTATTAACCAGCAGTGTCCGAGAACAGGTTATGTGAATTCTTCGTGAAACCCCTTTATGCAAGAGGCAACATCCTCTTTCCTTCAACTGAAGGCTAAGAAAACCGCAGGTCAGATTTCTGCTTATGCCAAAGCCTCACTTCTCTGTAGCCCTGCAGCAAGCACGTCAGCAACTGTAGTTCCTGACAGTTCTGAACTGGAGGCGGGGAGTGAGAAGGGGAGAGGAAGCCTGTTTATTTCAGAGAAATATGGAAGATACGTTCATTACTGAGAACATATCATCAGAGGGCACAGACAAGAAAATAATTGTTGTAGTTCACTGTTTAAAACAAAAGTGTGTTCTAGGTCTTGTACATAAAGAAAAGCCCCCAAATATGAATCTGTGTGCAGCTGGCAGTATGAAGGTAGGAAAACTGCCTTCACCTTTGGGGACATGACAGCTAGGATCTGGAACTACCGCCTTCATCTCTGAACACGTCCACGTTTTGAACCATTTTGCTGCTGCTCACTTTGATGGATGTAACTAAGTACCTAGGCAAAGCTTAGAGGAATACCATCCTAGCCTTATTGTTAGTTGTGGGTGCATCCATGGAGATAAAAGCTGCTGAGAAAGTAAATGGCTTCTTCATTACAAAGAACTGTGAAATGTTAATTATTGAGATATTAATTATTCCTTTCTGTGTAAACGGAAGAGAGCAGGAAAAATGCATTAACATTGGGAAGAGAGGCTGTCACTAATAACTTCTGGAATAAAAAACTGGGATGGACTATTCCATTAATACAGATGGTGGGAAACAGAATTCCGGAGGCGCCCAGTAGGCTCCCTGTGTTGTTTGCAACTTGAGAGCCACCTGGGACATTGCTTGGGGTGGTTTCTGAGGATGCGTCTGAGGATGCAGAATGTGTCTGGCTTTGACAGAACCTTTCCCTCCCTCTTCTGCATAAATCGCAGCCCTTTTGGGGAGTATCTCCATGGTGTAAGGGAGGCAGCTGCCAGCATTTCCTACAGCAGTCGTGCGATGGCTGGGTGCAGTTTGGCAGCTTTGTGTGTCTGACTCATGGTGGATCTGGGCCTGAGGTTTTGGTTTTTTTCTTGTTGGTGTTGTTTTGTTTTGTTGCCTTTTTATGTTTGCATCTAAATTAAACACTAAGGAGTGATGAAGAAGGAGGATGGTCTTGTGGTTAAATGTATTCAAGTGGCAATCTGGAACTGGGAACTCTTTCTGGCTCCCACCACATCTATGGCCAAGGGCTATTAATTTAAAATCTCTGGGTCTCATGTATAAAACGAGGATGAAAGGACCCTGAGAGAGCCTGAATACTTGAGCACTTCACTTTCCAACAGAAAGAGCTAGAGAAAATAAAATTATGGTTTCCAAATCAATAATAAAATCAGAGAGCAGATAATTTTTCTGTCACTGCCCCTTCCCTGCTCTGCCAGCACGGTTCTGGCTCTCAGCGGGCTCTGGGGTGAGGAGGAGGATGCCCAGCGCTGCCCGACACAAAGCTGGTCTGCTGCATGGCGAGGTGGGCAGGCTCTGCCTCCCATGCCAGTGGGCTGGCAGACAGAAAGCGATGCACACGAGGACGAGTTTATCTTTGTGGGTGTATCTGAACACGCAGGTTATCCTGCCACATGCACAGGGACAGCACTGCGTGAGAACACAGGACAATTTATCTCTGGCTGTGTCTGACTACTCCAGTGGGCTTCACGGCACGACTCCGTTGATAATGGAGGAACAGTGTGTCCATTCTGATTTCACGCACTCTAATGGGAAGTAATTCCCCTGAAGTCAGTGGAGTTGCAGTAAGAGCTGTATCAATTCCTGTGCCCTCAGGCTGATGAGAGAAGTAATCTATGGCCATACTGCAGCAAGCACGTTTTAGATATAGAAAAGACCCCAGGGTAGGGAAGCGCTCTGTAAATGGTTTGATAGCAAGATATTTAGCACACGAGCATTTAAAGCGCAGGCGTCTGAGGAAGGCTGGCTGTTTGGCCAGCGCATGATGGGTGCTGCCCAGCCAGTTTGCTCCTTCTGGCCTGTTTCCCTCACCGGCGGGGAAACAGAAAACACTACTGGGTCATTTATACAGAGCTTTCCCCAGCATTTTGCCTTCTCATCTCAGCAAGAGGTTCACCTCTTCTGCCCTCCTTCACCAGCCGCCACCACGGGGCTAAAGAAGTTCACAACAAGGCAAAAAAGTTCAATCCCCGTAACAGGCGGGCGCATGGGAGGGGTAGATGGAAAACGGCAGCCGCGGGCTTTCTGGCAAGCCCAGTTTCATGCTGCGTGTGGGAAGACGGACCAAAAGCGTGAGGAAAAAGAGGATGCAGGCTGAGGAACCGAGGGGACAAAACCAGTTTCTGCAGCCGGGGCAGCCCCGCCGTGGGGCGAGCTTGGAGCAGGAGGGTCAGCCGCAGCTCCTGACCTTCCCCAGCCGTGCCCCCCAGGCCTCTGCGGCAACACTGACACCAGCCTGGCAGCTCAAGTGATTGAGCAACGGGTGGGGAACCGGCAAAGGAGGGTCGGTGGAAGCTGGGGAACTGACAAGGAGGTCGATGACACAAGGGTACGCAACAAGGATGAAACGGGGAACAGAATAGTTCGGGGGTTTTGGCTTTGGGATAATGCCATGGGTCACTACCGCTTAAAAAAGGAAAAGGGATCTAGTGCGGCCTCGCTGTGGTTGTTCAGAAGTGGGGTGGGAGGGTGCAGACCCTGGGGGCAACCAGCTGGACGCTCGGGTCCGCGAGGTTGTGGAGGAGCGAGCAGGCAGCGGGGGGAGCCGCGAGGAGACCACGAAGAAAGGTTTTCCGTGCGCGAGCAGGCAGCGGGGGGAGCCGCGAGGAGACCACGAAGAAAGGTTTTCCGTGCGCTGCCCCTGCCTTAAAGCAGCACGGTGTTGCCTTCGTCCTGAAAGGGTGGCGGGCTCAGCGGGGAGAAAAGAAGGAAGGGTTCACACCTCCCTTTCTTTGCAGCTGATCAGTCTTTTTTTCCTCTATAATAGAGGATTTGGGTACATTCCACATACGACTCACACCTGATTAGTTAAAGGGGATTATATTAATGCAAGTCAGGGTGTAGGCAGTCTTAAATCAGCTTTCACTTTAAAGGAGCATATTAACTGCAGTGATTTATTACTTTTTTTTAATCACAACAAGTATGTCCTCAGAGGAGACTGCAGCAGTTTTACTGCAATAGCTAAAGACCTTGTAAGCTTTGCGAGGGAAAACCCCGTGTTTGCCATTATCATACCCTGGTCAGAAAAAATTCGTTTTCACTTCTTAATTCAAGACAGAGAGATTCACTGAGTAAATGGCAAGAAGAAATAGGTTGTTCTGAGTGCTAGCAACAGGAGGAAGGGACAGTGTGCTCTGGATGGTCGAGGGTGGAAGTTCTTCATTGCAAAGCTACCGAGGAAACTATCAGCACTGGGCTGGGAATGAGGGAATTATTTTAATGTGTGGAGGGAAAAAGGGGAGCAAGCCTGGGGAAGCAGCTGGGCTGGGGGCTGGGGATGCTGGTGGATACCTCAGCAGCTACGTCACCAGGCCAAAATATCTCGGTTACTAAAAGCTGCCTACAACTTAGTTATTTGCGTTTTCCAACAAGGAAAATATTATGTCTTGTGGGAAGTCATGAGGATGACATACCCAAGAACATTGCATATTTGATCACTAATAATATAAAGTAAACATCTTTTAAATATTTCCAGCAACATCTGTCCTAGTTTAACTACTGGTTCATGTTGCATTCCTTTATGGAATAATATTCATCACAGAAAGCAGAGCATCTGTCACCGCCATCCATTACAAGAATTAAACTTGTGGGATTTTCCCTGTCTGTCGAAGCTGAATTCCCTTCAAACTTTAAAAAATGCTTTCTTCTAATTTTCTACTATTGCATGACACTGATTCTCCAAAAGTTTGAGTGCTTGCCTATGATCTAACCTATCTAATTCTTGGCTTCGATAAAAAGGGAGCACGGTGAGATACTGATTTAACTCATACTGGGGAGAAAAATCCAGAAAAAGGTGCTGCAACAGTTTAATATGAGCTTACTTTTCTGAAAAAGAAAGAAAGAAAGAAAGAAAACAGAAAAAGCAACTCAGAGCAGATATAAGAGACTAGCCTTGTTCTCCAAAGGGGAAAAAATCAATGTTACATAAAAGTAAAAATAGCACAGAATAGCAAAGGAGAATGTGGACAGAACTCCTCCTTTAGCCATGGATGCTAGGGCCACCTGGATGGGGCACATTTGTCTAGTAGTAAGGTATATGGATTATATGTAATAGAAACTAATGTATTAAATGAGTATTTATGTTAGCATTTGGGAGGAAGACATTTCATTTTTACTGACAAGCACTGATTTTTGGTAGAAAGAGAAAAAAAACAACCCTAGGGATTATATAAACTAAAATTAACTGATTTTTGCAAAAAAAAATTTTTGTTTTACAGCAGAATTTTACAATACATCCTACTTCAGTGCAAAAGTTTGGGCATATCACAACAGAAATAATTTTTTTTTTGAAAATAATCTTTCTATCAGTGAAGAGGCAAGCTTTTGTTAAAGTTCAAAAAAAAAAAAAAAGGAAAAAAAAATCCTCTTCTGTTTCTAGAGTGGTAAAATTCCAGCAACTTTTTAAAAGTTTGGATGTGAAGTCTCTGTGAGTTTGAATTATGCAGAAAAGTCTTCGGAGGCCATGAAATACAGGCATATATTGATCCTCGATCTACTTTGGAAAAAGACAAATTTTTCTCTCCCAATATACAAAGTGATTGAGAGAAAGCAAACCAAAAATGCAAGCAGCTCTGCGCTGGCTCTGTCAGTGCTATAAAGAAACCAGGGTGTGTCAAGTACCAGTTTCCTGTTAGGGATGTTTCTCTCTCTTGTATCATCCTGGCAATGTTGTTGGACCAACTTTGGGTAAACTGTAATAAGAGAGTAACTGAAGTGGTGCAGAAGGAGAAAAGTTGGGCAGGAGAGGGAAAAACCCAAATTTTGCGATGAAGCAGATGTTCCAACACAAGATGGAGCCAATCTATTTCACTGAGATGGCACCAGCTAAATCAGTCCCATGGCAGCAGTTCCTCTTGCCCACACAATTTTCAAAAGAAAGGATAAGTAAATCCTCCCACTGTAAATCTATGGATTGGGAAAGAGTTGTTTAGCATTTCAGAGCATCAGTGAGCGTTCTTGGCTTGGTCACCCAAGCTGTATGAGGCAGGGCTTCCCCATGGAGATGTTCACCCCTAGATAAGCCTGGTTTGCGAGCTTAATCTTCTGTTGATTGTCCGTGCTAACAGCATAAGTCCCCTAACTTCTAGTTGGTACCTAAACCAGTAATCTGGCACTGAACTGCTGGTATGGCAGCCTCGCTGCCCTGTAAAGGCTGCTGGACGCTGCCTTTGGCTGCGGAGGTGAGACAAAGGGCAGTGACAAGTGGGACTGAAACAGCAAATGCAGCTAGACTTGTTCTTCTCTCTCTCTTTTTTGTAGATTAGATGCAGA
Organism: Chauna torquata; assembly: GCA_013399475.1. Lineage (NCBI taxonomy): Eukaryota > Metazoa > Chordata > Aves > Anseriformes > Anhimidae > Chauna > Chauna torquata. The sequence goes on from VXAL01015867.1 coordinate 92,261, forward strand.
CTCTGCAAATTAGAGATAACAAGACTGACCTAAAGATACTGAGTTAGTTTCCATAGCAATGAGATCTATGCGTTCTCAAAATATTCAAGTCTCTATTAGGCTAGAAGCAGATAAAAATAATTTGCTTATATAAGGGCATACTAGATCTCATCCAGCAAAGTATTCATTTTTAAGCACACAAGTATCAAGATATTGGAGCTCCATCTGTACCTGGCTGTTTTGCTTGCCTGGGAAAGTAACTCTCCTGGTCAAAGTGCCTTTTTGTACCCAGCTAGCTCTTTCTCAACCCTGACCCCCTGCCCAGGACCTCTGCTTCCTGCTGTTGAGTCATCTTTAATGCAGACTTTGTTTTTTCCCATGGGACAGATCAGTTCCTTAGCTTGGCCAGGGCGCATTTTGGACCTGCCACCACATGATTTGGTGAGTTCAGATACACTTGCAAAGAGGAAGGAGCGCCTTCTGAAAATACACGTACTGAACAGGTGGGTACTCATAGGAAAGCTCTTCATCCCTTCTCCCTCTGTCTCTTCAGCAAGGACCACATGGAGTTATAAAGACATTTCTGGTCATGCACTGCATGTCCTAAACAGAGGCTCTGCAGCATCCTAACGGAGACAGTGCGAGGGGATGGCAAGTCTCTGCCCCCACACCACACGGAGCACGCCGATATGGCACGCATGAAGGAGGTATGCCCGGCGACTCTGTAGCTATCCTCAGCAAATGCCACACTGCTGTTAATTAAGGTAATACAAGTTGGGTGGAGATCATCCAGAATAACATTGTGACAGCAGTCCTGCACAAAAAAAAAAAAAAACTTCCACCTTTCATTTTCAGTTGTTTTGCTGTAAAAAAGGCATAAGAAGCCACCAGTGAGCACGTTGGAGTCAAGCCTTTTTCTAACCAATGGTACTAAATCATATAACAGCTCGTGAAACTGATCTCTGAGAACACCATGTTCCATTAGAAAAATCTGAAATATGTTCCTTGTACTCATGAATTTCACCAGTTATTTAGCTTAGAAATGCTTTTCATGTATTAGCACTGATTATAAGACTGAAAAGAATCAGGACTGAAAGGTATGGCAAGGAAAGGAAAAAGGTTATGGTGAACATAATCCCCTGTATATTTCAGACAGTATCTAAAAAAAAAAAAAAGTGTTAATGACTTAAAGAATCCCAGCATATTGGGAAGAACTAATTTAATTTTCTGATAGTGCCCCCCTTTGTGAGACATTCCATTAGCTAATTGGATGCATTTAATTTATTTGGTTCCAGCTTGGGTGACTTTGTTTTCCTATCCACCTTTCTACGATGAAAAGCAAATAAAACGTTCCCCAAGAGCAAACTGCTGCTTCTTTGTTCAACAATCAATTTAAACGAGGATTACTTTCAAAGTGCTTAATAAGGTGCATGCTTTATGAATGCTTGACAAAGATGGCAAAGCTGCAACGCTGCCTGACAGCGTTGGCTGTCGTCCAGTGATGGACTGAAGATACCATTGGATCAGAGATTTTGTGGTAGTGCTTTTTATGCTGTAGCTTGTCACCAGCCTACAAGAGTCTCAACAACACGCTACTATAATAACCAAAATAAGCAGTAAATTCATACCGGTTTCCTCCTCCCGGCACACTAGGAAGCATACCCATGCTGTAATTTAGGGAGCGATTATAGCTTTTGAAGACCAGCTGGCCCATCTGTTCCTGGTAGTGCTGCCACTACCAGCAACGCGGAGTTCAGCTCGGAGGAGCTGCTCCGGCATCTGAGGCAACACAGGTGCTGTTACGTCTGCTGAGCCAGGGCAGGACGGGTTTCGGCAGCCCCAGGAGCAGGTGGGCACGTGTGGAGACCCGCTGTGGTGGTGGACACACTTCAGTCATCACCCGCTGCTTCCCAGGCTAGTTCTAGGGAATTTAAGCATTTTCCATTTTCCAGTGGAGGTCATTGCCTTGCACTCATTAATATACTCTATTTCCCACCTGGAAATCCTGGGGGGAAGGAGAGGAGGTGCAACAAAACCCCTTGAGCTCTCCTTCTCCATAAATGCCCTCAGGCCTTTTCACCTCTTTGTGTTTAACCTAGGTCTCCATTACAAGTGCCTCAGTAGTTAAAGCTCCTGGTCATGCTGAACCTCTTGAAGTCTTTATATTGCTAGCACAATACAATGCTTTTCACATACACAGTTTTGCTGGAGTAGCTCTGCCAGGCTCATAAGGGCTTTTTCTACTGTCACTCTATGATTTCTGTAGCATGTTCCCAGCTGAAGATGATTGTTGCTGATTATTGCTTTATAAACCTGTGATTTCTTTCAAGACGCATTAATCAAAGTAACTGGAGAAATTAATTCTCATTGAAAAGTAAATGGGGTTCTGTGAAACAGGGCTCTCTCTTCAAAGGGGATTAAATATTCCCCTGAGAGCTCTTCCAGCTGCTTGAGACACATTGTAATTTAGCTCTGGAATACTCCTATTGGTTTTTGACAAAAAATCAGCTAATTCTATTCTCAATGGTCTTCTGCAGCACTGGGTGCCAGCAGCAGACTTTCGTTAGATCTGTTGAACTTGAAAGTCAAGTATGCCAATAATTTGCCTATCCTAGGAGTTCGCGGTGAACATCCTTATACAAGGGTAATTAGAGCAAATTTTCAAAAATTAATGAGTGGTTACCATGGACTTTGGTATCAGTGTGTAGCTTGATCTTCAGCAGCCTGCCAAATTGGTCCTCTCTGTCAAAGAGAAACAGAAATGTGGTACAATGTTAACCTTAAGGCACATGTGCCCCTCTCCAGTAGTACCAGGAAGGAAGAACAGGTCCATTTAGGTGGCGATGTGACAATGAAGCTAGAGAAAGCAAAAAATAACAGTCATTACTTGCTTCCACATTGTGCAAGGACTGTGGAGACATAGGGCTTGGCGGCAGTTTGACTGCTTTACATTTCTGAAAAGAATTATCAAGAGAGGTAGTAAAGCATCACTTAGAGAAAGTGTCTTTGCAGGTTTTTTTAAGCAGAGGAACAGCTGTCAGAAAGGCAAGGGAGTATTTGAAATGCATGTAATGGTCACAAATGGAAAACAGAACAGGGATAATACGTGAAGTCCATGGCAGACTGTGCTTCTGAGGTCACGGGGCACAAGGCAGGCAGGATAGCAGATACCACTGTTAAATAAGTCAAGGTAGGAAGTTATTTTTTAAACTTAACTTGCTTGAGTGAGATAGCCACGTGCATTGCACTTGCCTTGGGCAGAGAAGCAGCACGGCACAGCATGTGTGCTTGCCAGCAGCACCCACACCCTGAGAAGTCTTATCTGAATTCCTGTCAAGCTTGTCTGAGGGCAGGACTCAGACCATATGCTGGGACAAGAACTGGCACAGAGAGCTGAATCAGAGCTCCTCTGAAGTTCAGCAAAGCAGGAAGGCTTAATTGTTCTCTCTGACTTCTCGGCCATATTTGCTCTGTGTAGCTGTCCAGGTCTTGCACAATTGAACAGCAAAAATGTCAGACATCTATAAAGCAGTGACAATCGCTTGGGCAATTCCTTTTTTCTTCACCCATGGGATTTGAGCAGGGTTGAAGCTGTAGCTCACAATTTGTGCTGGCTGTGCTTAGATCACAGAGCTAGCCTGCGTCCTCTGGTTTGCCTCCCCTCTTACAACTGTCCTTCCCTTTGCACTCGCTGTCCCGCTCTCCTCATTCCTTTGTTTTCCTTAGCACTGTGCTAACACACCTGTGTCTGTCTTGTGGCCACCTTCCATTGCTACAGAACTGAGAAATGCGCTTCATAAAATAAGCATTCCCATTCCCAACCAAAGCCTGAAAACAGACCCTTCGTGAGTGTGAACTGGTGCCTCTTTTGCAGTACTAGCGCATCTGAACCTCGGGGCAACAATCGCTCTGAGCAACAACTGCATTTCCCTCATGGAGGTGTTGTAGCCCAATTAAAGCCCTTACGAGGAGCTCATTGTACAGGCATTGGTGCTTGGACTCCAGCACGCAGACGTATCCCGTTTGCTGAGATGGGGCTTGCCAGCCCTTCCGTGGCTCGGAGGAGGACACGACCCTCCTTCTGCCCCCAGTGCTGCAGGCTGTGCCGGGCAGGCTGCAGAGCTGCGGTCATCTATCACAGCAGTCACTGAGTCACATTTTGGAGGAGGGGGGTGTTTCCCGATAAGGCCTGTAGAGAGATAAGGAGAGCATGTAGCAGCTCTGTTTCTCAGAGATGCCAGGGAAGATAAACCAGAGCTGTTCTGTGGGCTTCTCTGGAAGACATGAGCAATTCAGTGTGCAAACTCTTGTAGAAGTAGCAGCAGCAAATTACTGTAAAAACTTTAATTGGGTTTGGCTGCTCCATACTGTTCACACAGAAGGGAGGTAGCTCTTGCTTTGGAGAGGCTGAAGCTCCCTGGTCACCCTTGCCTACCACACCTTGAGGAACGGAGCTCCTCCAGGCTCCGTGTGTACCAGCTGTGCGTGTCTTGCCTCAGGTTCACACAGTCAAGTGTCTCAAATCAGCTGAATTCATGTTGCCTTCAGGGTCAAAAGTACAACTCCCCAGCACAGTCTACCCCGTGCTCGCATTTCCATGTCTGGAGAGGCAGTCTGGCTGTAAGAAAGTGCAAGCAAGATCAAGGATCGAGGGATATGGGCCAAGCATGAGGTCAAAACTAACATGACAGAGCAATTAGCTAATCAGCTTCTGAAATCAGTGGCTATTAAGCATATCTAGCCCACATGCGGCAGTGATGGGCACTTAGCTGTGTTGATGGTGAGGGTCTGTTAGCTGAACCAGCAGCTCCTTGCTCCAAATTCAAGGTATATGCATATGATCTGCTCTCAGTCCCTCTCCCCTGCCATGGCTCTGAGGGGTGGCAGGGTGGTTGGAGTTGTCCTCTGGGTTGGATTGGCCCATGGGTCACCCTGTGAAGCTATCTGTTTCAGGAGAGGGCTGATCACTGCAGAAGAAGCACTTAGATTGTTACCATTTTGTAGAATATTATCAAATCGGTGATTTAAGGAGTTTTGTTTTTTGTGGGCCTGGCAGTTATGGCAACAAGCACAATTCAGAAAGAATAAACTAGAATAAAAGTCAGGAAAAAAAAGAGGCAAAACAACTGTTGTCATTGGTAACGCAAACTTGGGGAATGGTGCTCCTGGGATCCAGCCCAGGGCTTACCAAGAGTCAGGCATGGGAAGCTGGCTGCAGTTACACACAATGAACCAAACTCCATGCCTGCTGCTGGCTGGCAGAGGTGTTTCACACTGAACTGCATTGGACTTAAAAACTCTCTTAGTCCAGATGTATAAACTTTGGGTTGAAGTCCCTCTATTTATTAAAATAAAGTATAAACTATTACTATTACATGTACTTTTCCTTATTATTAGTAAGGACTGATGCAGAACTATGAATATGCGTGATACTTAACTGATCAGAGAAATTTCGTCTCTGCAGCAATTGTTCAATAGGAGGGCAAGAGCTTCTTGCGGTAAGGATGTGTAGCACAAAAGACAGCTATCTTTAGAGGTGGAAGAGCATAGCCCTTCTGCACTGTGTTGATTTTTCCTCTTTAGTTATTATGAAGTAATAAGGTTATTTTTGTAAGTATTTTATTTAGTGGAAAGCAGTTAACGATATTTATGAATTTGAGCTCAATTTTGTGAAATTGTGCAAAAATAGATAAAATTGGAAAAAAGAAAAGTTATAAGAACACTTTCAAAGTGTCTTTTTTTTCCCTATTTTGAAGGAAAAATAAATGGTTTTGGTTTTCCAATCCTAGCAAAATATTTTTTTGCTTAGCCAAAATATTTCCTCCCCTGTATTTTCAAGTTCATTGGCTACATGCAAATAACAGGTTCTTCCATCCTTTTCTGTGGAAACAAAGAGAGTATCTGTTCTGTCTGTTGATCATTTTAACTAAAGAATTTCCTTTGCATTTATTCTAGCTAATTGTTGTCTTTCTTCTACCAGAAATGTTACTGTATTCTCTATCTTGAAAAATTCTCTGCACTACAAAATAATGTTTGTCTCTACAAAGATATTATTTAAAATATCATTTAGAGAAATCATCCTCAAGAAACCAAAAGCGTTTGTCTATAAAGAGAGCATATTTGTTTGGTGCAATCAAGGAGATATAAATAAGGGTTGCGAAGTGTCATCTCTATGGTGACAGCATTAAGGCCATTGTTCAGCATGTAATGTGCTTTCACTTTCCGAAATTTGGGGGTCTTAACACTGGCAGAAGCATTGTGAGTTAAGAATTACCACTTTGTACGATATGTTTGAAAGCATTATTCTAATAAGGCTGGATGTCTCAGACACGCTTGGTTAGAGTATCTCAACAGTGCATCTACGGTGTAAGAGAAAGTAAGCATAAGCACTGGATTTTAGCTTAAATTTGTTAAAGATCATATGATAAATAATGAGCTAAAAGCTTTCTTTGTCCAATAAACTGTTCTAAAAGCTATTTATTGCAACTTCACTAAGCGGATTGATTTTTTTTTTTTTTTTTTTAATTTTAATCTGTGTTGACAGTAATATCTGCAGATCAGGAATGTGAGAACTGAAATTATTTGACGATACCTAGACATTTAAGAGAGAGACTTGGAATCCATGCCTGCTATTGATTTTATGTGAAGAAAATGGTTTTGAACCATTTTGGTCCTAGAAAAAGCCCCCTTAGAAATACAAAGTAGGCCATAAAATCTGCCAATTATATTAAAAAAAAAAAAAAATTGAATGCTTGAAAGTTCATTCTATATCAGAGAGTTCACTTTATTAATAGCTGATAATGGAAAAAAAACTGTTGTATTATGCTGAATTTAACTGCTCTTTGCCACCCAGGGAAGCAGGGGTCAAGGCAGGAGGGCCTTAGGTCTACTGTGCAGAGCTCAGCTTTCGCTGGCCTCTTGTGTGGCCAGAGCTGCAGTGTGTCAGGCTGTGATAGCACATCTTAAGCAGCTTCCTCCATAAATCAGAGAGACCTAACACATCCCAGCTCTGCTACTAAAATCTGGACTGTGTGTTGGCACATGGCACATCCCCTGGGATATACCTATCCACATCGGACGAGTCTTTCCTAAATGACTACTGCTTCCTAAGAATATGCAGCTCAATGCAAATGTGCCAAAGTGCCCCTCTTTTCTTAAGAAGGAAGAGAATTCAGCTGCACATCACTGAATTCTGAAAAGCAGTATCACAAACCTAGTGTATAGGTACGACTCACATGCACCGATACGTGTAGGCTATGCATATGTGTAATATATATTCACACCCTTATTTGTGTTTTCACAAGTTTTGACTCGCACCAGATTGGTTTCGGCAGGAAATGTTTTTTTGAGTAATGGCAGGAGAAGTTAGTCAATACAATGATTCCTTCCAGCACTGCACATCTCTTCAGAGTTTTCAGAGAAATGATCAATGAAGATTCAGAGTTTGACCCAGAAAGGTGATGCACAGTGAGAGCAGAAAGGGCATCCTCAGGGATCAAATGAGGCTTGCAGAGTTTGAATGCTGCTGACATTTATCTCCCTGCATCCTATTAAAACACAAAGGATAAACTCCTAGAAACTAAAGATTTATCAGTTTAGCACCAGCTATCAGTTCCTTTCACATATATCTGATACAGTTAGGCTTTTTAACTTTAATTGTTAGTTAACTCAGCCAAGCAGCTCCATCCACTTGTTACACCTCAGCTGTAGCTACTTTCATCGTGTGCTACTGAATGTATTCCTTTGTTTGTGAATAGCTGTGAGTAGGGGACAGCAAACTGGGCAAGTGCCTTCTCCTTCTCTTCTCTGCATCCATGTGGAAGGATCAGATCGGAAAATCTGGCCCTCTGTCTTGCTTTTCTTCTCCCTGGGGCGGTAGTGGTGGCGATGAGTAGCTTGTTGTGTATTTGGGAAGAGAGCATGAGATCCCCATGAAAACTGAAGAGGGCAGCTATTCAGAGCTAATAACCCAGGCGCTGGTCATTTCTACTTGAGGGGACACCAAATCAGCTACAGATTCAAGGTGGCCTTACAACTTTTCCTCACAGACCCTCAAGAAGCACACAAAAAACTACCTAAACTCAGAAACTGGTTTCACATGAGCAGATTTTAAGTCAAGGCAAGCTTCATAATTGCAGAACACTCAGATGGAAAACAGGCTCTGAAGGGTTTGTACACACCGCTAACCCTGCCCCCTCTATCCATGTGGGACGGGTCCTCTCTTCCAGGTTCAATCCTGGTCTAGCAACCTTTCGTCATCTTTCTGGATTACTGCAAATGCTAGATGCTTCCCTTTGGTTCCCTGATAATGTTTCTCTTTCTCTCTCTTCAAAAGCCTGTGCATCTGCTATTTATGCCCAGCAGTTTCCTAATCCTTGTTATGCCACAGCTTTCCAGTTCCTGAGCCTTCTCATTTCCACTTACTTCTTCAAGGTGCCTTGCTCTGCCCTTTGGAAGCTCCTTCCCTGCCTCGCAGGCTCATTTGCTCCCAGGAAGGACCAATTTCCCTTCCCCTCACCACGTCCTCTTATTGTGTTACTCGTATTTTCATCATGGTGCACAACACACACACACAAAAAACATGTATAACATTAACACTTTCTTTTTCAGAAAGTATCTACTGGATTTTCAGAAGGATATACTTGGAAGGATATACAATGCACAATGGGGACATTGCAGCACAATGTAAGGGCACCTTAACTATTGAAAAAGCTTGTTTTAGGGTAAAACCACTGTAGTATTATGTATTCATACAGACCTAAACTAATCAAAGTCCTAGCCCATTTTGGGCTTCTAAAATTATGACACAATAAACATAGAAATGTTAAATATACCTTTATCATCACGTGTGAATTTGCACATGTATATATAAAAACATGATCTGTATCATATATATATATATATAAACATAAACTAAATTGTTTTCAGGAATCAAGCCATAGGACTTTTAGTTATAGCCTTGTGCCAGTGAGGATTGCCCTGATTTCGGCTGTGACTAGACATGTAAGAGGTTCAAAATGAAGAACAAGAGGAACAAATACAGGTGTCTGAAGCTCCTTGTCTACTTCTGCTCCCCAGGCTCTGACTGGGACTGAGTAACATGCAGGTTTGCAGAGTTACCAGGCGTCTTTAAGCATGCACCTGCGAGCATGCAAGCCCTGCAGGGTTCTGGTCTCACAGTGGTTGAACACCTGATGCTTCGGGTCTCTGCAGCGTGTGGGAATAGGCCAGGCTGCATCACTCGATGGCTCATGTCGCGTTAGAGCTCACTCCCTCAAGCAGCTCCCTCTGCATCTCTGTCTGCTCTAGCTCTGTGGTAGATGCAGCCCACAGCCACTCAGCCCATAGAAACACACTATATTACGTTAAGTAGGATGTTTGAATCAGGTTATTTTTCAGGCATCTGCATCCGCCTGGTAGCCTGGACTTGGGCAGACTGTTACACCAATGTCTTGAAGATTCTACAAGCTGATGTTTGGCTTAGCACAGTTTTTAATCAAAGAGCTGAATTCTCCCTTGTCCCTTGCGTAGTCCGTGAATGATCTCCGCCTTAGTGACAATTCGGGATGAAACTGTGAAGCAGAGCGCAGCTTCGATCTACCTTCTGGAATTCCGGTATTTTTGGTTATGAAGTCCTCCTTACCTTGATCTGCACTCCGCTCTGGAGATTTTTCCTGGTGAAATGGCTGAGCTCTCTCACACCCCACCCAATTTCTCCAGGGCAGTAAGATCTGCGAGGTGATACATTGAAGAACAGGAGGCCGGCCGCCACAAGCAATTAGCATCCCTGGTACCCTCTATTGCTGGAGATGTCGCTCCTATGTAGTGAGCATGTTCAGGCTTCCTTGTTCTGTGATCGCGTATAGCATCTGGGCCTTACAGACAGGAAAGACAGAGAAACTAATTATGTAGCTTATTTTTGCTGCTCACCTATTTCAGTATGCTTTGTTTTCTTTTATCATGCTTACAATGCAACAATTATATAGGTGTTCCACTTTGCAAGGACATCATACTGGTTATACATTTTGTTAGAGTGCGTCTCCTGGGGTGGGGGTTATGCACTTTTTTTTTTTTTCACTGAAATATTCCTTTTTCCTGCTCCAAAAATATGGCTATTGAAAAAGCAGTGTGACATGAAACAAAATTAACCATCTCCTTCTAGTAAAAGGCAATTTTTTGTTATTTTTTATTGGGTGCCTACCTGTGGAAATGGTGCTCTCAGTTTTACTTATACAAACATACTCAGGAAAAGAATATATATTAGCAAAAGATAGGAATTTAAAGTGGCTTTGGTCTACTAAATTAAGTCACTGTAGGCTTTCTCATCCAGAACTAAAGTAGCTTTAATTCATTTTGATTGAGTTCATTGTCAAGTTAAAATGTCATTGAGTAAGAAAACACTTTAAATAATGAAGCCCAGTGATCTTTCAGTGACGTTTTTCAGGTCATTCGGAGATGTGTCTACAAGGAAATCTAGTGTAGTATTAAGAAAGGGTTTGAATTCATAGAGCAAAATGGGTGTGAATATATATTACAGCTGGTCAGGTGCAAATCCAAAAGGCACAGTACAAGAACAGCAAAGCAAAGCCATACTCCACGTTCCTGGTCCACTGAGCCTCCAGGTGGGACATTCGGATGGAAAGCATCACAGTGCCCAGCTAGCCCAAGTACCTGAGTTTTTTTGGTTGAAAATCAAGACACAGGAGAGTGGACACTAAGGCACAGAGCTGACCTCAGTGTTTCATTCACACTGAGGTTCACCAGTAGCCTCCACACCACAGTTTCACATGAAATGGAGGCAATGCTGTTCTTAGCAAGGGGCACTGTGAACTTCAAAAGCTGCTGTTAAGACTCTATGGACTAAATATAAACAAGTAAATCAAATATTTTGAAAACTGCTTTTTCAACACAGATATATGGAAACTTAACCTGAAGGCTCATGATTGCAAGCTGTGTCTCTCAGCTGTGCAGACAGGGCAAAAGAGTGTTATGGGAACTCATACATCACCAAAGTCCTCAGAGCATCAGTTTACAGCCTGAGATTAGTATTGATATTTTTACTGCCAAAATTGAGGGTTGTTAGATCTTGTCAGCATACGAAGACAGTGTCTGCCTTAATGGTTATTATAAAACATTTGGTTTATAGCTTCAAAAAGGATATCCCAAATTTAGTATGACTAAGCTGTGAAGATCACAATTGCCTGGAGGGACAGTCTTGTTACCGTACCCACTATCACCTCTGTAACTGGGACTTTATAAGGATTCACTCACCAAACATCATTCAGCCACAGGAACTTCACATAGGTTTTCAGCTGAGGAGCAAATATCTGTTGCACGTTTGTGAAAAAAACTGGAAAGCTCTAGAAATATTAAACAGTTATAATGGAGGACAGGTCTTTGGGCATCAGCCCGAAGTTCCTTTTACATTAGGGACTCAGCCCAGAAACTTTGTCACAGGGAGAAATCATAAAGCACAATGTGGTTCAAGCCTCTGGAAAAGCCACAAGCCATGTTTTTCGTTAAAAGGACAAACCATTAGGAGTGTGCTGACACAGTCTCCTACTGGAGCAGCAGCTGATGATGCCAGACAATTTCATTGCTGGTATAGATTTAAACCAATTCCCTGCTGATCTACTGATATGTATGCTATTGTTTTAGCAATTAGATATGTTGATCCAGGCTGAGGAAGAGAAAAAACATCCTCTAAACTATCGTAGTTGGCAGGAAATAAAAATAAAGGTGCAAAACAGGAGAGTGAGTTTTCATATCGAGTTTTTCCCAAGCAGCTACTGGAAATGAAGCAAAACATGAACAGAAAGGAACTCCTTTTGTGAAATGCCTGGGGAGTTATTCCAGAATAGCTTCTATAATTGTATGTTAATCCAGTTGAACTTTCAAGTGTAGGTAATACTTGACTCCTATTCCTAGGCAAGGGATTCGTTTCCAAGCCATATGTCTTCTCAGGGTCCATATTAACTGAAAATAGATCACTATGCGCAGAGACAGTTGAAGCAAAGACCACGCCAGCCCAGTTAAAAGTCAAGTTAGCCTCTCAGTAAAGGCTGATAATTTTGTTTTGACTGCGTTGCATTACCAGGGAAGGGCACCTTTTAAAACCAGATTCAGTCCTATTCAGCACGGAGCTACCTGTGAGGAGCAGGTAGTCCATGCACTGCTTCCTTTAGCATCGGGCCCAGGTTTCCAGCGTTGTACAACCAGCAGCTAAACTCTGCAGAGCCGGTGTTAGCTGAGCCTTCTCCTCTGAGTTAACAGCTGATGCACAGCGTGGTTCCATGGCCTATGCATGATGGGGCCATGCTAATTTATAACAATTTTCACCGTTAATTAAAGGTGACAGGAAAATTTTACTAAGCTTGTTTCACTGGTCCAGTTTACAGCACAGCCCCCAAACGGTCTCATCGGCACGACTGCACAGGCAGTGAACTGTGTCGTAGGTGCAAAAATAAAAAGCAGGAGCCTCTTAAATCTACTTTGCTGCCAGAGAAAATACAGCTTGGAACTATGTCCTGATTTTTCCATGGGGTTTATTATTTTTTTGTCTCCATAGTCTGAACTCTCATTCAAGTGTACATTCCGCTTTCTGGAGAAGAATCTTCACTAATTGCATGTGTCATTGTTCATCCGGGCTTCAGAGGAAACAGTGTCTTTGGATAATCTGTAGAAATTGAATTGTAATTTAATAGAAAGTCAAGTGGTCTCTCAGTGCTTCCCACTGTGTGATTAATACTCTGTGAGGAACGCCTTCATGTTTGCCATACAGAAAACAGAGTTTAGACTTTCATTCTTCTTTGCAGAATAAAGGAAAGAGTAAACAAAGAAATCAATTAAGGATGTTCCGTTAATAAGGATGAAGATGGAATATATCTGTCACTGGAAAAAACCCTGGCTTGAATCCCGAGGGACTGCCTCTCAGCGGTTTTGGCTTAGCAGAGGCGTTGGAGCAGGCTATTCTTGGTCAGATAAAGAGAGGCGCTGCTGGCAGTGCATACTCGGTGGAGACTTGAAATCTCTGCAGTATGCTCCCTCGCTTGGTCCAGATGCACTGACTCTCTAGGCAGAATGAAAGACATATTTATTTGATCAAGGTTTTGGAGAAAGCTATGGGTACGTTCCCAGAGAGATGAATGGGGGAGAGAGGGTGGTAAGAATGACAGTTGTTCCAATAACACTGAGACTGGTTTTGCTTTTGTTTCATTGTTACTGCTGAAATATTAATTATGTTAGGGCATCAAATTTTATTATTTTAATGTAAATAAATAATCAAATCACTCTGAGCAGTCTCATTCCCCAGCAAGCTCGTATGCTAGTAGAATATATTTAGAAGCACAGGGAACCCAACCAAAGATAAAACAGCTTTCTATTCTGTCTTAAAAGCTATAAGCCAAGTCACACTGAGTGCTAGATACTGATTTGTGAACAAGAAAATGAGAAATAATGAAAAGCTTAAGTTCTGTTGCAGACTATAATTTCAAACATTACTCCAAATGCGAATATGTCTTTCAGTCTTATTTCCATTATTTTCTTCAGAAGTTGGAGACAGATTCAGTATCATAAACTGCTTTCCATCTTTCGTCCACTAAGTATATCTCTTGAGAAGCACAATAATAGCAACAAGTAATTAGGGGTAACCACTCGTTAGGGACACCAGAGGCAGCAGAGTGTCTTTCTCACACTGTTTTTTTTTTTTTTTTTTTTTTGCCTTTTTTCTGACCTCTTCTAGAGAAAAAGATAACAGCCTTCAGGCTTGTTTAGTCACAGCCTCCTGAGCAGCTCCATGCCAATGGCAATCATGAAGTTCACCTGTTTGGTATAGGAATCCACCCTCTGAGAACTACGCTGAGATCACCACCTAATATGAGCCACCAGGGCTGGGTGCCACATGCCCTTTATCTGCAGTGAAGCCAGCTTTGGCCACTCTGCCTGCCTACCCGTGGCTGCCCATTGCTCTAAAGCAACAGTTTCTCAACTACATGGTAAAACATTTGCTTTGTTTTTTTTTCCCCTGGTTATTTTTAACACGCATCAGTTCACTGATCTCATTTTCCATGTGGCCTCAGGGGAGGGAAACAGTTGCGCCAAAACAAACAGCGCGAGATGGAACCAGTGGCCGAAGGTCAGAAGCGCTGAAGCCAGCATTGCCCTGAGGAGAACGAAGAGCAGCACGCGGAGCCGTGCTCCCGCGGATGCAAATGCCTCTGGGTCCCTAGTGGGGCTGCCTGCAAGCCTGGGGCTAGAGCCATCAGTGGAGGAAGGTGGGTGCCGAAGGATGGCTAAAGTCTTTCCACCTGAGGTTCCTGGAGGATCTGAAATCACAAATAGCCTGTACTCTGCACAGAGTACGCAAGTTCAGACCCTTGTATAGTCGTGTTTCTTCTTCAGCAGTTTCCTTCCTCACATGTAAGTTGCAAAGACAAAGATAAGGAGGCACTTAGACACAAGAAGTGTCATCTTAATACCCTGGTTAGATATCTTCCAAAGGTAACATATACCAGCTAAGCATACTTCAGGTAGCATTTAATTCTGTTTGCATTTGCTTAGCTTTTTCTACTAAATGTGATTCAGAGTCTGTGGCTGGAAGAGAGCAGAAGAAATAGAAGGTAACTTTGCTTTTCAGTCACCTCATTCAAGCAGTTTATCAGGATTCTCTACAAGAAAGACTAAAATGATACAGTGAAGAAGTCCTGCTAGGTCAGGTTTACTATGTTTGTCTGATTTACCGTCTTTGCTTCCTTGAGTTGACGGTTTCCGAGGCTATAAGACAAGGACAAATCCCTTTTAACCTTCGGGTCACCAGTTGGGTCAGGACACCTAGCCTGAACCAGTAGAAATGCTAGGACATAACTGTGGAGGTATGTGAGCACGCTACTTTTGTAAAAACTAGATCGTGACAAAAGAGTCATATATTTTGTTGAAATCAGAGTGAAGAAACTTACAGATACTATTACAGAAGTAAATCCTATTTTATTTTTAAGGAGTTAAGGTAATTTAAAAATAATTAATCGTCTAACCTTTAAACCATTGGCAGTGGAACAGTGATCATAGGCCTATGTGGAATATTAGGGACTTGAAACGTAGGTGCTTGCTTCTTTATCTCAAGAGTCATATACTGCATATGAATAATATGTTAATTTTGAACCAATCTGCTACCTTGTAAATCTGCAATAACATGCTTGTTCCATTACAAGCAACAGAACCCTATAAATAATCAGGTGCAGTTTGCTTTTCATTTTACAAGATATCAATGTCACTAACAGCAAGCTGTGCATTCTTGATTGGCGATTATGTTGCTATGATTAAGTTACTTCTGGTGCTTTAAAAATAACCTTGACTGTTACTCTTGTCTCAGAATTGCCTGGCAGAAATCCCTCACAGGCGCGGTGCCGGTGTCACACAATGCTGCTGCAACGTTATTCGATTGAGGACAGTCAGCAAGAAGAGTCCAAAGCACCCTCCAAGATTAGTTCCTCAGGAAAAATGCTTTCTCCAGAAAACATACGCTCCTAAGAGAAAATAATCCACCATCCACTGGGAGTAACGGCAATCTTACCATTAATTTCATGATATTAGATAAAAAAACACCAGGGTAGAATAGCTCTTTCGTAGGAAAACCTCTTAGCTCAGTTAGCACAGATGTTGGATCGAAGTAGGTTTATCCAATGTGACGTTTTTCTAAAACATTTCTAAAACATGGTATTAACAGTGCTGTAAAAGAGCGAAACAGATAAACTGACAGGCTGTTCTTGTCACCAGGTGCTACTTGCCCTTGTGCCACTGCCCGCTCCTTCCGACAAGGAGTGGGGATGGTGTGGTGCTGGGTCACAGTGAGAAGGCAACTCAGCCTCCAGGTATTATGCCACTGAATAAATCGGTGCTGCACCTATATCTGGAGTATCATGTGCTGCTCTGGTTCCCCATTCTTACTAGTCCCATAAAAGAATCCGTTAAAATGAGAAAAGGTACTGAAATTGATTGGTGTGGGTGTACGTATCTGCCTGTGCCACTCTGTTAATCTTAGCAGCTGAAAGTTACTGGTAATCCGGAATCAAAGCAAGTGGATTTGACTCTACTTTTTCAGGAAGCCTGAAAAAATTTTATTCTCTCCTACTCCAGAAATGACTGAAGGGACTGTAGTGGAGAGCTATTAAATAATAACTGTTCTGAAGAAGGTGAATAAGGAACAATTGCAACATTTCATAAAACAAAAACTAGAATTAAATTGCTAGGAATAGATTTCAAACATCAAAGGAATTTCTTTTTCACAGTTCATGGCCAAGTTGAGTCACCTTTCACTGCAAAGAGGCTGTAAAGCAAAAATCGTGAATGAGATTTAAGAGCAGTTTTGGAAAGGATATCGGATTATATAAATGCTTAATCTGACCCCAAACCGCAGTTTTTACATTCCTGTGATGTGCACCCCCAGAGCAGAAACTACTGCAGTGTGTAACTTGAAGAGCATACGCTCATACATTCAGGGATACTGGAATGTATATACTGTATTTTAACACATGCCATCCAAATATTGTTTGCAGTATCTTGGAATTTAAGGAAGAATGAGAATATTGAAGTAGTTTCTACAATTATTGTTTAATTTTTACAAGACACAAATGCACTGAGATGTATCAGTCTCCAAATCTGTATTACTCAAAAATCATGGTTATTGTGAATCAATATAGAGACCATCGCTATGATTGAAAGACAGACTCCAAGACAAATTCAGATTCATTTCAGAAAGGTGCTTTTTTTTTTTTTTAGTCCATCAGTTTTATTCTTGAGCCTGCTCTTTTATACTGATGTGTTTGAAATTCAAATAGGGTTGTACTAGGAAGACATCTCAGTAAGTGCTGCTAACCGGGAACGCTGGGGAATCCTTGTTGGCTGTCAGCAGGAGGTTTTCATTCAGACCCCCAGAACAGAATTGTGCTCTCTTCTCCAGTCCTGCGAGGGGTTTTTCATCAACATGCAGGTGCAGGGCACACTTTTTAAGTAATGAATAAGAACTGCTGAGCAGAGCACAAAAGCTCCAGATAGAAAAAGTCTCCAGTTGACATCACTGTCTCTGGGTGCGCATGCATGTGTGTGTCTTGTGCACAGTAAATAACTCCGTTTGGCTGAAAAACACCTAGACACTTGGTGTGAAAAATGTAAACAACTAAATGAGGGGAATTTCTCTCTAGGCATCAAGCTGTCCAATGAAACAGAAACTGTGGCACCAGTTAACAGACATTTTTTTGGCACTTGCTGCTCCAGCAGGGTGCCAGCCTCAGGAGACCACTCCTGCACGCGTCCTCAGTTAGCTGACTCAAAGTGAGGACACCTCTGTCCTGATGGGTGCAAGTCTGCTGGAAACTGCCGACTAACATGTGAAATGACTTGTCTTTAGTAATTTAGAGTTACAAAGATCCTGACATTTTGGGGTTTCTGCTGCTATTTGCAGCCAACAGGGTCTGTCTCTAAAATGATGGCAGCATCACTTGCGGCTCTTCAGGATGCTCTAGTCCATGAAAGTGATCGCAGTGAGGACATGTTGGTCTCTCTCTAGAGTTCCTTTTTCTCCAGTTCACCCTTTTTTTTTTTTTTTTTTGTGCTGGCAAAAGATATGGAATAAGACTCCCAGACAAAAGTCTTGCTTGCGTGCCTGTCAGAGCTGCCTTATTTTCTGCAGATAGTCCAGCTGCCGATTCCATCTGCTGTCTCCTCTTTTTTCTTTCATTTGTAAACACCTTAGGGCATGAGCCTTTCCTATGGGTGTGCGATCCCAAAGGGACTGCAATGGTGCAATACAAATCCTCTCTGCCACAACAATATAGATAATATTAAAAACGCTCAGCAGAGATTTCCAATATGTTTCCAACCACATCTGAACTGATAAGACTTCTAATTAACAAATAATCAAGGATAACATAGTGTTCATTAACACTCTGGTTAAACATGTGTGACAGCTCTGATTTGTGTATCGAGGCTTTCTTTTAGTATCAATATAATAGTTTTCTTTTTCGCAACCTTCCCTAAAGGGCGATGGGGAGTATCTGAGAGTGTGTTGGAGGTGCTTGTCTGGGTGCTTGTCTGTGCACGACTTCTGGCAAATTCTGATGTTCTGAGTAAGAACCGAGCTGGTGGACACTGGGTTCTGAATCACCAAGGGTTATTTGCTCAACCTCATTTTGCTCCTGGCTCCTCCTCTTGGCCCTCCAGCTGCTCCTCCCAGCTTGGCTTGTCAGCTCTCTCCTTTTTGCAGCCTGTTCTCACCTTCCTCACCTCTCCTCCTCCTCCTCCTCCTCCTCCCCCCCCTCTCCCTGTACCTTCCCTGCAGCCTCTCCCCGAAGCCTCGCAGCCGGACGGCTTCGTGCTCCATCATGCAAGGGTGGGCGCGCACAAGGCCTCCGCCTGGCATGGCCGGGGCCTCGCTGGGTGCAGCCTCCGCTCAGCACCTGCACTGACAGACCGCCGTGCCTGGCGTCTGGGGTCAGCACGCTCAGACAGCCTCGGGGTTGGCCTCGTCCTCCAGCTCGTGTCTTCGTGGAAAAGCTTAGCCTTTTAAAATGCCAGCGTAGCTGAAGCGTTGTACTTGCGCGTGCGGTGCTGCACTTCTTCAGGTGTGCTTAAGCCGGTGTGGTTCAGTTCCACACAGGCAGGGGGCCTTTATTTTTCTTGTGCGTCTTTATACAAGCTTCTTTTGCAGTCGATGGTGTGTGTCTCTTTAGGAGAGTAAAAATACACCCTTCTAACTGGCATAGCTATATTTTGTATATAAAAAGCCTGTTAAGTTGTGGAAAGATAAAATACATGAAAACATGGCTTTAGGTGGACTACAGATTAAATCACTTGATTTCAAAATTTTCAGCAGTAATAAGAATGCTAATTTCATTAAAAAGGCTTGCAAAAGTGGCTCTAGTCTTGAAGCAGCCGCATGGCAGGCGTCAGGACTCCCTCGGGCCGTACAAACGAGCCGCCTTGCTGAAGGGCTGTGTTTCTGAGGTGGAGGCAGATGGGAGGCAACGCGGCAGCACGTGTTCTGCCTTTTCTGCCTGCTTGGGCTTGGTAGTTTGCTTCATACTAACACAGGTTCTAAATGAACAGCTGTGGTCGCTGGATGCAGCAAACGGTGAGTACAGGAACACATGAACTTGCTGCCAGGGTTTTTTGCTGAAAGGCTGAAAAAAAAAAAACCTGTATGTTTTGCTTACTGGGAATTATTGGTAGCAGATATTAATGCTGCTGTTTATTTGGTAGCAATGCCATTGTAGGTGGTGTGAAGATGATAAGGCGTGCTAAAGACTTCACCCTTAATACATGATTTTCATGCTTCCTACAGTTTGACTCTGAGGACTGTGCTTTGTCTGCCACTACACTGTGTTTTTGCTCTGACCATGAATGTGTTTGTCAGTTTTTATGGTGGGGCTGTTTGGTTTAAAAAAAGCCCTGGAGATCTCAGGCAAATTATTGTTTTATTGTAGAATTTATTGGCTTTGTCTACATTTGAATCACGCCTCTCAGGCTCAAGTTAGGGCAGCTGCACTGTGAAATCCGTCCAGACTAACAGCCAAACGAACGCTGGTGCTAAGCTCACCTTTGCACGCTACAGGTCCCTAACCTCACCGCTCCCAGGTGTCCGGCTCTGTGCTGGAGCGTGGTGGTTTCACACCGGGGGGTAGCTCCGCTCCACCATGCCGCTTTCTCAGTCCCCCTCCTCGAAAGAAGAGAATGCTCCCAGTGAGGCGAATAGTTCCTCCTGCAGTCTGTAGCGTGGTATCTCAGTCTCAGATGCAAAGATTTTGGGTTAAGATGCCAGGCTCGGGACTGGAACAGCTGAGCTGAGGGCATGTGCTCTTCCGCCATCCCTGCTGTGGAGGGGGAGGTCAGAAAATCAGACGCTGGGGTTAGTAGCATGATATACCACAGTAGGAAAATTCACCAGGGCTCATCTGTTGGATGCTGAACGCTTCTGAGAGCATATTCAAAGTAATTTTTGTTGTTGTTTTTTTGCATTTCAGTGGACTGAGCTCTCCTATGGAGTATGCTCCAGTGAGCCATGGCAGAGCTGGCTGTTCTCCGTGGGCTCTCAGAGCAGACTGTAGGAAGACACAAGAGGACAAACAGAACCCTGGTGTAGGTGATCTGCAGCCCCATTAATTATTGATCATGTTAGCTGCTGAGTTGTGCTGAATTGATCTGTGGCAAGATAACGTGAATTAAAAGCTGCTTAAATATTTAATTCCGGGCTTTTTGGATATGGCAGGAATTTGAATGAAAGACAACACGTGAGTCATGACTGGAATCAACTTTTCAGTAAAGACAAGCTATTAGAATAAAAGGTACTATCTAAATGTAAATTCTGATTTATTGCAGGAGAAATCTTTTGCAAGTAAACATTTTAATGGGGGACCAGAAAGCTTTCCAGATGAAATTCTCTAAATAGATTATGCTAGATGGAGATTTTCTTGTTATTAGTTCCATTCCCGTGTATATGACTTAATTAAACCTTGCTGCATCTGAGGTAGTTCATGAAGCACCACAGGAGAAAGAAAAAAGCGAAACTGAACTGCTGTAGGAAGTGAAGGAGGGCTGTTGGCTGAAACTCCATGTTTGCTGCAGCACTGCAACACAGTACAGCTGGGGCACAGCCTGAGCGAAATGAAGCCATACATGGCTGGAGAGAGGAAGTTAGAGGGATCCTTCTGAAATTGGAGATATAGATATAGATATATATATTCACAAGGCAAGAGGATTTCCTGATGGTGCTGCATGGGGGCTTGTAATGCGATGCGAGGACGCAGGGAGTCAGTGCGCTGCATGCCAGCCACGCTGGTCTGGCAGTGAGAGAAGTCCTGCAGAATAAAAAGGTCGCTCCACCTGAAGAAGAGCCACGTGGGCCTCCTCAGGATGCTCTGATTGTACTGCATTGACCCACAAACCTTTTTGAAGGACTTTGTGGTAGCGTTAATACAGTTTTGAAGGTTGGCATGCATTCTTGGTTGGCTTAGGTGCTGCAGCTCCAAATAAATCCTTTCCTGGCTTCTCCCACCCTCTCCGCAGAGAACCATCCTTAATGCAAAGCAGGCCTGGCCCCAAAGTGGAAATGTGTTTTATTTCAGTGTTTAGGGCATATAGACTAGTGTTCTCTTTAGTGAGAAGAGGAGGCTCCTGCCTACTGCGGTTTCTTCCTCCCCTTCCGTCCCGCCTCATTCCTTCGTGTACCAGAGAGCACTTGGAGAGCACTTTGGCAGCTGAAGGTGTTTGCCTTATTTTTCTCACCCTTCACAAAAGCTGTCCTCTGCTTAACATGCGCATTCCTTCCTTCAGAGCCATTTTCCTCCATGGACTCTTGGGGCTGGCCAGCGGCCAAACAGTAGGGTGAGCCGCATGCAAAAGCCTTGATCATTGACAGGCTGTCTTACAATTTCTTTCTTGTATTCAAGATGCAGATGGATGTTATTAGAAAGGTTTTTACTTCGAATGTGCACAGCTTGTCCACATGCCTGAGATTAGCGCTCAATACTTATATAATGCTTTTCATCCTCAAAAGGGCTTTACAAGCGCGAGACCTCAGAACGCCTCTGTGAGGTAGGTGCGTGCATTTTGTTATATACTTTATAACAAGGAGGGACACATGTCAGTGACTTGTTCAAAGATGTGTCGAGCAGCAAGCATTACAAAGGAAGGAAATCTTTACACTTCCCTGGCGTTCCTCTATGTCTTCCTGTCTAAAAATCATAATTTCACCATGGCAGCATGTTTTTCCATATAAAAGAAATAATTAGTGACATCAAAAATTAAAATGTATCTCAGGTTATAGTAATACTAGATAAATACGCAGCATTTCTAAAATTTATGAGGCCAAACTTCCTACTGCACTAAGCTTCAATTAATACAGCGGAACAGGAGCCGAAGGGGATCATCAAAGAGACCCAGGCTTGACAGAAGATCTGGAGCGCTTGCCTCAAACCATACTTCAAAACAGAGGGAAACGATTTTAGGAGGAGTGATGAGAAATGCCTGTATTCTCAGTTGAAAGAACAGTGCAGGATTTTTTTTTTCTGCTTTAAATGCATGGTTATAATTAAAACAGCTACAGTAACAGCAACAGCCCCAGTATGAACTCAGCTCTACTGAAAGTTCATGTAATATTGCATCTCATCTTAGTGAGGGGGCTGAAATAAGCTGTAGCTGTGAAAGGCATCTTTATAATTATGTATTCTTGCTGAGCTTTTACTGGCATGACTACCTTGGCATGCTTTACGTCACACAGGCAAGCCAATAAAAGTTTCAGGTGTCGACCAGCAGACATAATCTGGCTAGGGCCAAGATCACTCAGTTTCAGATCACTGAGTTTCTAAACGAGGTCAGTAAGCCCTTGGTGTCTAATAGTCAGTATTAGGGGTCTCTGTACCCTCAGTGAGCTTCACTACATGCATAGGTAGCTGGAGAAAGTTGGTTTAGAAATCAGTTGTCACCTCAGCCCAATAAGGAATTCTTAAGAGATGGAGAGCTGCTTGTCCTGAATAAACCAGCAGGAAAGTGGAAGGATATGCTTTATAGACATATACCTACTTCATGCTTTCTGGGCAAATAGGTTGAAAATAGCCTGTCTAGTTCAAGTCATGAGAAGGATAAAGCTAGACAGGTTAAAGCAAGTATTTATTTTAATTCTACTCTAGCTTCCCTCTTTTGATTAAGCTTTGTTTTCTTCAAAATTTTTTTTTAACTGAGCAAGTAATCACATAGTTATGCCCAGTGAAAATAGGACTCTGCAGCATCTCAGGAAAGATGCTGAGAATCAGTTAGTGTGTTCTCTGGTGTGGTAGAAAGGCCCATCTTCTCATGCTGCATACAGCAGGGTGAAGGAGTGGAAGTGAATAAGCCAGTCATGTTTTTTTAACCGAAAAAAAGGATCCTTGTTTTCCATAAGAGTACTATATTCACATCTTATCTCCCTCTTGCTGCTCTTGGAAGGGTATCTGGCCCCAGAAGTTACCCTGGAGAAATGGGAAATGCAAGCTCTTTTCTGGTTTGCTGATCATTATACAATGTTTCAGATGAATTCATGGGAATGATGGGCAGAAAAAGTCATGAAAACTGCTGTATGGGAAATTACAGCTGGAACAAGTTATCACATTTTTATGGATTCCACATCCATGGCCTTTAATGTCAGCTACCCTGTTTCACTTTATAATTGTGTAAGTGACTACATCTGGGCCAATTAAGCATTTTCATTTGCCTTTAAGAGTTGCAAATGCCTGCTAGAGTTGGAAGACACCATATGATTTAACCTTAAACATATGGGGGAAAGAGATGCTTTACCAGGGCTATACAGTACCTGCATGGTTTTGATGACAAAACATATGTATGCTCATTGCAAAACCACGAGGTGTTTAAGTTACTGCCTTAAAGCTATGTAGTGCTCTGGATGTGTTCAGCACTTCTATTCCTCTTTATATCTTATAAGAACAAAGAGTTGTAAGCACTGCGGCATGGGTTCAGGCAAGCTGTGGACCAGTCTATAACAGATGCCTTCACATCTCCATCCACCTACAAATGCCTTATTTCCCACAAGACTGTCCTTGGAAGCATCAGGTTTGAAGCTCCCATAAAACGAGGTGCAATGCAACTTGACTCCTGCATGTTTAGGTCTTTTAAGATCTAACCAAGGTAGGGAAATAGCTCCCCTTGCTTCAGTGTTGCTTCTCCAAGTTCAAATCAACTGAGTATCTGCACCATTACTGCTAGTTTCAAAAAATGTGCAATACTATTGCTTGAAAGGTCCCTCTTTGCACTTTGAAGATACGCTGACGTGTTTTAATCAATTGTATTTACATTGCCCAGGATTATCAACCCACTGTCTGGCTCATATTCACATATGTGGTGAGTGGGATCCTTACTAAAAATACGTTAGTGAGGAGTGCAGGTTAAGAATTACAGGTACTTCAAGTAAAACTTCAGAACGCCTGTTTGCATATAACAAAATATCCATGCAAATACTTAACTTCAGGAGCATTGGTATTATTTCAGAAGCATAAGAGACCAAGACAAATTAATTAAAGATGAAATTTTCTCTTGTACTTCAGATCTTTTCTCCACAGCAAGAAGAATCTAACTTCATCCTGAATGCAAAAGTAATGCGAAGGCTTGAGGCAAAATTATAAGCTACTCATATCCATGGAATGAAGTTGCACAGCAAACTTCAACCTGAGAGGCTTATCGTTTGAAGGGTTTGTGTATTGCTAACAAGACACAGATGTCACCATCAGACAAACAGGGACAAGATTGTTTTGTTGTTCCTTATGCACCCATTCCCAGGGGCACTGCTGAGCACGACTTAGAGAGGTCTCTTTCTGAGAGTTTAAAACAGCGTATTACTTTGTAGCTGGAGACAAAAAGGGGCATGTCCATCCTCTGTTGCAACACTGCGGGAATTCCCAGCAACCCCAATGGGGATCAGAGCCAAGCAGCAGATCCTTAGCTGTTTTAAACAGACAGAAGCTGGCTGATCTTGAAATACGTAGATTTTCATCAGCTGAGGACCTGGGCTGTAATATGAAGGCACACAGAAGCAGGAGAAATGATCCACCTGAGCCCTGCCTCACGTGGATGCTAATTGCACACCCATCGGAGTGTGTGGATTCCAGTCTCCACCCTCCAGCGTATTTGAAGGAGGATGCTCCTGAAGTATGCCAGGACTTCCTTGTCCTAAGGACTAAATACGTTCAGCTGTCTCCATTCCAGCTTGCTTGAGCTGAAGGAAGAGAAACAAAACCTAAATACAGGTAACACAAGGGTGTTTCTATTGTGGCAGTGTACAGCGTTTTTGTCATGCCAGTCAGGTGCCGGCATATGTCAGCAGTATTTTAAGTTTATGAATGAAAAAGGGGAAAATTGCTAGCAAAGAACTTCCCTGTGACCAGTTCATGTGTCTTTCAAAATGTGCATCTTCCAAAGAGTCAGCTGGCTTCCCACAAAATGGTAATCTCTATCTCTACTAGCTCTTTCTGTACAATTGCTTCCCACATTTCAGTTTCTATTCCTGACTTAGAAAACACATTTACAAGATATACTCGCTTGGCTGCAGACCTCCTGTTGACAACTTCCCCTAACTGTAGCAACAGTGAGAGGCGCAATTTTTTTAAATTTTTTTTATTTTTTGTAAACTTTTTCTGGGAGTCAAAAGTGAACCAGACAGCAGGTTCCCGTTTTCTTGCAGCAGTGATACAAGAAGGTGATGGTAGGTGTTCTGGGCACAAACCAGTTGTTACAGAAGTAGGAAGATACTGTTTATCACAGCTCGCTGCTGAATGTTTCAAGAGTATTATAAACATCTGCTTAATAAATGGAACAGTGAAATTTACACAAAAAAATGGAGGGAAAGTGATGATTTATTTCAAGCGTGTCTTAGAAATAGATCCAGGTAACACAAATAACGCCTGGTG
The DNA here is from genome assembly GCA_013399475.1 of Chauna torquata. NCBI lineage: Eukaryota > Metazoa > Chordata > Aves > Anseriformes > Anhimidae > Chauna > Chauna torquata. The sequence goes on from VXAL01015867.1 coordinate 117,682, forward strand.
TAAACTTCTGCCCCATGGTTAGTAACAGCTCACCTGTGCAGTGCTGCTTATTTTTGTCAGTTCCTTCATGTCACTGTTCTCATACTAATCAAGGATTTCTTGCTGCAGATGAATTTCATACTTGGATTTATCACCCCGTATTTGTACAGAGGTAGCTGGAGGTGGAAACAGGAATCCCTACAAGTTTTCTACAAGAAGAAAGCAATAGAAAGTCGTAATTTTCACCACTGACATTACTGATAATCATAGATTCTCTGGAAAACAAACTTGATCATAACAACTTTTTGACACATTACCTAATACAAATATTCTTGGTTGATGGATGCAGCGGGGCACTCTGCATACACAAGGTTAGGCATATCATCATTAAACTGTCAGGACCAATCAGGACAATTCCAGGATAAGCTTGGATTGCCTTGATAGCTTACCTCGGTGTTGATCTGTCTGGAATATGCTTTCCTGGGATAAGGAAAAATTAGATTTTAATGCTGTTTCATTCCAGGTACTAGATGGTTTCTTCCTGGAAAAATAAATGGAACATAAATTGATTGTGATATTGCTGATTGTAAGTAAAAAAAATATTAACTTTTCTAGCTTTTACTGAACTTAAAGCTGATTCTATCCACTTAAATTAGTACCTAGTACTTGTCACATTATGATATAGGTGTGAATATGCTTTGCCAGGGTATGTATGCACGGCATAGAAACATTCACTTAAGCTCCCACCCACACATCCCCATATGCTTTGAACAGATCTAAGCAGTGACTGAAGGATGAAGAAGGCTGAACCACACAAGCATACCACACAATGATTATTAATTTTGAAGCAATGGAATAATTTATAAAGGTCACTAGGAAGCAATGGACATGCTCTTCTAACGAGTGCTGGTAGCATCACATCGGAGCATATTCATGACGCAATGTAGTGTGTTACAGTGAGTGGGGAAGAGCACAGCCGATTCCTATAGAACATGATGACAAGAGTAAAGAGGTGAAAGATGATGGGAATGCGGCATTCGGGGATTCGTTCCAAGAAACAGTTTTAGCACAAACTCATCGAGCAGTGCAGTAAACAAGGCTTGGTGACTGACTGAGGAAAGGCAATATCTGGAATAATTAATCAATAATTCATTACAGAAAAATGCTACCAGCTGTAAACTTAATTTATAGAATAATGCCCTGCAGTAATGCCAAAAATTATAAATGTATTCATATTTTTTGAAAGAGCTAGTATAGATCGAAGGCAAACATGTCAATCATATATAATAAAACTGATTATCTTAAACAAGGTTTCTGATGGCAGACAATGAAAATCAGGCAATCAGTATAGAATCCTAATACTGAAAATAGCACATTTGCAATTAAAGGTCTTAATAACAGAGTTAACAGCACATTTTTCTCTTATAAATATTTCACGTCCTTGTGCAGGAATAAAATTCCTTCTTCCTTTATGTTTCATTTTTCCTTGCTGAGATTTGCATGTTTTATTTATCATTCTGCATGATATATTAGTGGAATAGATTTGACTTTGTCAACTCCTCATGTTTTATGAAAAGCAGTATCATTGGATATTAATGATTATCTGGCTATTTATTGTTCATACTTATGAGTTAAATTGTTTTAAAGACTTGGCCAGCTTTGAATAAATAGTAATCCTGTCTAGATTGGCTTCCAGACAATTTCACTTTTTCATACTTCAGCACAATCATGTAATGTTTAGGTTGTAGAAACTTCAAAAGATTATTTTAAACAACTCAATTACAGTTATTTTAGAAAGAGTAAGTTTGTGTTTTCTTTTAGGAAATGTATTGGTTTAAAAACAAAACTGTGAAATGTAAGTTTGGGCTCTAATTTGTCCATTCATGAAAACATGAATTAGAATGAAGTATTTTTTCCTTATTTTGGATGCTATTTAAATATAATTGAAATATATGTGGCACTGAATATATAGTTCACAAAATTGTGATATAATACACTTCAACAGCTGAAATTGCTCCTATATATCCTGCCCGTATTAGATTGTGGATGACTATTTGCAAAGGAGTAGACTGCATTTTTTACCTATATCAGTCAGAAAGTGCCGTCTATCCAAAAGGAACCTGTTTTTAGTCTGATACCTTTGTCACTGTGTAGTGTGTACAACCAAAGAAACAAAACGGGGCACCTCTCTCTCCTTGTGGGCAGCCTGTTCCGGGGCGGTGAAGCACCGAGTTACTCCTGTGTGCTTTTCGTCATCCCACGGAAATGACCTCTTTCACTACGCATCCTGATAATGACTAAAGATGCTACTTGACTGTTCAGAATACTTTACAGAAGAAGTGGAACTGATACTGTTGTGCCTCTTTCTACAGGAGGAGAAGGTGAAGTGAAGTCCTGAAGACCACTTTTCCAGTGGAGGTAGCAGGACAACAGACTGACAATCACCTCCTAATAGCACTTCCACGACTGAGAGAAAACGGACACACCTGCAACGTGGTTACAAGCATGAATGAAGCTTGTGTGGACCTACCTGAGCTTACTTCAGAAATTCAGGCTTGACCTGCAGGAGTTCATGCTAATTTGTTTGATGTTCATACAGTATCTAGCATCGTGGTCCATGATGCATTATCAAGCTTCCAGGGTGCTCCTGCAATACAGATTTCAGCTCCCCTTCCCTTTGTATGGATGCTTTTATCAGCACAGCTGAAGGGAACACTGTGAGGGCTGTGAATTCCTCTAAATGAGGCTGTAAATACTTAGGCAGCTAGGTCATGCTGGTCCCTGAGCTGCCACTGCCAACATTAAACTCACTAGTTAAAGCCAGTTTAGATGGATACATTTGCAGGTACAGCAGAGGTTGAATGATAAATGTTCCCAAATGTAGCTCTCAAACAGTGGCAAATTCTGAATGAACGTATGAAATGCATCATAGTAGTCACAAACTCTTCTCTTGCTCCTTTTAAGAAAAACCAAAAGACAAATTTCGTTTAGTGCCACAGGGCAGGCTCTCTTTTACAGCACTTTGAATTTTGTGCTGCCTTATGAGTACAAAAGGAGCATAAAGCAATGGTAAATGTTCAAGAATTATTTTAGCATGGACTGTGTCAATTCACAGATATCCTTCTATCCTGCCCTCTAGTTTAGGGATAGAGGGTGGTGGTTATATACTGTGCCTGTACATTGGTTATCTCTAGTTGACAACTAGCCACGTAGCTAGAGGATAAGGTAAAAACAAACAAACAAAAACCACTCATGCTCTTCATGTTGTATGAGACAATAAAAACTGGAGTTGCAAATGGTAATATTCCCATCCATGTATAAATCCCAACAGATCAGAAACGGCATTCTTGGAAACATCGTCATCCCCAAAAAACTGAGCATAGAGACTAAACTTGTTCAAAGGAAATGGTCTTCCCCCGGTAGTAGCCTTACTTGTACCTGAAATCATTCATCCTTGACTTAAAATCCAATAAAGTTGGATTCTGCCCTGCCCAATGGGAATGGCTCCTGTTCTCAAGGTCAGCTGTGGAGTGGTTTATCAGATCGGTTCCCTCACGCAAAGGGTTATGAAAGTAACTTTTTATGATTGCAGGGAAGTTGCCAGGAGAGCCTGGGAAGAAGACAGGCAGTTCTGCATACTGGAACTCATCTGCGTGAATTTGTTTCAGCTGCCATACAATCTTCAGAAGATACATGAAAATGACAATTTGCCCAAAGAAAGGAGATAAAAGGACATCCACGGGTTTATAACCACACCAACTGCATATAATTTACTGAAATTCCCCAAAGAGGCAATGTTCTCTTTCCCTATCAGAGCAGGCAGGTCTCTGCTGAACAATCCAAGCATTAAACTCATGGTGACCAATAACTGGTGCCACAAATTAAAAGCTGTGTGGCTAAGTCAAGTGCAAGCCTTTGAAAACGTGTCTTTTTTAAAAATGAGGGTTAGCTCACAACACTGCTGAATTTGTTTCCTTGGCATTTTAGTAACTTTGACCTGACCATTATAATTTATCCCTTCAAGGAAACGGAGATATTCAGGAAGACACAAACTCTGTATTCCTAAGAAAAAATACTTCCTAAAATATTCTAAAATAGTGACTAATTATAGCTATAGGATAATGTTTGTATTTCTTTTACAACATGATATAGCTATGGGATATTATACTGAGCTGTCATATTTTGAGTTGGATCCTCTTCATATTGCTGAACTATCAGCAACGTATGTACCGCATGCACTGTACGTGGTTAACTCTTGATTCGCTAGTGTAAAATGGGGTAGGAAACCTATGTAAGGTAATGATGTCAGCAGTCCAAAAAAAGCCACCAAAACCCAACAAAATGTAAATCAGGCTGCTTCATGTAGACTAAGGAATAACCAAAAAAGGAAATACAAAATGAATGGCAGGTTCTGATGTATGTGTATATTCTAAAATGCATTGATCTATGGCTGAAGTTAGAAAACAGGAAAGGCAATGAATGTGAAGGCTGCAGAAATGCTTGACATTCTAAATTGTATTTCACTGAACATTTCCATGAAAAATAGGGTTTTCCAGCGGTAAACAGATGTGTTCTTTAAAAATTATTTTTCTTACTCTGTATCTTGATGATTAATTGCTGTTTTTTTCCTATTCAGATGTAAGAGTTATTCTAATTTCAGCAAGAAAAATCAACAACATACAGGACAGACCTGTGTCCGCCATGGAGAACATAAAAAATCAGAAGCATCTGCATAATACAAGTGTGTTGCTTACCGACAACTGAAGAAAGTGTAAGTAAGTGCAACATATTCTTAAACACTGCTGAGAAATTGTTGAACGTATTTGTATGTAATTCTCTAGCTTTCATTCATTGCCATCTCTAACAAGTCATGGGGCGGGTGATAGGCCTTTGACATACATCTGTAGCCATCACGATTTGTTATGCTGATTAGCGTATAGTCAGAGCCCCCCAGATCCCGTCAGCTGAAGTTAAATATCATTGTGAATTACAGGTGTTCTGTTAACAGATAACAAAAATTAATCAGTGAAACACTTCACTTTACGCTGTTAAAGCTAACAGGTCTGAAATTAAAGATAACTGCCTATTAAAATAGAGTGGGTAGCTCTGTTTTGATTTAGAGATACGAACACGTCAGGCAAGCTTGTCTGTAACAGGAGAGATTCAGTGCCCTGAAGTGATGGAGGAGAAGAGCCCAGGAGAGCATTCCTCGCATTCCTGTGGCACTCGGCATGTACGTATGCCCCACAAAAAAAAGAAAATCATAGCACTCCGGATTGGTAAGCTGATCTTCAGAAAAGCTGGCACTTTCATGTAGCTGCAGGCTTTATTAATTTGAAGAAATGATATTCTCTGGATGATAAATGTGAGGCATATTTAAAATTGTTATTTTTCAGAGCAAAGGACATTACCCTTTCAATCTGTTTAAAAAAAAAAATCCCCATAAGGACTGCTAATAAGCAACCACTAGCAAGATATGGCTGGGATGTGGAGCTCTCTTTGTTTCCCGTGGTCTGCCCAGAATTATCAGTATTAGCTGCAAAAATATTTTGCTGACACATATGAGTGGGATTAGCCCGAAGAGTTATCTTTGTAATGAACCAAAAGTAGAAATTCAAGAGGTTTAGGAAGCTACTATTTGGGGACACAGCCTGTTTGAGAGTCATCCATGTCTAAAAGCATAAGACTCTGCTGAGACCAGAAGTGTATGTTGTGTAATACAAAAACTGTTCTCCCTATGAATGTCCATCGATTTTTGCAAACAAAAAATAAAAATAAACATTACACTACCTTACTTATGATCAAAACGTGTAAACCCGTATCAGCGACTGCAAATCAGTTCAATCAGATTTCTTAATGTCAGTATTTTTTACGCTGCATGATGCACATCGGCAAAGGGTGCACATGGTTTACAAAAGCAAATACAGTGAGTGTTTTACATTGCCGTTAATGACACATTATCAACAGCTCCCTGCTTAGTATTTCCTCAGCCGCTGGGGCGATGCGTTCAGTGTCACGGCCAACAAACAAAATCAGCCATGTAGCAAGACCTTTACCCTTTAAAAACCAGGCGCGGGGGGGAAGAAAGGGCCGCGCTCCGCCCGGCGTCCTGGGACGAACGAGAGCAGGTGGCCTGGCCGCGGCCCCGGCCACCGCGTCCAGCGGGTGCAGGTCTCGGCGCCCAGCTACCGCAGCTGGCTCGGCGGCGGTGCGCACCGCTCGCCTCCGCCAGGCCGGCGGCTCTGGTGGCGCGCAGCCCTCGGGACCATCAGCCCCCTTCTTCTGAGGGCTAGACTCTCTGAAGCGACGGGCACCGGCCCCTGGGGCACGGCAGGCTCCCAGGCCGGCTGGCGTGCGGCTGGGCTGAGCTCGTCCCCCCGGCCCAGGCCCGAGCACCGCCCAGCAGCTCCCGGGCTGCGAGGGCAGCCGCGCGGCCCCC